>CP092872.1:62635958-63036012 GCA_030710605.1 Cordylochernes scorpioides
TCAAAAACAACGTAATATCATCCTCTTCATCAAAACAGAACCCCTCGACCAAGGCCTTGATAATAGAAAAGAATAAAGCTCGTAAGAGATGGCAAGCAACCTGGGATCCAGCCCATAGAGCCATTTATTTAAACCTACAGGCATAAGCTAACAAAGCCCTCAAGCTGACTCCACCGAGAACTGGAATCATTCATACACAAGATTGAATCAAGCCCAAAGGACTTCTGGAGAAAAACAAAACCTATCAGGAAAAAAACGGAAAGGATCTCAAATTTAGTAATGAACGGCAAAACCTTATTGAACGACAAAGAAATCGGAAATGAACTTGCAGAACACTTCTCCAACCAGTTCTCCAAGGAAAAAGAAGAAGACCAACCAAATATAACTTACAACCACCAACAAGAAAAAAATGCTCACAATGACGACACCAAATGAAGTCAAGGAAGTGATTAAATACTTAGCTAGCCACAAAGCTCCTGGCCATGACAATATCACTCCGCAAATGGCCAAGAAACTTCCATCAAATGGATTGTTTTTCTAGCTGGAGTATTCAACGCCGCACTGCACTTGTGTTACTACCCCAAAGTCTGGAAGCATGCTATCATAATTCCAATTCCAAAAAAAATCCTCAGAAGATCTAAGACCTATCAGCCTCCTCCCCACCATCTGGCAAAATTTACGAAAGAATTATTTTACGTAGACTTCAGATGTACTTGGACAACTCTAACTCATCATCCCGCAGCAATTCGGATTTAGAAGGGGGCATTCAACAACTCACCAACTCATTGCAGTTCTGGACTACATCCAGATAAGAAGATCCCACAAGGAAGCGGTAGGTGCTGTCTTTCTAAATTTTGCGAAAGCATTTGATAAAGTTTGGCATAAATGGCCTTATAAAGAAACTCACAAAACACCAGTTTCCAAGTGACATTATCAATTTTATGCAGAATTATCTACAGGGCAGGACATTTTCAGTCAAGCAAGGAAATTTTATAACTAAACAAAGCCAATCCAGACTGGAGTACCACAAGGCTCTATCCTCGGACCCTACCTTTTCAATATTTACATTAATGACATCCCACTGCACTCTAAGTGTAAACTTAAGCTCTTCGCAGATGACACAGCAATTTTATTTTACTCTAAATCAGTCGACCTATTGGTTACTCAGTCTTCAGAATTACCTAAATGACATAATCAAATGGTGCGATGAGTGGAAACTAGACATTAACCCAACTAAGACTCAAGCAATAGTTTTTCCCCCAAGAAATAACAAAAATTCAAGCACAAACCAACTTGACAGTAAACTCAAGCACTAATTATTTGGGCCGACCATGCAAGTACCTTGGTGTCACTTTGGATTCGAAATTAAATTTAACCTACATGTCCAAAACACCATAAGAAAGGCAAAGATAGCCAAAATATTTCTATCAAGCCTGCTTAATTTTAAAAGTAATTTAAACAACAAAGCATAAATTCACGTTGTACAAACCTGTATTCTAACCATCATCACGTACGCACTACCAGTCTGGGGCAAATATATCACACCTACGGATAAAAAAAGAATAGATCCTTCATGAGGATTTACTTACGAACCACTATAGGAGCCCCATTCAATCTTTCAAACAAAATTCTCAAAGATCTCAACCAGCCTAATATAGAAGAGATTTATCAAGACTCTGCGACAAGACTATTCTCGCAATTTCAAAATCATCAAATCCAACTATACAAGAAATTGTTCAAAATCAAGGTGACCTCAGCCACCGAATCCGACGACCTGGACCCAATGGCTAGCTGACAGCCAAACACCCAACAACTGCCCTCCTGTAAGGTTCCGGGGGCCACTCCAGCATT
Source organism: Cordylochernes scorpioides (assembly GCA_030710605.1). Classification (NCBI taxonomy): domain Eukaryota; kingdom Metazoa; phylum Arthropoda; class Arachnida; order Pseudoscorpiones; family Chernetidae; genus Cordylochernes; species Cordylochernes scorpioides. The sequence continues at coordinate 62,637,810 of CP092872.1, forward strand.
ACAACTCGCCATGTGTAAATAATCTGGACAAGGTGACTCGCGAGCTGTGCTCAAATGTAACACCTACAAATTGAGATGAAATAAATATAACAATAACCATTTAAACCATGCTGTTAAAAATTGATCATCTTTGCTCTCCTGTTCTTGCCATGAACCCTGCCAAGAAGAAGAAGAATGCCAAGAGGCTCATCGTGAACCTCGACGACATGGAGAGGGAGGACGAAATGGTGATCCAAACGCAACCATGACATCCTGCATGCCTTTGGCCATCCCGCCCTAATGACTCTGCATGAGGACCTCGTCCATTTCATCGCCAGGCGGTCTGAACTGATCAAGGCCCTCACTGCTGAAGTACAAAACCTCTCAGGCACCCTCCATTCCTTCGCGGAGCTGGACTAAGTTAAGGAGGCTAACAGGCCCCAGACTGCCTGCCACAGCACCCAAACCTGCCCTGCTCCTTCCTGCAAGGAAACCAGCTCCCAGACTGACTCCATCAAACCCGCCACTCCTACTGCCCTTCCTGCCAAGAAGCCTGCCTCCACCTTGCCTGCCCCTGCTCCAACCAAAAGGAAGCAGCCTGAGGCTCCCAACCCGCCTGCAAAAAGGACAAACCTGAAATGTCCTACGAAACCTGCGCCTTCCCGCGTCTCCAAGTCTGCGGCCGCCCAAGTGTCCTCCATGGAGAAAAATCGGCGGCCCACACAGTGGTCATCTCTGATGACCCTCAGGCTGACCCAAGGAAGATGCTTAAAGCTGTCCGCGCTACCCACACTCTCCCCCAAGGCGTTTGGGCCTCCCTGCGCACCAAGGGGAAGCTGGTCCTCCACTCCAGTAATCCTGAGACCATCCCTGAGGTGTCTACCTCCTGGCCAGCAAGTTAAATGGAATGAAGGTCCGCCAGCAGAAGGAGATCCTGCCACGAATCTGCCTCTTCAAAGTGGATGAGGAAACACCCAACTCCACAATTGAGGAGACCTTCCTGGAACCGCAGCTGTTAGTAAACTTCCTGGGGGCAAAGTGGTGCGCGTGGCGCACCGTTCGGCACCCAGAAACGGGACCTGCACCGCCTTCATCGAGGTGGACATCAAGACCTTTAGAGCCCTGGGCGTTCGCGGAAGAATCGTGGTGGATGGAGTAATCCTCAACTTCGAGGAGTCCATCCGCGCCCGCGTATGCTTCCGCTGTTGTTGCTTCGGCCACAACTCTGCCCAATGCACCAGAACTTCTAAGTGCTTCCACTGCGGTGAAGACGGCTATGAAGGCCGCGCCTGCCTTCCATTGCTGACCAGCGCACCTCCAAATGTGCCAACTGCTGCTCAAAGGGCCTTCCAGACAAGCACGAAGCGAGAGCCTCAAGCTGCCCCATCCTGAAGTCTAGGGCCCTCAAGTTCTAGGCTTCAAAGACTTTCTGCCTCTATTTCCATCTGCCACTTCTACTGGATTCCTGGCCAATTCAAGACTCCTGCCCCGCTGCACCCTGGCACGTTCCCCTGAACGTTTCCACCACCCCTGCAAGATATCTCCTGCCGCCAGATCCTAGGATCCCTGGCCACCTGACATCGCGTCTGCTGCCTTGACGTTTTAAATACAGTGTGCCCGGAAAAGTCTCCACTGAGACTTGTGCGGGAGATGGCAAGAATATTCCCGTTGTTAAAAATTGATGCAAGTAATCAAAACATAGCTACAATGAATTGCAAATTACCTTTTAAAATTATTGCTTGGAATTGTAACGGAATCAGATCAAAGAAAGAAACTTTTTAGAAGATAACTCAATAGACATTACTCTGCTCAGTGAAAACTCACCTTAAACCCTCAATTGATCTAATATTCAGGAACTATCGAACCATTAGAACTGACTGAATTACAGGAAAGGGTGGAGAACAGCCATCATTATAAAATCCTTTTTTAAATATAAAAATATTATAATAACGAAAAGATTCAAAAGGATAAGTTTCTTTATTTGAAATTAATTCGAGCTTTCGGGCGTAAGCTGCCCTTCTACAGGAAAATACTTCAATTTTGATAAAACCAGATGGAAAAACCCTCTTGCAAATCTCAGCAATTTATAAGAAGCCTGATGCACCATTATTGAAGAAGATTTGAACCAACTGATAAAACACAACCACGCAATAATCGTTGCAGGAGACTGGAACTCCAAACACCCTCTTTGGGGATCAAGGACTTATAATAAAAGCAGAATCGTGCTGCACAATTTATCTGAAAGAGAATGCCTCGACGTTGTCGCAACCTTCGTCACCCACGCATTACAGTCCACTCGGCAATCCCGATTTCCTAGACTTCGCTGTTCTTAAAAACATTCCCTGGACCCCAAAGGCCAGAACCACCGACGATTTATCATCTGACCATCTCCATGTAATCTTTGAATTGAATGGTCCAAAGGATGAATTCACAACCCAGCTCAGCCGAGTAACTAATTGGGTTCATTTTCAACAAGATCTAATCTCCACCACGCCCTCCAGACTCCCCTTGAAAACTGAAGCAGTCATTGATTTAGCAGTTGGAATTTTAAACGAGAAAATTAATAATAGCTACTCGAAAAACACCATAGTCTCATCTTCCAAATTAACAAAGAACCCAAAAATCAAAGCCTTAATAAGGGAGAAAAATAAAGCTCGGAAAAGATGGCAATCAACCTGGGATCCAGCTCATAGAGCTACTTACCTCAATCTTCAAGGAAAGGTAAACCAAGCCCTTGAAGCAGAGAAATCTGAAAATTGGAATAGTTTTTTAAGCAAACTTGAATCGAGCCCAACAGACTTCTGGAAAAAAAACAAAATCCATTAGGAAAAAAACTGACAAAATCACTAGTTTAAATGCAAATGGAAAAAGCTTGCTGACCGACAAAGAAATTGGAAATGATCTTTCAAAGCATTTTCCGAACACTTTTCCAAGGCGGAGTATGAGGTTCCGTCTTACCTAACAGATAACACTTGTCAACATCCCCAAGAGAATATACTATCAATGACAACTCCAAATGAAGTCAAGGAAGTGATTAAAAACCTAGGTAATCACAAAGCTCTAGGCCACGACAATATTACGCCGCAAATGACTATAAACTTCCCCATCAAATGGATAGTTTTCCTCGCTGGGATCTTCAATGCTGCATTACACCTGTGCTACTTCCCGAAGACATGGAAACATGCCATTATCATAACCATTCCAAAAAAAATCACCTGTCAAATCACCTGAAGATCTCAGACCAATCAGCCTTCTCTCTACCATCGGTAAGGTATACGAGAGGATTGTTCTTCGCAGATTGCAGACATACATGGATTCTATTAACTTTTATCATTCCTCAACAATTTGGATTCAGAAAAGGACACTCCACAACCCACCAGCTAATCACAGTAATAGACTACATCCAAATAAGAAAGTCCCACAAAGAGGCAGTAGGTGCTGTTTTCTAGACTTTACCAAAGCCTTTGATAGAGTATGGCATGATGGCTTGATAACAAAAATAACAAAAAAATCAATTTCCAAGGGATTTTATTAAATTCTTGAAAAACTATCTCCAGGATAGGACCTTTTCAATTAAGCAAGGGAATTATATAACCACGGCAAAACCAACCCAGATTGGAGTCCCTCAAGGCTCTATCCTTGGACCCTACCTATTCAACATCTCAACGATTTCCCTCCACATCCAAAATGTCAAACAAAACTTTTCGCAGATGACGCAGCAATTTTAACAAACTCCAAATCAATAGGAATAATAACTACACAACTCCACAATTACATAAACAGTATAACCAAATGGTGCAATGATTGGAAATTAGACATCAACCCAAAAAAGTCTCAGGCAATAATTTTTCCTCCACTAGACAATAAAAAATCCAAGCCACAATCCATCCTAAAGGTAAACCAGAGCCCTATCAACTGGACTGACAGCGTTAAATATCTTGGAGTTACCTTAGACTCCAAGTTGAAATTCAACATGCATGTCAAAAATATCATAAAGAGAGCAAAAATCGCAAAAATAGCATTATCAAGCCTGTTCAACTATAGAAACAAATTGACTACAAAACAAAAGTTTACTCTATACAGAAGTTGTATCCTCCCGATAGTAACATACGCACTCCCAGTTTGGTGTAAATATATTACAACCACAGACAAAAATAGGATAAATGCATTTATGAGAATCTGCCTTCGGACAAGTATAGGAGCTCCATTCAAACTATCAAACAAGATACTGAAGGAGGACTTGAACCAACCCGATCTAGAAGATGTGTACCAAACTTCCCCGTTAAGAAATTATACCTTCAAATGCAAAATTAAAATAACCCAACTCTTGTAGGGGTGTAGACAAGGTACTTGGTTACACTTAGGACAAGAGCCTTGCACTAACTAATTTATTAAAGCATAGGTTATATAAAGATTAAAAAGGGAAAGAGAGGAAACAAAGAGGTTACATCCTCCGTAGAAGGTAGACAAACAGCGTCGTTAGGCTAAACTTTTACAGTCAGTAGGAGGGGGGGGGGCCGACGTCATCCTTCCGGTCACGTGTTATACTTGAGTGGCGGCGCTGGTGTCCAACATATCCCCTCCCGGAATAACTTCAGCTGGACGTTTATTCCGATAGTCCATCAGCGCTCTACAGTACTTTTAATGCTGGCTTCTAGCAAGAGGCTTGGTAAGGAAGTCAGCAGGGTTCTCAGCACTCGGAGTGTAGAAAAGTTCGATTGCTTCTTCTGAGATCTTTTCTTGAACGAAATGGTACTTTACGGCAAAATGTCTAGTTTTCGATTTGTCGATGTAATTTTCCGCATGGGAAATTGCAGCTTGGTTGTCGCAGAATACTTTTGTTTCTCCACAAATCAAACTTGACATTTTTAGCTGTTCCATCAGATTCCGTACCCATGTGATGTCCTTCACAGCTGATGACAGTGCAATGTATTCCGATTCCATAGTACTCAAAGCGGTAACTGTTTGTTTGGTGCTTCTCCAAATTATTGGTGCTCCAGCTAAAATGATGAGATGTCCAGATACTCCTTTTCGGTCTACAATGTCTGAGGCCCAACTTGCATCCGAAAAGGCAATCAAAGGTTTGCCAGTGGATCTGTAAGTTATGCCAAAGTCCTTGGTGCTCTTCAGATAACGCAGCACGCGTTTCCCAGCTTCCCAGTGTTTTCTTGTGTAGTTATCACAGTATCTGGATAGGATCCCGACTGCGTAGGCGATGTCGGGCCTGGTTCTCTGAGAAAGGTATGACAGTCCTCCGATCAGTTCACGGTATGGAAACCGCTCATTGGAATTTCCATTTTTCCTTACACTCAGGTCAAGATTGGTTTCCATTGGAGTCGAAATACCTTTTGCATCCTGTAGTCTGAAACGTTGAAGCAGTTCTTCTATGTAGTTACTTTGAGAAAGAGTCATACTTCCATCTTCTGACTTCTTGAAGGATACTCCAAGCATATGAGAAATTGGTCCTAGATACTTCCTTCTTTAAGTTCAACTTCGTAGATTCTCGGATCAATAGGGTTACGTTGGAATCCTATTTCGTGAAGTTGTTTGTTTAAGAATTTATTCCAGCATCTTCCGCTCTGTTTTAATTCATAGATTGATTTCTAAGCTTGCAGAACAAGTTTTCTTCTCCTGGTTTCTTGAAGCATTCAGGTTGTTCCATGTAAATAGTCTCATTGAGTGTCCCATGAAGATAAGCACTCTTCACGTCGAATTGGTCAATGAACCAGTCCTTTTCTGTTGCTATCGCCGTTAATAGCCTTATAGTTTCAAAACTGGAAACAGGAGTATAGACTTCGTTGTAGTCAATTCCTCTACGTTGAGTGAAGCCTTTGGCGACCAGACGTGCTTTGTATCTAGTGGTACCATCCACTGCATTGATTTTCTTATTTAGTACCCATCTACATTTTAAAGGTTTGATACCTTTCGGCAATTCCTGCAGTTGCCATACATCATGTCTTTCGAGCGATTCCCTTTCTTCTTCAATGGCTTCAATCCAATTAACTACCTCAGGGCTGTTCATGGCTTCTTCATAAGTGGGGTTATTGTCCTCTGCACTTGTGGCATTTATCTGTCCACCACTATTATCCTCTTCCGGAGATTCTGCCGTCTTTCCATGACTTCGGAGTGTCATAGGATGGCTTCTCAGGTTCTCTGGGAGAGTCTCAGATAGCTGATCTATTCCACCTGTAGTTCCAATCAGTTCTTCAGTTTCTCGGTCTACTGGTTGATCTGCATTACTTTCTTCTTGAAAGGAGGCCTCTTTCGAGGAGAAATGGACAGATGGTAGAGTATCCCTTTCTCTTTGGGCTGCTTATAGAGGGATTTCTTCTTTGAATACACAATTTCTAGATTCCACCACTTGGCGTTTTTCAGGAATCCAGATTCTCCAACCTCGTCCCTGTAGAGAATAACCCACGAGAATTCCTTTAGTGGCTCTTGGCTGAAGCTTCGAATTCCTTCTTTGTTTTGGAACATGAACAAAGGTTTCGCAGCCGATTGCTCTCAGATGTTGCAGAGCAGGTCTTTTTCCAAACCACAATTCAAAAGGCGTTTTCTCTTCATTGTGTCTGTTTGTAACACGATTTCTCAAGTATGCTGCTGTGTTGGTGAGCTCTGCCCAAGAGGCGGTTGGCAGATTGCAACTGTTCACAGTACTCCTCACTAAGTTCAGCAAAGTCCTATTCATGCGTTCGGCGACACCATTCTGTTCAGGTGTGTAGACCATGGTGCGTTCATGTACTATACCATGGGCCTTCATGAAAATATTCCAAGGAGATGAACAGAACTCTAGTCCGTTATCTGTACGGATCCTCTTGAGAGAAAAAACCCGTCTGATTTTCAGCTTCTTTCATCCATTCCTTGAATTTTTCTAGAGTATCGCCCTTCCTTTTGAGGAAATATACCCTTGTATATCTTGATGCGTCATCAATGATGGTCAAGACAAATCTTGATCCACCCCAGCTCTCAATTTTGAACGGTCCCATAAGATCACAGTGAACAAGGGCTAGTGCCTGAGTTTCCTTGGTAGATCTCAAATTCAGGTAAGGTCTTTTTGTCGATTTTCCAATCATACAATCAGAGCACTTATCAGGTTTTCCAGCCTGACAGTTCAAACCAATGACAACTTCTCTTTTCATCATGTCTACTATGGTGTCATAGTTGATATGCATGAGTCTCTGATGCCATAAATTTAGTGGGAATTTACGAAAATTGTTGGTTTGAGCAATGGAATTTGAACATTCTCCTGATTCTGGAAATCTGGACGGAGCAGTCCTGACGAGATAGAGCCTTCCTCTCTTCTCTGCTCTTATCATCAAGTTATGATCATTGTCGTAGATATGACATCCCTTCTTGTCGAAGATAACCTCATGACCATTTTCCACAATTTGTAGAACAGAGAGTACACCATGTCTGATCCCAGGTACGAACATTGCATTCTGAGCAACTATGCTTCTAAGTTGTCCAGAATTGTTGAATTCAACGTGGAAAAATACCTTCTGTTCGGAGTCATATGATGCGTGGCACCTGAGTCAATTACCCACGTATCCTCTTCTGATACAACTGCTGCATTATACATCACATTCAAGTTCTTTGCTTCGTGATGTTGATGTATCGCTCCCTTTTCCTGTTGTTTACCGTTATTCTTTTTCAGTTTTAAACAGTCCCGTGCAATATGCCCTGTTTTCCCACATCCGAAACATTTTCTAACAGTTTTAGAGCCTTGATGTTCATGAGGGAATTGTTTCTTGTTAGAGTTCCTGACTGACAGTGCACCCATCCCTTCATTTGTTGTAGCATACCGGCGCTCTGCCTCAGCTAACAATTTACGTCTGATGTTGGCACTGGTGAACTCTGACTCTGGTAAGTTACACATTGTTGATATAACCTTATCCCAGTCCTCGGGCATTCCACAAAGAATTAGCATGCTTAGATCACCGTCTTCAATTTTATTCCCTACACCTGTGAGTTCACTCACTATTAGATTTATGCTTCCCAAATAGGCATTCATGTTCGCATGTTGACAGAATTTCTGGGAGTACAACTTTCGACGCAGTTGGAGAATTCTGTGTTTGCTATCCCTGGGTGCATAAAGTCTTTGTAATTCATCCCAAACTTCTTTGGGGGAATTTAGATGTCTGATATGGTTCTGCTGCTCCTCACCAATAGAGAGACATATATTTGCTAAAGCCTTATTCTGCCTCGTATTAAATTTGTTGATTAGACCAACATCCCCTCCCTCGGGTTTGACTTCGCCTGGGTCAACAATAGACCATAAGTCATTGTCCATCAGAATGAGCTTAATTTGGAAGCTCCATGAGGAATAGTTTAATCCATTTAGCTTGGTAATTTTCGTTAAACTTTCGTTAGCTTCCATTATAAGATGGCGTATAGGGGAACGGCCATCAGATATGATGGTTAGCTGCGAATAAGATCAGACAACTGGTCAAATAAGCAGTCGCGAACAAGCAGCGTCAGTGTTACCAGGGCGTGGTGGGGTATCAGGTGGCACTGTACCTCTACAAAAAGCCACAAAAGCCCAATGACGACTCTGAGTCAAATGGCGAGTCCAGCCCGCCATGTAATCAACCAAAGGCTGTAGCCAACAACAACTACTCCAGCGTCTGCATCCATGTTAGGAACGGCTGATGAAGCGTCTGTCCTCCATGTTAGGAGCGGCTTCTTCCGAGGAAGGTGATGGCCGGCATGCGCCCTCGGGCTAGATCTTTTGATCGACAGATATCACCAACTGATGACCAAATATCCTTTAGGATATCCTGGTCTTTACAGCACTAATTCGTCACCTCGACATTCCACTCTAGAGAAACTTGCCAACATTGTTGTATTGTGCTGTAAAAAACAATATCATACGCAATATATATATATATAAGATGGCGTCCACTGAAGGGGGGGGAGAGAGAACAAAAAAAAATAGGCTTACCGTTCAATGCTTCAGGCAGCTCCAATCAGTCTCATAATATTTTCTTGTAGGGGTGTAGACAAGGTACTTGGTTACACTTAGGACAAGAGCCTTGCACTAACTAATTTATTAAAGCATAGGTTATATAAAGATTAAAAAGGGAAAGAGAGGAAACAAAGAGGTTACATCCTCCGTAGAAGGTAAACAAACAACAGCGTCGTTAGGCTAAACTTTTACAGTCAGTAGGAGGGGGGGGGGGCCGACGCCATCCTTCCGGTCACGTGTTATACTTGAGTGGCGGCGCTGGTGTCCAACACCAACCATACAAGATATTCTAAAAAATAAAGGAGATATCAATCCCCGATTCCTACGACCCAGCCCTGACGCTTAGTTAAGAGCTCATCGCCCAACAGCTGCCCTCTTGCAAGGTCCGGGGGGACCACCTCTACTCCACCAACTCGCCATGTGTAAATAGCCAGGACAAGGTGACTCGCGAGCTGTGCTCGAATGTAACACCTGTAAATTGAGACGAAATAAATAAATAAAAATTTCTCATTCGATCATACACACAGTTGCCAGCTAGCTCTCTAGCTGGTCACATCTCTGCTCCCTTATTCTAGCCATTGACCTAGCGAAGAAGAAGCGGAAGAAAGCACGCAAGCCCATCGTGGACGTCGCTGCCCTGGAGAAGGAAGACGAAATGGTGATCTCCCGCAATCACCACATCCTGCGCTCCATTGGCCATCCCTCCCTGAAGACCCTGCATGAGGACCTTATCAACTTCATCGCGATGCGGCCTGAGCTGATCAAGGCCCTCCTTGCTGAAGTGGAGAACCTCACTGGCACCCTCGATGCCTTCCCGGAGCTGGACGATGTCATGGAGGCCAACCAGCCCCAGACTGCCTGCCACAGCACCCAAACCAGCCCAGTTCCTTCCTGCAAGGAAACCAGCTCCCAGACTGACCCAATCAAGCCCGCCACCCCTGCTCCTGCTGCTATCCCTGCCAAGAAGCCTGCCCCCACGCTGCCTGCTCCTGCTCCAACTAAAAGTAAGCAGCCTGAAGCCCCCAACCCGCCTGCAAAGAGGACAAATCTGAAAGGTCCTTCAAAGCCGGCGACTTCCCGCATTTCCAAGCCTGCGGCCGCCCAAGTGACTCTCTATGGAGAAAAATCGGCGGCCCACACAGTGGTCATCTCAGATGACCCACAGGCTGACCCAAGGGAGATGCTCAAAGCTGTCCGCGCTGCCCACACTCTCCCCCAAGGCGTTTGGGCCGCCCTGCGCACCAAGGGGAAGCTAGTCCTCCACTCCAGTAATCCTGACACCATCCCTGCGATGACAACCTCCCTAGCCAGCAAGTTGGATGGAATGAAGGTCCGCTAGCAGAAGGAAATCCTGCCGCGCATCTGCCTCTTCAAAGTGGACGAGGAAACTTCCAATTCCACCATTGAGGAGACATTCCTGGAAACTCCTGCTGTCAGACAACTTCCTGGGGACAAGATGGTGCGAGTGGCGCACCGTTCTGCACCCAGAAACCGGACCTGCACCGCCTTCATCGAGGTGGACCTCAAGACCTTCAGAGTCCTGGGCGTGCGCGGGAGGATCGTGGTGGATGGAGTAATCCTCAACTTCGAGGAGTCCATCCGCGCCCGCGTCTGCTTCCGCTGTTGTGGCTTCGGCCACAACTCTGCCCAATGCACCAGAACTCCAAAGTGCTTCCACTGCGGTGAAGACGGCCATGAAGGCCGCGCCTGCCCATCCATTGCCGACCAGCGCACCTCCAAGTGTGCCAACTGCTGTGCCAAGGGGATTCCTGACAAGCACGAGGCGAGAGCCTCAAGCTGCCCCAATTTGAAGTCTAGGGCCCTCAACTTCTAGGCTTCAAGGACCTTCTGCCTCCATTTCCATCTGCCACTTCTACTGGATTCCTAGCTTAATCAAGACTCCTGCCTCACTGCACCCTGGCGCTGTTCCCCTGCTTGCCCAACGTTTCCATCACCCCTGCGAGACATCTCCTGCCGCCAGATCCTAGGAACCCTTGCCACCTGACATCGCGTCTGCTGCCATGATGAGGGGCTAGAAGTCCATACCCCAAAATTGGACAATTAGCCCGGAAGCGAAGACAAGGACAAATTTCTCATTCAATGGGCTAGAAGACCTTACCACAAAGGCCAATTAGCCCGGAATTCAAGAAGAAGAAATTTCTCATTCAGTACTTTTGTCTGAAGATGGTAACAACGCTGTTACCGAAACGTCACACACTATTTATTTATTTGGATTTGGTCTTATTACCTTGTGTTTATTCTTGGAATCAGTTTCATTAAAAATTCAGTCAACAATTGGTAGCAGAGCATGGTTGTTAGATAAAGCGAAAATATTTAATCAGAAGATTAAGCAAGAAGTTTATTCTGATGATAAACTAAAGCACTTCTGAGAAGATTTAAGGTATTTATATAGATTAATTTAAATTACATCTATATATTGCATGTTTAAAGGCTACCTAATCTCTATATATAAAAGTCAATGTCTGTCTGTTTCGCGATAAACTCAAAAACTACTGAACCAATTGGTACCAAATTTTGCATGTCGCTTTTTATAAACCTGAGGAAAATTTTCGGCTACATTTTGATTAGTATTTTTGACTATTTCTTTTTTTTTTTCATTTGAATAACTTTTTTTTACGCAGGGTAATCCGGAATGGAATGAATACCCAAATATGGCCATTTTTATAAGCATCTGTGGTTCAGTGGTAGAATGCTCGCCTGCCACGCGGGCGGCCCGGGTTCGATTCCCGGCCGATGCATTTTTTTTTACAATTTTTAAAACTCATTTATATTATATATAATATAAATATATATTATTATATCAACTATATTAATTAAATCAAATACCTAAACACTAATATAATACAATTTTTGCCATCACACACACTTTTTTCCTGTAGTTTATGTGTTACTTCTGTATTGCTATTCTATGGCATTTCTAATATTTATTATTAATGTACTTTCAGTATGAAGGAAATTGCAATCGGGGGAATTCTCGGGCGAAGCCGGGTCATACGTCTAGTATTTAAATATATTCAAAATATATATTTGTTTTTAAATTATATTGGCTTGTTTATATTAGTTCAAAAGGCGAAAATGTCTGACTATAATTTTTTATCCCAAATGAAAATTGAACAATTAACAGGAATTATCAAATTTGGAAGTTGAAAATCGACACAGTTCTGAGAGGAAGAAAATTATTTAAATGTGTATTTTCCGATTCAGAACCTGATATGGAAGGCAAAAGTTCTTGGGAGATTTGGAGTGAGAAAAATGATGAAGCATTTGGGATAATCATCACTACCTTGACATATGAACAAGCTGGAATGTTCATTGGAGAAACAAATGCGAAGAAAGTATGGTACTCATTGAGAAAAACATACACAGGCAATTTGGAAGATCATTGATATAGGCTTAGAATTAAAGAACATTAGAACGAAAGATAATGAAACTGTATATGAATATATAACGAGGGCAAAAAATATTTCTGCTAGAAGTTTAAACATTAGATCATCAATTTCCCTCAAGAGAACTTCCATTTCATAGTCAGAGGCATACATCCAAGGTATGAAAATATTGCTATTGTCTTACGATCTAAGAGAGAGGCAACAATTAAAGAGATTCAACAAACTCTAAGAGAAGAGGAGTCAAGAAGACATGAGATTGAATCAATCGGTTGAGAATGGGCATGAATAAGCATACAGAATTAAAAATAGAAATGTTAAACAATTTCAGCCAAAAATATGTTTTGTTTGTAATAAAAAGGGACTTCTAGCTAATGATTGCTGGTTTTGAGATAAACAGAAGCAAGGATATAAAAAAAATGGACTCCTGATTTTAGAAGTCACAAATACAGTAGAGAACATTCTAATAACCTAGTGGATACTGTGAAAAGTGGAATTAATGAGAAAGAATTTGAAACATATGTAAAGGAATTTGAAGATTCACCAGATGAGAAAAATGATAGGCAAATATGGTGTATAGATTCAGGATGAACCACACACTTAACGCCAAAACTAACTTTGATGGGAAATGTTACAGATTATGAAAGAGAAATCATTCTAGCTGAGAAAGGCAAAACTACTCAAGCCGTAGCCAAAGAAGATATTAGACTTCCTACATACACAATTTGCCACAATTGAAACATCTTATCCGCCTGAAATAATTATAATTTTCCTTTTTCCCTTCCGTCCACGCATTCCGACAATTCCTTGGTTGGTAAAACGTAAATTTATTTCGTTCTTGCCTTGGTGATTTGCATGTATCCTCTTCTCTTCTTACCGCAAAGGCGCTATTAGGATCTTCTTGAGGAATTTGACGCTGTTTCTGTCGTTTTTCTTCTAATAGTAATTTAGATTTAACCACACTAGTAGATAGCTTCTCTTCCTGCTGTTCTAAACTGAGAATTAGTGGTTCGTAACTCTTTGGCAATCCTAATAGCATAATTAACGCCAATTCTACATCCCCAAATCCATGGTGACACTTTGCTAATTTTCTATGACAATCCATTATTCTCGCGAAATATTCTTTCATATCCTCGTCATTTCTTTTGATAATGTTAAAAAATTCTCTCAGTAGCTGTAATATATGCAATAAGCCGTACTTTGTGTGGATGTCCTCCAGTATCTGCCATGCATCGATCGCTCGTTTACAATCACCGATGTCATCTAGGAATGAATCCTCAACCGCTAATAATATGACAGATAATGCCAAGTTATCTTTCCGCTTCTGTTTTTCTGTAGTTTCCCTAGGAAAGCCAGGCTCAATCGCATCCCATATATCCTTCTGAATCAAGATTGATTTAGTTCTTATAGCCCACGAATAATAATTATTACCGTCTAGTCTAGGTATTCTCAATTCTTCAGCCATTGATTTTTCTAGCTATGCAAATTTGACAAAAAAAATATAACTTAAATCTTTTCTTCTTCTTCGTATAAAGTTCAGATTTTAAATCGCTCAAATTTCTAATAATCAAATTCCTTTCTCTAACAAACTTTTCTTCTTTAGCCCTATATTCCCTGGCCTTATTTAGCCTTCAGCTTTTTTTCTTTAGCTCTATCTTCAAAATATCTTCTTTACCTTCTTAGCTTTAACTTCAGATTTTTCTTCTTTACCTTCTTTGGCTTTAACTTTTAATTACTTTCTACGGCGCTGTGGAAGCGTTCTGCTGGGCCCATAACCTGTTAGGAACCAATTCTTTCCTAGTCTACAATCGAGCAGAGTAAACACAAACACCTCTAAGAAAATCAACACTTTTAATTTCCCTTCATAACTAACTAATTTACTATTTATTTATTTATTTCATCTCAATTTGCAGGTGTTACATTCGAGCACAGCTCGCGAGTCACCTTGTCCAGATTATTTACACATTGCGAGTTGTAATGCTGGAGTGGCCCCCGGAACCTTACAGGAGGGCAGTTGTTGGGTGTTTGGCTGTCAGCTAGCCATTGGGTCCAGGTCGTCGGATTCGGTGGCTGAGGTCACCTTGATTTTGAACAATTTCTTGTATAGTTGGATTTGATGATTTTTGAAATTGAGAGAATAGTCTTGTTGCAGAGTCTTGATAAATCTCTTCTAGATTAGGCTGGTTGAGATCTTCTTTGAGAATTTTGTTTGAAAGATTGAATGGGGCTCCTATAGTGGTTCGTAAGCAAATCCTCATGAAGGCATCTATTCTTTTTTTTATCCGTAGGTGTGATATATTTGCCCCAGACTGGTAGTGCATACGTGATGATGGGTAGAATACAGGTTTTGTACAACGTGAATTTATGCTTTGTTGTTAAATTACTTTTAAAATTGAGCAGGCTTGATAGAGATATTTTGGCTATCTTTGCCTTTCTTATGGTGTTTTGGACATGTAGGTTAAATTTTAATTTCGAATCCAAAGTGACACCAAGATACTTGGCATGGTCGGCCCAACTAATAGTGCTTGAGTAACTAATTTACAACATTTAAAACCAATTATATACATGTAAATCGCCCGGTCATCTGGTCAAATATAAATAAATTAATCTATGAAAAAACAACTTATAAAAATCCTAACACATTAAGAATTGTACTCCCCACAGGTCTATCAAGCACCATACACCTATGCAGAGATAGAATGGGAGGAAACCATCAGTCAAACACATTCAAATATAGGATGTTTGACACATTGACTTGAGAGAAAACCAAGAAGAAACAAGTTTTCACCCAAGGTTAGAAAAGGAATATTTATTGGTTATATTCCAATGAAAGAAAAGCCTACAGAATATATGATATAATGACAAAGAGAATTCATGAAGTCAGATCAGTAAAATTTATTGAAGAGAGGAATTTATTATGCAAATGATCTTCAGAAAGGTAATAATTGTGATAATTTGACCTATAAAGAAAATTCTGCAGAAATAGTTGCTGAAGACCTGCTTATCAAGAAAAAAGACAATCCTGTCACAGAGAGTGAAATGAAGTCTCAGGAGGATACTTCAGAAAAACTAGGTGGTGACTTTGAAAATGACTTAACACAAACTGAACTGATAGAGGAAAGATGTGTAAAAGGAGAAAGAAAGAAAGGAGAAACAAAGAGCATCTTAGAAGAACGGCACAAAGCAAGACTTAAAGAACAAGAAAGGAAATTGATTGAAGAAGGAGTTCGACGCTCACAAAGAATAAAGGATAGGAGTGAGGCGAATTTAATTATGGAAATAGAACATTATATTCTGGAGAACTTTAATGGTAGTGGAAAAAGAAATGAATGGCTCAAAGCAATGGAAGAAGAGCTCAGTGATATAGAGAACATAAAGTATGGACACTAGTACCAAGAGAAAATGGTATGAACGTCATCAATAGTAAATGGGTCTACAGTATGAAGAAAACATCAAATGACGGCATATATAGAAGAAAGGCCAGAATGGTTGCTGTTGGGTGCAATCAAAGATATGGTGTGGACTATAAAGAATCTTTCTCACCTGTACTGAAAAAGGAAAGCTTGTGAACAATAGTAGCTCTTGTAACGCAACAGAATTTAATCATAAAGACTTATGATGTGAAGTCAGCTTATCTCTATGGTGAGTTAGAAGAGACAGTATACATGAGAAAACCAGAAGGTTTTATGCAAAAAGAGAAGAAAACAAAGTATGTAAATTAGAAAAAAAGCCTGTATGGTCTACCACAATCAGGAAAATGTTGGAACAAAAGGATCAATGAAATTTTATACCAGCTGGGAAATGTGATCCATGTGTCTATAAACTCAAGTGTTTCAGATACACTGCCTTTTTTGTGTGTGTTTTAATTTTCATTTTATTTGGAGATATTGAGATGGGAGGGGGGGGCCTTCAAATTGTAAGAAAGCTGTGGAAGAAGACGCCCCCCTCCCCTCACGTGGTGCGAGCCAGCCACCACCCATAAGGCGGTGATGTAATGCCCATGGCGCAACTTCCGGTCCCCCTCGTGCCCCTCTTTTTGTTCTCAAGTTGTCGTCGTCGCGTGCTTGTGTCTTGAGACTAAAAACTCTATCTCTCTCATTCGATTAATTCTTTGTCTAAAATTTTGTATTAATTAACAATAAATCTCTTTCTCCCTAACAATCTTTGAGTTGCCATAGTTTTGCTTTGTTCTATGCTGGTTACGCCGTCCAGTAATTCAAATCTTTTATTAAAGCTCGACATTTTTTGGCCTCCCCAACAGGACGGTGCAACAGCATATTTTGTAATTCAAAATGGATCGCCTCAAGAAAGGACGAAGGCCTATTCGTAGCCAAATAACAAAGCTCATCAACAGTGTTGAAACAGCCCTGAAGAAGCCTGTAGAAGAACTGGATAAGACAGACTTGAGGGTCTCAGCACTACAGCTTGAAGATTTATGTCAAGATCTTCATGAATGGGATGAGAGAATAACCGAGGCAATGTTGGATGAAGAAATGAAGCAGAACAGGACAAAGATGATGAACGTCTGAAGTATGGCAGACTTATCAAAAGGATAAGAGAAGAGTTAGAGAAAGTACTGAATCCGAAGAAAGGTGTGTCGCCCCTGCCAGATGTAAGATCTTTGTATACGAGGAGCAGTACAAGCCGGAGAAGAGTTCTGCTTCCCAAGAGAAAACTTCCAGAGTTTGGAGGTGATGTACGGGAATGGATTACATTCAGGTCAAGGTTTGAAGATATCCACAACGATGAAGATCTTTCCGAATCAGATAAGTACCAATAATTTGTAGACTGCATGTTGGAAAATTCCGAAGTTCACCACTAGTATTAAGTTATACTGTCTCAGAAAAGAATTATGCTTCAGTTATCAAAGATCTTAATGAAAGATTTGGGCGAGATAACATGTTGATCAAAGTCTATGTTCGAGATCTATTGTGGTTGGTCATCTGTGAAGTGCACAAGAGAAAAAGGTCAACTTTAAAGATCTTGTGACAAAGTTGCACTCTCAATTTATACATTTAAGTATGCTTGGTGTAACTACGGACAGGTGTGCTGATATATTGTATCTGGTAGTTGAATCATGTCTACCGCAGGATGTCCTCATCTCATGGCAGCGCAGCAGCCAATCGGAAGACCTAGAAAGCTTGATGAAATTGCTTCGTCGTGAGGTCAATCAGACTAAGGATAGAGAAATGGCCTACAATAAGCATTCAGATTCCTTAGCTCAGCCTACACCAGGGAAGATAGAGATGAAGAAAAGAAGTTTCAATGCAAGGCGTGAAATTGCTACAACCTCTGGATTTATGCATTCCGACATCTCACCAACAATGCATGAAAAATTAAAATGCATTTTCTGCCACAATTATCATCCAAGTCAAGATTGTCAAAAAGGAATGAAAATGGGCATGGACGAGAAAAATGATAAAATCAAAAACGACAAGAGATGTTTCAAATGTCTACTTCCGGGCCAGAGAAGCAGGCAATGCAAAAGGAAAGTGCGCTTTGATTTCTGCAAGAGGGATGGGCATTATGCCATCATGTGTAGATCATGCCTAATCTGAAAGAAATAGATTCAAGAGTCCAGAATGACCACAAAATTCAACTCCGGGTTCGAGTGATGTGGCTACAGTGAACGAGATGTCCAACTGTGTAAGCACCAAAGCATGCCTGGAGACATTATTAGTGAAAGTTTGGGGTCCTAAAGGTATCAAAGTAGTACGGGCAGTAATTGATAGTAGATATTCCTAATCGCACATTTTGGAACACATAGTAAAGGATTTGGGTGTTCCTATCATGGGAGAAGAAGAGCTTGAAATATTTGGTGGGATCAGGTATACTGATTAGCATCGGATCTACTGCCTAACTCTATCAAGTATTGAGAATGATAGATGTGTTTCATGTCCGGCATCAGCCACTAATCAAATTGCTAGATGTATAAGAAAACCTACATTTGGTTCTTAGGCCTGTGAACTTGCATCAAAGGAGATACAGCTCTCAGTGTTTAAAGCCGAAAGCGATGTGGTAGAGCTGACATTAACCAAAAAATTGCTACAGCCAATATGATAAGATTATTGGATGATCCTATTGCTCGAGAAACATTGCTAGGTTGGGTAGTTCAAGGCAAAACTGTAGGAAACTCCCGAGATTAAAATCCTAACCAGGTTCATAACAGTATGCTGATCACATCTTTAATGACACAAGAAATAAAGGTTTCCGATTTATGGTCTCTGGAAAATATTGGAGTCATGGATGACAGGCAAGCAGATTCAAAGAAAGAGACAGATCAGGCTATTATGGATAAGTTTTGGACTGAAACAAAGCAATTGGAATCCGGTAGATACGAGGTGCACCTTCCATGGATAGAACCAGCCCAGAAGCTAAAAGAAAATAAAAGCCATGCTGAGAAAAGACTATGGAAGATGACAGAGGATCTAAAGAAAAGAGGCTTTTATCACCATTACAACAAGTTATTTGAAGAATAGGAGGAAAATGGGATCATCGAAAGAATCCAGTCAGATCAAGATGATACATTAGAATACTTTATACCACACCGAGCATTAATGAAATCTGGTAGCAGCACGACACCAGTACGACCGGTTTTTGATGCTTCCTGTAAGACAAAGGATGGATGGTCTCTGAATGATTGTTTGGCGAAGGGACCCAACTTATTGGAGCTCATTCCAGATATCATGCTAAGATTTCAACTCAATAAAATCGGCGTAGTAGCAGATATAGAAAATGCCTTCCTTCAAATTTCAATGGCAAAAGAAGAAGACAATTTTCGAGATTTCTATGGTGGGAGGACGGCAAGCAAGATAATCTTTGGATTTATCAACACAAGAGAGTGGTGTTCGGAATAACATCGAGTCCTTTTGATGGGTTCCCCAGGTTTGGATAGATGAAAAGGGAGGTTACACGATGTGACTTATTAAAGTCTCCTTACTTAAGTATATATATATATATATAGCAATTTAGGCCAACAACCCCATGTATATAACCCGCAGCAAGACCTTAATGTTGTATAATAGCAGCACAGTTGTCAGTGATGCACTATCGGCATATGTCTTTACATCATCACATGTAATACAATTTGTGCAAACAGGATAAATAAAAATAAATAAAAAAGAAAAGGGGGGAAAAACTCTATAATTGATTAAGAGTTGAGCTAAAGCAAGGATTGAGCATATAATATTGTCAGTACAATGGTCTAAAGATGGAAACAGCTGCGACACTATTATACAATTTCATCAGATAACCCACGAGATCGTTATTAAATTGGGCAATCTATAAAACACTGAAACACAGACACTCGCGGCAATGTATGTGGCCGGTAATTTATGGGAGACTTGATTATTAGTAACATTCCCTTCAAATAGGTGATAAACATACAACATTTCATTTAAACAATTGGAATAGCACCATAAGGCAAGTTATGTATGAAATAGGTAACAGAGGAGACAAGAAAATTTCTCTAGATATTTATTTAAATATCTTAAAATTTGGGAACATATCTAAACTGACGAGATATGCTATTTACATAGTAAAATTTAGGTAGAGGTGACCTGAAGTTACTTTATAGCCCTTTAGGGCCCATGCGAAATCTAGGTTGGCTACTACACAAAAGGGGGGGGGGAACCTAGATCTCCATCTATTCTAGCGGGACAAAATATACGAACCCTAACACTCCTTTTTAAGTCACTTAAAGCCCTTTAGGGCCCATTCAGAATCTAAATAGATTAGCTTCTGTTCGAAAAATAAAAGGGGGGGCTAAGCCATAATGGCAAGGGGCTTACCTTCTCTCGAAAGCGGCGGCAAGGTCTGGTCTCCTCTACGTCTCAGGCCCGTCTAAAAATCGTCCTTCTCACTGAGCGACTCCGATCGAATCCCGCCTTTTGGCAAAGAACCTTCTTTTATATCATCTCATTCTCCATTTTCATTCGCCGAAAGAAACACCAATCAAAATGGCCAACGGCTCCAGTATCAATTTCATAGACGCCCCAGGCCTCTCCCCTTCAAAATAGAACATATAGTATTACCAAAACAAAAAAAATCTAAAGAGAGAAACAACCCCTGCGGTAGTGTAAGATTTCAGACTCCAGCCCCCCGTCTTTCCACATGGGTTGAAATACAATCCTCCCTTTTTCTCGGGATGGTATATATATCGCCCCCCCGTCTTGGCTAAAATTGACCCAGGCCCTTTTTACCTGGACTGTAATGTGATGCTTTCCTTTCTCTGGAAGGATATTTTATAAGTTTCAGTCTTTAGAGATCTTCCTTCTCCATTTTTCTCCTTTTTTTTTTTTTTCTGGTCACCTTTACCTAAATTTTTGGTGAGGGGAATATATGTACATATGAAACAACAGTTTCCAGCTCGGATGTCTCTGGATGTCTTCTTCTTTACCAGGCATCAGCTTTCGGCATGGAAGTCTGGTGTCACCAAGTGTCTAAGTTTCTGGGCAAAAAAAAAATGGTCTGTAAGTCTATGTGGGAGGGAAGCCATGTATCCATTTGATTTGATCATACATACGCCTTCTGTTGGGGTATGGTTACAAAAAAACGTGCCCCAACAATCCTCCCCCTGCCAAGTAATGGACAAATGCGTTTGTGCTATTCATTATTCATCTGCCTTTCATCAGTTACTATGAAAGCAGGCCCATTTCTAGCAAAATGCATTTTCCATTACTAGGTGAAGCCAGATGTACCGAAACCTATAGGGAAGGTAAGGCTAGTCAAAATGATGGTATGCCATTCTAGATGTTTATTATTCCGAACATTAGTGGGCATTGCGCATCCTGGCAAAGGGGTTTTTATGTGCTATTATTCTGTCAGAACACTGTTATCAAAATAGTTCATGGGGGACAGTCATATCATATGTATGGAAGTAAGCAAGGTCATCTGTCTTACCATTCATGGGTATATATACCACCCTTCCACTTTCTTCTTTGGCCTTGAGGAGTAGACCCTCCTTGTGGTAAGTCCTCTCAACCCCATCCTTGCCTCTTGTGGTGCTGGATTCATTGCTACCTTCTTTCTGCTAACAATACAGTTAGAACATTTCCCTATTACATATTATATATAAAAATTTGGGCGCCAAGGAGTCGTTTAGAAATAACTGACTAGTCCAACCTCCTAAAACATGCCAGCATCTTTATTTAAGTACCAATCAAGACATTCGTGTGGTATAGTTATACATATACAATCAAAGGAAAGGATAATTATAGTTAGCTGAAAGAAATATCTTGATACATAATGATTAGCCTATGACATGATGACTTTTGCTAAATAAAAAAAAAAAGGTTACAGAAAACAAATTGTGAAAGTAATTATTAAATAAGGCACGAAATATGTAATGATAAAATGAATCCTTCCATGTTATATGATGGGTATAATATATATATTGAAGAAAACACGTATCATGCAGATAGTGATTAAATATGATAAAAATCATCCCATGATAGATGATAAAGAAAACTACTACAAAATTATATATGATGACAAAATATATATACTTATACAAGTAAGGCGGATAAAAGACAATAAGGATAAAATAGATCATGCCTTAAGGGAAGAATAAGCCATGACAACATGTTAAAAAAAATCGCAACATGGCCGGTAAATATTACTAATATCATGAATATCAAAGGAAATAAAATAGTTGAAATGAATAGCATATGATTATAATATAATATATATGATATAAAATAATAACATATTCAATTAGAAAATGAAAACACATTATATATATTTGTGCGCTGAAGGTTCAAGGTTTAGTATCTCAGTTAAGTTTTTCAATCTTATTCAGTCTGGAATCACGAGTTGGTCACTGGGTAATATTCGTCTATCCCGATCCTACTGGAGGGTGTGTTTTCTCTTATGTGTTAGATTCCTCTGTTACAATACTCTCAACTCAGATGGGTACGTCATTTAGAATCTTGGTCAAATGGAATATATCCCAGACCTCTATTAAACTACACAGTCCATTTAAATCTAGGGTGACAACCGTATGAAGAAAGCTCTCTGTTTGACAGAGAAACTAATCAACTTCTCCCATTTTGTTTGTGACTCCGTTTACCTTGTCTCTGGGGTGTGTACAGTTCAGCTACCTCCCCCTTCCAAGAATTTCATATTACTTTCATCTACTAATATACCCTCTATTCATTGACCTGAATCCTACAAATCTACATCTTATAAATTTGAATTTTATCAATCTGAAATTTTGGTTCTTTTACAAATTCCTTCAGAATTCTACTCCCTGTATAACTGCTCTTAATTCTACTGTCCTCAATACAACACTTCTAAAACTCTGACTCATTGGCTCGTTCTGGCGTCTCGTTCGCGGTCCTTATAGTTAACTAATACTTTAAAATCTTATCCTATCATGAAACGAGTTTAAACTCGTTGAAGGTCCTAATAATTACTTATTTTGCCTCTCGAATCGGTCTTATACTCGAATTCATTCCAACAAAACGTATGGCAGGGCGAATCCTTTATTAGAAGAAACTTCCGCTAGCTATGGGGAATCAAACTGGTACCAAAAAAAATTCAGTAGACGGAAACACTTCGTCTAGAATAACTGGGCAATCTCTGCCTACATGCCAATCTTACAGGACCTCCCGTCTAGAACACCCTCGCTCCAGCCACGCTAAAAGCGTCGAAACTACGGTGTCAGATCGGTTACCCAAGGTCGCGCCGTTATACCCTAGGCTATACGGCATGGCAAAACAAATCCCCCATCCTGCATAAAATTCAATCTATACCTCTTCGTTCCCTCTAATGAGGGGAAGTTTTGTGGGTTTCCTGGTCTGATCATAACCTCCCACAACCTTCCAGTCTGAGAATCAAGATATGATCATTATCTACGACTCTTAAAATTCAAGTTGATATAATGAAATAGAGTAACTGATTACCCTAATAAAAGAAATCAATATTTGCACTCCTCTAAAAGGAGACCTAACAAAGTGGAGCGAATATTTCCTAACAATAGATAGAGTTGTAGTTGTCCTGTTTGAGGCTTCTCGGTCCTAACAAAATTCGAAATAAAAAGTAAAATAAAATTAAAATCGATCCTATTAAAGTCCTTTAACCCTATTCTAATGTATTTTGGGCTCACAATATAATAGTTTTTAACCTTTTTCTACATTCATTGCACCAATTCATTCATACACCCTCCCCCCTATCATTCGCGGTACGCATACAAACTAAGGTTGGAAGCTGCTACAAAGGCCAAAATACTCATTTATCAATATCAATAGATCCTAACAAATAATAACATATTTCAGGACACAATGTGAAATCAGATAAAATAATAAAATTAAAACAAATTGGGAACTAAAGCCCTATGTTACTCAAAGAAATGCCTCTGTACAAGCTCTATATATACTAATACTTTATACTCAATAAATGATTGTTAACAATAATTGTTAACAATTCTAAATAATCTGGAAGCTAACCTATCTTTAAGAAATGTAATTTCAAAACTGCCCTTGCCTTGACACTAAGCGACTATTCACGACAATTCTATGAAGACACACACAGAATATAAGGGCGATTAAAGAACCATTAAACGTGACACCTCATAAAAGCGGATTGAGTCATTCCCCTAGCCACCGTGGGTGAAGTCACTTTCTTCTTACTTCCTCGTGCGTCTGCCCCCTTTGCAGTAGTCCGACCTCAACACTCTATTGAAAGATGGATTTATAGGGTTTATGGTTCACTACCCAACACTAACATTCTCAAGTGCTTTCCAAGGATCGACTACGGTCTGGGCCTACTTAACTTCTACCCCTGGCTTAGGGTCCCTACACTTCACAACTTTACTCTGAAAGATTGACCTTTCATGTCCTCATTAGAAACCTATTTCAAAGCTACTACCTGAAGGCCAGGGATTATAGGGTTTCTGAATTACCCAACACAAGCCATAGGATGCCTATTAGGTTTGTTGTTTTAGACATAGCCCCCCTCTAAGTTGTGATTTCCTACACCTTCCTTCACCTATTACTCCTGATAATAACTAAAATTTCAGATTTACACTAAATAGTTAATTCACAATGGTATACATTATTCTCATTGGTCTTTGAAACTCGGGTTTTAACAAGAAATAGTTTGTATTAAAAAAAAGGAATCCTAATGAAGTTCTACTTAAAAAAAAAAAAAAGGTTTTTAAATGAAAGAAAAAAAAAAAAAGGTTGAAATCTCTAAACTTCTCATTCTATCGAGCTGATTCTCCGTACACACTCCAAAATCCTAGTTAGTGGCGACAGCCTAAGCAGAATTTACACTGTGTGGGCCTTTTACTATATCTAAAATCTCTCATATAACTTATTAAATAAAACGGTGTAAAAACGGTGTTCTATACAAGGATAAGGTTGTGACAATTTTCTCTAAATGACACACTAATATTAAAACAAATTGTGAATGATCTTTAAAGATGGCAACAAACACTACAGTAAGGTTGTGAGACGGTATTCTGCACAAAGACAAGGTTGAGACAAATAACACACAAACCCTGAAACATGGTGTTAAAGCTCCTTTCAACACTTAGCACTAGAACACATGTTAAAAAAAAAAAAAACTGCAAACTGTTTAAAGTTCACCATAACACTAAGACATATTTGCTATTTAATATATAACCTAATATTGTAATTAATAAAGACCTATCTATATTAAATAGTGTATATTGTTGCCGAAACTTATGTAAATCAGCTTACACAAACCCCCAGTGCATAATATGTCTTATTTTAAAAGAAATAGTTCTATCGAGGCGATATTGCGGTCGACAGCTACGCTTTATACATTAAATGTACTTTCTTCCATCAATCTTTATCTACTATTTACAAAACCCTTTATCCAACTTTTTTCAATTCTTTCTCTTTCAACATCTTTCTGCATCTTTCTATCTCTTCCTCATCAACATTCAACGCTTTCTCACTCTTTCATCATCCTTCATCATCCTCAACGCCTTTCAACTTACTTCCATTGCATCTCTCTTCAACGCCTTCAACACATTTCATCTCTTATTCATCACCTTATAACACAGTTCAACGCCTTTTTCATCATATTTCATCGCCCTTCCATCACTTTCAACACCTCTTTCATCCCTCTGAAGTCTCTTCGAAACCCGTCATCGGGATCTGGATCCCGATCTATTATCACTCTTAATTTTGAACTACTCTATTCCAACAGCCTATGACCCTTAAGCTTTATAACTCCATATACACTCGGCGGGGTAGTTACCTTGTTAAGAAAACCTGTAATGTCATAGATCATTTAGAGAGAGAACATAACAAATTTGTGCGAATAGTTTGCTTCAACTATTGATTGTAAGTCTATTAAACTCGTTCTCTTTAGGTTGGCTCGCTCATTAGTCTTCGATCTACGTTCAATAGTCATATTGAGTTCACATGGATGCTAGATGTAAACTGTATCAAAATAGTGTAGTTTTCTAGTTTCCGAATTATATGACAGTTAAAAAAAAAAACATTCTGGAAATATCTCGCACTGGCTACTATAAAAAAATTTGAATGGGGTACATCTCTGATCTTACAGGATACCTCATGGCTCATGGAATTGAATCGCTCATTTCTCACTAAAATATTCACACAGGGTATGGAGGTCTCCAGCGGTTCTATAGCTATTGGTCAACTAAATTAATTAATGGCAGGAATTGAAGCTAGTTTAAATGCTCGTGTGCTGTTTTGTCATGCGTCTTTATGTCATCTGCAAAGGAAAGTGTCGCCTCAAAGGACCTAATTCTGGGACTAACATCCGCTGCACATTTCAGGAAGGAGTGGTCGTCCATACAATAGCAAGATATCATTTTGCTGCCAATGTACAATGTTGAGCATTTTCCATGTCGTCATTTTGTCGATCCCCAATCTTCTAGGGTGTTTCTTTAAGCATTTCTCGATATCGTTTAATGCTTTATGCGATCCCGCCCGGCATTCAATAAGTATTATTTGATCGTACCATCTCCAGGAGACCATCCCATTGCGGCCGAATCATTTCCACCCAACTTATAACGCCGTCCATATCGCGTAATTGAAATTAGTGTAAAACTCAAAGAATAAGACCTTAATCTCTTAATTCTTTACTAATTTCAGTTGGCTCAACATAAATCTTCTCAATTATTAATTTAGTACAGTGGCGTGACATGTCACACTTCTTCTAGTTCTTTCGCAAGCTCGATTAATCCCAGTGGAAACCCGTCCAGGCGTCAATCCCGTGCTAACCCGTCATGCATGACTTCAAATTTGGAAATTATTAGACCTGAATATTTGCAGTGGCATCTGCTTCCACTAAAAGTATTTAAGACACAAGGCTGCCTCTTTAAATCACTGTCTTTACTCCCACATGCCTGTGTAAACTTTAACTATGACTTTATCAATTCTCAAAATTCTGCCTATCGAGTATCCTGAGAATCAATGTTCTTCTTGTCTACGGCGGATTAACACAGTAATTGTTCCCTAGAGTTATCTGCGTCGAGTGGTCAGTCTGTACTACTAATTCTCCACTCTAACTCTAGGACTCTTCTATCTACTCGGGCTGTTCAAAAATTTTCAAGACAGTTGTTCAAATCCCCAATGATAATCTGCTAAATTTCGATAATTATTGGAATTCTCATTAAACAGAATAACTACACCTTTCTGACACAGAAATATCCAGCATCAAGATATAGCGCACCGTCCAATTTCTTTATTTCAAGACGGTGTCAAATTACAACTGAAGGAACATACTAAGCATATAACTGGTTTAAATTTCATGTAATCTCATCATGCCTTCTGCTGGCAAATGTATTTACTGTAAAATTCAATACTATCAAGATGGTTTTATTTGTCTTCATCCAAAAAAAAAAAATGTTTCAGAATAGAATCTTGGAAATCTCTACTATAGACAAAAATTATACATTTGTCAATTCAGGATAACCTTCCCTTGTCAGAGTGTATACAGCTGCCAAGCCAAAATACGCAGGGGAGACAGGAAGGAGAGTCAGCAATAGAATATATGAACATAGACGCAACGTTATTAATCAAGACAATAGGTCTCTAATTTTCCAATACTGCAAAGGAACAGGTCACACTTTCGCATTAGGAGAACCTAGAATACATTACAATAACATAAACAGCAAATATCAAAGGCTTATAATTGATTCTCTATTATTCAGAAAACACAATAGCATTAATAGAAATAGATTTGCCCGAAACATATAACACAATATATCCTAGTACCAGCTAATAATATCAACAATAATATAAGTAACTTATATGTAATAGCCAATAACTATTATAAAACTACTTAAATAATAGAATTTCTAACCTATAAGATAATTCATAGAATATAGCAAACAATAGTAGAATATGTGTAATACCTTAATCCAAAAAAATATGTCTTAAGAAAACAAATAATATGCAAAACTTTCTAATGTATATATATATATGTACATAGAATCATAATAGTTTTAGCATCAGGCGACGTCATATTTTCTTGATATATTGTATATGTTTCTCCTGTAGAAGGGCGGACAAGCTCGAAAGCTCGAGAAGACCAGAATAAAAGATACTCATCCCCATAGACGTTTTACTTTGATATCAGAAATCAATGATAATATTAAGGTTTTGCCACAAACAATGTGAATCGTAAAAGACAGCGGCGAGAGATGCGGTATACACCGCCTCAACATAACTTTCATTGCCTGATAAAATGCCCGTGAAACGGAAAGCATAAATTAAAATTCACGATTTATAATAGACTGTTAATCTCAGGATGCGTGGACTACTTCACCAATACTTAAAAATAGTATGGCTTTTCATTAGGTATATATTTCTAAAGTATAGGGGAAGAAACATATACTAAATTCGAGCCCCGCGGCGGGCGACATTGATGGGTTCCCCAGGTTTGGATAGATGAAAAGGGAGGTTACACGATGTGACTTATTAAAGTCTCCTTACTTAAGTATATATATATATATATAGCAATTTAGGCCAACAACCCCATGTATATAACCCGCAGCAAGACCTTAATGTTGTATAATAGCAGCACAGTTGTCAGTGATGCACTATCGGCATATGTCTTTACATCATCACATGTAATACAATTTGTGCAAACAGGATAAATAAAAATAAATAAAAAAGAAAAGGGGGGAAAAACTCTATAATTGATTAAGAGTTGAGCTAAAGCAAGGATTGAGCATATAATATTGTCAGTACAATGGTCTAAAGATGGAAACAGCTGCGACACTATTATACAATTTCATCAGATAACCCACGAGATCGTTATTAAATTGGGCAATCTATAAAACACTGAAACACAGACACTCGCGGCAATGTATGTGGCCGGTAATTTATGGGAGACTTGATTATTAGTAACATTCCCTTCAAATAGGTGATAAACATACAACATTTCATTTAAACAATTGGAATAGCACCATAAGGCAAGTTATGTATGAAATAGGTAACAGAGGAGACAAGAAAATTTCTCTAGATATTTATTTAAATATCTTAAAATTTGGGAACATATCTAAACTGACGAGATATGCTATTTACATAGTAAAATTTAGGTAGAGGTGACCTGAAGTTACTTTATAGCCCTTTAGGGCCCATGCGAAATCTAGGTTGGCTACTACACAAAAGGGGGGGGGAACCTAGATCTCCATCTATTCTAGCGGGACAAAATATACGAACCCTAACACTCCTTTTTAAGTCACTTAAAGCCCTTTAGGGCCCATTCAGAATCTAAATAGATTAGCTTCTGTTCGAAAAATAAAAGGGGGGGCTAAGCCATAATGGCAAGGGGCTTACCTTCTCTCGAAAGCGGCGGCAAGGTCTGGTCTCCTCTACGTCTCAGGCCCGTCTAAAAATCGTCCTTCTCACTGAGCGACTCCGATCGAATCCCGCCTTTTGGCAAAGAACCTTCTTTTATATCATCTCATTCTCCATTTTCATTCGCCGAAAGAAACACCAATCAAAATGGCCAACGGCTCCAGTATCAATTTCATAGACGCCCCAGGCCTCTCCCCTTCAAAATAGAACATATAGTATTACCAAAACAAAAAAAATCTAAAGAGAGAAACAACCCCTGCGGTAGTGTAAGATTTCAGACTCCAGCCCCCCGTCTTTCCACATGGGTTGAAATACAATCCTCCCTTTTTCTCGGGATGGTATATATATCGCCCCCCCGTCTTGGCTAAAATTGACCCAGGCCCTTTTTACCTGGACTGTAATGTGATGCTTTCCTTTCTCTGGAAGGATATTTTATAAGTTTCAGTCTTTAGAGATCTTCCTTCTCCATTTTTCTCCTTTTTTTTTTTTTTCTGGTCACCTTTACCTAAATTTTTGGTGAGGGGAATATATGTACATATGAAACAACAGTTTCCAGCTCGGATGTCTCTGGATGTCTTCTTCTTTACCAGGCATCAGCTTTCGGCATGGAAGTCTGGTGTCACCAAGTGTCTAAGTTTCTGGGCAAAAAAAAAATGGTCTGTAAGTCTATGTGGGAGGGAAGCCATGTATCCATTTGATTTGATCATACATACGCCTTCTGTTGGGGTATGGTTACAAAAAAACGTGCCCCAACACTTTCCTCCTAGCTGCTACATTGAAGTTCCATTTGGAGCAATATGAAAATGAAAGAGAAGTAATCTCATTGCTAAAATGTATTGACAACTGCGTCAATAGTGTTACTTCGTTAGAAGAGGCGCAAATATTTCAACAGCCGTCTATTGACCTACTCAGCTCAGCATGATTCAATCTAAGAGAGTGGTAGATGGGAGGCCCCGGCATAGTTAATGGTTAGAATATTTCTGTAATGGGTATGAAATGGGACACAGCTGATGACACTTTGACAATTTTGGATAAACTAATGATGACCCCAACATACAAGTCATTGGATCGAGAGAATGATGCCGAAATATAAAATCAGACTCATAAATTGAGGAAGAGGGTTAGGTTATCGGAGGCCCATGCGGTGTTTGACCCTCTCGAATTGTTTTCTCCATTCACCATAGTGCTGAAGATCATTCTACAACAATGTTGGAAGTCTGAGTTAAAATGGGATCAGCCAGTCCCAGAGGACATTGCAAAGAAGTTTGTGGAATGGCAGAGTCAAATTCCCGAATTTTTGTATGTCAGGATTCCAAGGTGGGTGATGAGAGATGGGTTTGAACAGGCATCACTGCATTCGTTTTCTGATGCGAGTCAAGATGCCTATGCAACCTGCATTTACTTAAGAACAGTGAAAAATAAAGAAGTAAATGTACAACTTGTCACATCAAAGGCAAGAGTAGCTCCCAAAAAGAAACTTACTATTCCGAGATTAGAATTAATGTCATGCCTCATTGGATCTAGATTGACCAAGCAAGTCATGAAGATTATATCCGAATCGATGGCAATACCAGAGCCAAATATTTGGTTTTGAACAAATTCCTCAACTGCACTTCGTTGGATTCAAAATGAGAAACAGTGGGCAACATTTGTCAGAAACAGAGTCAATGAAATCTGTTCTATTTCAAAGAAAGAAAATTGGCATCATGTGTCAGGGGTAAACAATCCAGCTGACCTTACATCACGTGGGAGCAAGGGGATCAATTACGATTCCAACATGATAAGATGGCAAAAGAAATCTCTGTAGACGAATTTGAAGTAGCCGAAAGGTAGTATTACAGCATATCCAACTAATAAGTTTTGGGAGAGATGACAAGCGAATAAACAAGCTCAACGCTTTTACAGATGAATATGGACTATATTGAATCAAGATTCAACTGGGGGGGTCGGTGGAAGGATGGTCTAAACCATTGGTTTTCGACCGCTACGACCCGGGTTTGATTCCCGCATTGTGCACTTTTTTTCTAAATAAAAAATGCTCCAATCGCCCCTGATTCTTGCAAAAGTCCAACCCCACCAGCGAGTGCAAGTAATCAAACGGGGCTCTGGCATATTTGTAAGTGCAAAGTCGAACTGCTTTTCACACATGCAGACATGTAGTGCACTTACAGTAAAAGCAGTCGCCTGCTTCTACCCACCATGATTATCATGGCCTGCACCCCGTGTACTAGGGATAAGCAAAAAAAAAAGAGTCAACTGTCCCGCCGCCTCTTTGAGCCACTTGTCGACCCACCTGGCGGACACCTTTCTGTAGCCGAGGGTCTCGGTAACCGTCAGTTAGTGGAAGTGTATGGTGAGAAGTGCGTGGACATCAAAAATGTGCGGAAATAGTGCCGGGAGTTTAACGAGGGGCGGATAAACGTCCACGATGAACAGTGGTCTGGGCGGCCGAGTTTGCCGGAATCAACCGTGGCTCGAATCGACGAAATGGTGCGCGCAAACCGGCAGATAACCCTTGAAGAGATCGAGGATGGCCTGAATGAAGATTGCAGCCACTTCTCCGTGCACAAGATTGTGTCTGAGACCCTCGGCTACAGAAAGGTGTCCGCCAGGTGGGTCGACAAGTGGCTCAAAGAGGCGGCGGGAGAGTGGTACAACACCGGAATTACAAAGTTGGTTGACAGGATGAAAAAAGTGATTGAGCATCAAGGCGACTATGTAGAAAAATAGCAAAGTGTCCAACCTTTCCAATGATGTATAAAAAGTTGTGATTAAATGTGTTTTTCTATGAAAAAGAAAATAGGAGACCTTACTTTTCTACTCACCCTCATACAAGATGCCCAATAGTTCTTCCAGGTGAAAACCAAGTGGTCAAGCTTTTGATTTGAAAGGAGCACGAGATGATGTCTCATGCTCGGATTCAAACAACTCAACAACTAGTGAGATGCCGATTTTTGGATTCTAAAAGGCAAGAGAACCATAATAAGTATCATCTCTGTATGTGCTATGTGTCGTCGTTACAATTCCAAGAGAGTCCAGACTGAGAGCATTCCAATTCCGGCAACCAGGATTGGTTCAACACCAGCATTTGGAGTGATTGGTGTGGATCTAGCTGGACCTTTGACTGAGACTGATGGAAAGAAAATATGGGTAGTCTTGTACACCTGTGCTGTGTACAGAGCTGTACATTTGGAGTTCACAAAAACATTGTCTTCTGAGGGATTTCTTGACACTTTTCGAAGATTTGTCACAAGACGTGGTAGACCGAGCATTGTGTACTCTGACAATGGCCTCAATTTTGTCGGATGCAATAACTTATTCAAAAAAGTTAATTGGAATGATGTTCTACATTATGCCACCGTACAACATATTATGTGGAATTTTAACCCCCCAACAGCGACATTTAGGGGAGGATGGTGGGAACGCCTTGTGGGTCTCATGAAGCAACTGATCAAAAAGTATTGGGAGACAGAACAGTCTCATATGAAGAAGTACAGACTGTGATATGTGAAGTGGGGTCAGCAATGAATTCGTGACCTTTGACCGCGATCAGTGAAGAATCTGGCTTGGTACCTATAACACCCGCCAAATTTATGTGTGACAACGCGTCATGCTTATGTTCCTCAAAGAAAGTCATGGACAAGTGCAAGAGTTACGCGAGACAATTCGACAACGATTTGGAAAAGAGTACTTAGGGTTTCTCTGACAAAATACTAGAAACAAGACAAAGTCAATTAAAGAAGGCAATGTTGTACTCATGGAGGTCAATAACAAAGAGCGAACTGAATGGCCAATCGGAGCTATTGAGAAGATCTACCCTGGAAAAGATGGCATCGTTCGAGTTGCTATGATAAAAACTAAACATGGAAATTTTTTGCGGCCAGTTCAATGATTGTTTTTTCTTCAATCCAGTGAAAACCATCCTAAAAAAGATTTTAGAAAAAGGTCGCGATCTAGAGAAAAAGAAGTTAAATCTTGACACACCAAATGTATCGAAACGGAGCATTCGAGGGAAAGATTCGCCTGTTATCACAAGATCAGGAAGAATCGTCAAGCCACCTGACAGATATTGATCATAGTGAATCCTGAAGAATAATTACTCGATAATTATTGGTGGGAGTATGTTGGAGATGCACTGCCTTTTTTGTGTGTTTTAATTTTCCATTTATTTGGAGATATTGAGATGGGGGGGCCTTCAAATTGTAAGAAAGCCGTAGAAGAAGACGCCCCCTCCCCCACGCGGTGCGAGCCAGCCACCACCCATGGGGCGGTGATGTCACACCCATGATGTAACTTCCGGTCCCCTCGCGCCCCTCTCTTTGTTCTCAAGTTGTTGTCATCGCCGCGTGCTCACGTCTTGACACTAAAAACTCTATCTCTCTCATTTGAATAATTCTTTGTCTAAAATTTTGTATTATTTACAATAAATTTCTTTCTTCCCAACAATCAATGAGTTGCCATAGTTTACCTTTGTTCTATGCTGGTTACGCCGTCCAGTGATTCAAATATTTTTTTAAAGCTTGACATCCAGAGAGGAAAAGAGTATGCAATACTGGGTCCATATGTAGATGATATCATCATTGCTGGAACCAGTAAGAAAATTAAAGATAACCTAGCCTCATAAATAGAAAAATATGTTACTCTAACAGAAAAAAAGGATAGCGAACCACAGAGTGTTGTTACCACAGAGTGTGTGTAAGCTTACAGGTAAATAAGCGCTAAAAAAAGTTATTTTGTTTTAATATTAGTTTCTCTCTTGTAAATCAATAAATATAATGTTTGATTAATATTCTTGGAATCAGTTTCATTAAAAATTCTAAGCAAAGTCAACATATTATGTATTAAATATCTTTTTATTGGACATTTTAAAGAAATTGTAACTGTTTCATTCTTGCAAAATGAAAACTAAAAATATATTCAAAGTTAAATGATATTATATTAACTAGAACATTAATTAGCTCTTCATAAATGCGATGGAGAGATATCTAAGCAAAATTCTAACTTGTGCCATGTTTTCATTCAACATTAAAAAAAAAAAAAAGCTCTAAAACAATAGTTAGGAAAACAGTTGATATTTAAGCTGAGAATCAGTTTGTAACTGAAATATAGGAAAAAATTTTAATGCCATATATATTAAACGGTAGTTAACCTTACTTGAGAAAATCTCTAATTCTCTATTTCTAAGGCTTGAGTAAAATGGATATAAAAATGCTTAAAATAGACCTATTTCAATTAAAATGAAAGCATTTTGATAAAAACTAAAAATATCCATAGTAAATGTGTTAATTTTTTTTTTTAATTGAAAATGAAAAAAAGTTGCTATTAAAGTATAAAAGGGCAATAAAATGAAAATGCTTTTATAAAGCATAAAATGTTGTTTCATTAAAGTGTAAAATGGTGTGTGTGTGTGTGTGTCTTTTAAAATTGCAAAAACTATATCAGTACAGAATATATCTGTTCACCCATTCTGTTCAAACAAATTTTTCTTTACGAGATAAAGAATTGTGAATAACCACTATTATTCGAGTTTTGTAGGTTAAATTATCGGGATAGTCACATCACCGGTCACTTCTGGGAGTAACACTTTCCAAATACACACTGTTGGTAAACAATACCAAGCCCTACCAGTACTTGGAAGAATGACCAATTGGGAATAAGGGTGCTATAGGTTATTCCTTTTTTTTTTGCACGTATATACTACCCATAAAGTGAATAATTGTTGTAACATTATACAATAAGTCTTGACAAATGAGGATCCTAGTTTACGATTCAGCCAAGAATCTCCTTAAGTATTTTTGAACACTAAAATTTAATGCTTTTTTTATAGGCGATTTTTACACATTTACACATTACACATTGGGGGTCGGTGGAAGGCTGGTTAAACCGTTTGGTTTACGACCACTACGACCCGGGTTCGATCCCCGCATTGGACACTTTTTTCTGTTTAAAAAAAAAAAAAATGCTCCAATGGCCCCCCGATTCTTGCAAAAGTCCAACCCCACCAGCGAGTGCAAGTAACCAAATGGGGCTCTGGCACATTTGTAAGTGCAAAGTCAAACTGCTTTCACATGTGTAGACATGTGGT
The DNA here is from genome assembly GCA_030710605.1 of Cordylochernes scorpioides. Lineage (NCBI taxonomy): Eukaryota > Metazoa > Arthropoda > Arachnida > Pseudoscorpiones > Chernetidae > Cordylochernes > Cordylochernes scorpioides. The sequence continues at coordinate 62,673,054 of CP092872.1, forward strand.
GCGCTTACAGTAAAAAGCAGTCGCTAACTACCCACCATAATTATCATGGCCTGTACCACGTGTACTAGGGAAAGCAAAAAAAAAAAAATAACACATAGAAATATTTTAAACAATTTTGGACCAAAATAAAAACTAGGCTCATCTTACAAAGCAAGGTATCCATCACAACAGCAAAGTTATTTTTTAGGCCATAAATGTCATACAAGTTGGTCTTCTTTCTTATCTTCACTCAATCATATTAGGGTATTAAGCTTGTGGAGCTTGAGACTTTTGATGGTGTCTGCTGAGGATGAGTAGAGCTCATTAATAGACGAGTCAAACTGTGGGTTCGATTCCCGTTCCTGGACACTTTATTTTTCCGTTTATCATTACTCTTCACAATTCATCCTTTCATTCTTCATTCCTAAGGTTAGAAATAATCGTTATTTCTCCTTAAAATTAATTTGGATTTTTCATTCAAAAGAAACGCATGCAGGATAATTTTCAAATGTCATTCTACAATCATAAGTTGCATTATATTGTATTATAAAAAAAGTCAATAATGTGTTTTGAGGTAGCAGGTTGAGAATTGAACTTGGTACATATTGGGAAAACCTTGCATCCATTCTGGAAAGTCATTGTCTGTAGATGACCAGACTTAAGTCTGGAAATCAAAGACTGTTGTTCTCTTTGGAGGACAGAGATTTGACAACCATTATGACTGGGTGATACAAGTTGGTACATATAGAGCCAAAACATATATAGTATGTATAGAGCTAAAAGGTGAATATGTGCAATATAAATAAACTTTTTTTCATAAATTGTAGGGAGACCAATCATATGTATATAATACAGTCGAACCTCTTTAATTCAACACCCCCAGGGATCAGAGCTTTCGGTTGAATTAAAGGAAGTGTTGAATTAAAGTTAGATGATTAGTTAATCATCTAACTCACTAAAATAATATATTTTTTAAATAGCTTTGTAATATAAATTAATGATTATTAATTGAAACCATTGTGCGTGTACTTTTTTAAATTTATTTTTTGCATTTTCATGATTAACATTTAGTATCAGGGACAAAATGGCATTAATACATATTTTAAAAACATAAATAATTGTAACAAATAAATTTACTGGCAATGTGTTTCTTTTCAATAATATAATCAAATTTAACTCTACAGACCTTTTTAAAATATTAAATATATCAAATAATAAACATGAAAAAACATGCATGTCTATCTTCCCCTCTGAAATGTCTTTTAATAAAAAATTGTAATGTATTAAAGGCATCCACTGCTGCTGCAGGTGTTATTGATTTTGTGTTTAAATCTTTTATAAAATCACGGAAATGGAATATTGAAATAAAATGTTATCATAATCATTGTGGCTACATTTTATAAAGATTTATTTATTTAAAAGGAATTTATTTGTAAATTTTAAAATAACTAAGTATTACAATGCTGAAATTTAAAAATAAAATAATATTGTTAATCAGCACACGAAGCCTAAATTCCCACGTAAAAAAAATAAAATAAAATAGCACTCGCCACTTTGCACAATGGCATTGCAAAGTGAAACTTAAATTAACAAGAAACAAAAGTGTGCAGGCGCAATCCTATCGGCGCCCACCGATCGTCGCTGCTGCTGTAATACCTTTTTAGCAGTAAAGTTGTATGTAAAAAAACATTCAACTGTCAAAATTCTAATTTTAAAAGGGTTGAACTATCGAAAGTGCTGTATTATCGATAATGTCGAATTACAGTTTGTTTTTGATAGGCCGGAAGTCGGGATGTCTGAACATGGTCGAATTATCGTTGAGTGTCGAATTAAAGAGGTTTTACTGTATATATAATTGGATATAATCAAAATGTATATACCGTATGGAGAGGCTAGATTAACCAAATCTAGCTAAGCTCGCCTGGCGGCGCCACCGCCCGTGAGAAGTGATGCGCCTACGTGGTTGATGACGTGGTGCGCATGCGCGGCGGAAAAAAGAAAGCAGAAGGAACTTTTACCAAGAAGAAGAAGCGACGCCATTTAAATGCGCGTCAAACATTTTCATATTTAATTCTTATGTTTTAATTAAAGTACCTAAATTTAATCCAATGTCAGTCGTAAATTATCCAAGTTAAGTACACTATTTTGAACATATATTTAAGCAAGTTTTTCTACCAAAATGTTTATAAATAGTGTTTTTATTTACCAATAAGTTTTATTACATCTAAGTTTTTTTATCTAAAAGTTTGAATACCAACAAGGTTTTTTATCTATAAGTTTGATTACCAACAAGTTTTTTTATCTATAAGTTTTATTATCACTAAGTTTATTATCTTAAAGATTATTTATCAAAAGAAAGATTTTCTACCTATTATTTAAGCACAAGTCAAAGTTATTTTTATCATTTATCTACAACATAAATTCTGGTCCCTCGAGCCGGATAATTATTGACGACCTATTGGATTAAAGAAATAAATAAAGATGCCTAAACAAACAAGTAAAGTTACATCTAAAAAATTATATTTCGAAATATCGAAGCTTGATGACCTAAAGATCGAATTAGAAAATGTAGAACCTCAAAATAAAGGATATTTAAAGGTACAACTGGATAATATAAACAAAATTAAAGAAAATATTGAAAATTATATGATTGCATTAGTTGATTTTGATGAACATGAATCACATATATCTATGTATAAAGAAGCTAATAAAGATATAACTGAATTACAATCTACTTTATTAAATTATTTAGAATTAAAAGAAAATATAAATACTAAGATAGAAGAAACTAAAATTAATCTCCCTAAGTTTTCTTTACCCTCTTTTAAAGGTGATCTTGATCAATGGTTGGATTTTAAGACCACATTTGAAGATACCATTATAAACAATTCATCATTAAATAATATTCAAAAGTTTAAATATCTACAAAGTTCTCTTTCTGGAGATGCAGCTAGCATAATTAAGGGTTTTTCTTTAACTCCTGACACTTTTGATAAAGCTTGGCTTGCTCTCAATGAAAGATATCACTGTACAAGAGACCTAGCCTATAAATACTGTAACAATATACTGAATGTCAAGTATATAAAAGTGACCAACTCAAGGAATATTATTGAACTAATTGATACTGTTAAATTGAACTTAAGAAATTTAGAATTGTTAGGAATTAATGAAGAACAATTAGGGAACATGCTTCTCACTACTTTTATTTTAAAGAAAATTGATAGCAACATGAACAAGGACTTTGAACTTTCATTAAAGGAAAATACATTTCCTACTCTTCAAGACTTATTAACATTTTTAGAAAAGCATAGAAAGGGATTGGATCACATTAATGGAAAAATATATCAAAAAGAAGATAATGTTAGGAAGACCTTTAAAACTTATCAAGTAAATACTAACATAATCAAATGCACCTATTGTAATTCATCTCATAAGTTAGGTACCTGCCAAGAATTTGCTAAGTTATCTTTAGATGATAGAATCAAATTTGTAAGAAGTAAAAACCTTTGTATAAACTGCTTAGGTGTAAATCATTATGCCAATAATTGTAAAAACATCAGACAGTAAACCACACAGTTCTATCTAACAGTACTTCAATCCTAGAAACTAATATTTTTCTCTCTACAGCCTTAATAAAAGTTTTTAACCCAAATAATGATGAGCTAATGTGCCGAGCCCTGATTGATTCGGGTGCTCAAAAATCATTAATAACTAAGACACTTGCAGACAAATTAAATATAACTCAAGAACATACAAAGGTAAAAATTGCAGGATTTAATTCAACCATGCAATCACAAGTTAATAAGATAATAAAGATAAAACTTTCTTCCATTTATGATAATTTCAAGTTTGAAACTAAAGCTCTAATTGTTAAAGACTTATCGAACAAAATACCTAATTTTTATACGAATAACCCAGTTTGGCCTCATTTAAATAATTTGAAACTTGCTGATCCTGAATTTTATATTCCTAGACCTATAGATATAATTATAGGAGCTGATTTATATTTAGATCTTATTGAACCAGGTTTGATTAAGGGTCCAAGAGATGCACCCTCAGCTATGAATTCAAAGTTAGGTTGGATCATTTCAGGTAGATCAAATATGCCCAATAACACTACTAGCACATTCATTCAACAAATACATGTTAATCATTCTTCAGCTGAACTAGATGATATTGTTAAAAAATTTTGGGATGCGGAAAGCATTCCTACGCACAAGGAAGAAATGAACACAGAAGAATTAGAATGTGAGAATATATTTAGAACTACAACATTCAGAGATGAAAATGGGAGATATGTAGTTTCATTGCCATTTAAGCTTAACTATAATAAAATTAATTATCAATTAGGAGATTCAAAATCTCAAGCCTTAAGAAGATTCCTTTCTTTGGAAAGACGCTTCCATCAAAACCCGGTATATTCACAACATGTGAGAGAATTCATGCAGGAATATCTAAATCTGGGCCATATGGAAGTTATCAATGAAATTGAACCAGAGCAACCATCTCATCAAGTTTATTATATGCCGTATCATGCAGTATTAAGAGATCAAAGTACAACAACAAAACTCAGGGTGGTGTTCGATGTTTCGGCAAAGACTAGCACTGGGTTATCATTAAATGACTTACTTTATTGTGGTCCTAAACTACAAGAAGATATCTTTAACATATTAATAAAGTTCAGAACCTATCAAATAGCACTTACTGCCGACATAGAAAAAATGTACCGGCAAATAAGGTTAAACCCAGCTGATTGTTGTTTTCAAAGAATTTTATGGCGAGCATCTCCTAACGAACCAATCAAAGAATACCAATTAGCAACAGTGACTTACGGCACAACCTGTGCACCATACCTAGCTATAAAGACCTTGAAAACATTAGCTTATGATGAACAAGAACAATTTCCTCAAGCATCTAAAGCAATTTTAACCAATTTTTATGTTGATGATATGCTCTCAGGAGCAAATTCTGTAGAAGAAGCTAAAGATCTTATTATCAAGTTAAATCAAATAATGAGGAGAGGAGGTTTTCATTTAAGAAAATGGGCCTCAAATGTTCCAAAAGTCCTTGAAGCACTTCCAAATGAAGATAAATATGATATCAGTATGGTTCCAATTGAAAAAGACTTAACTATAAACCTACTAGGACTTATCTGGAATGCAACTAAAGATGTTTTTCAAGTTAAGGTACAAGATACCATGGATGTAAAAACAAAAAGGCATTTGTTATCAGTAATAGCTCAATTTTTGATCCCTTAGGAATTATATCTCCTTCCATAATTTTACTCAAAATATTAATGCAAGATGCTCGGAAGCTCCAACTGGATTGGGATGATTATCTACCTGATGATATAGTAAACCTATGGGCTCAGTTTAAAAAAGAAATTGGATATTTATCTCAAGTTATGATCCCCAGATATTTAGCTATTATTCCTAAAGAGGATGAAGTCCGAATGCAACTTCATGGGTTCGCTGATGCTTCAGCTAAGGCTTATGCTGCAGTATGCTATCTGAGATGTGAAACACAGAATGATGTGAAGATCCAGCTTCTAGCAGCCAAAACAAGAGTTGCATCACTCAAGGCCCCTACTCTTCCATGCTTAGAACTCTGTGCAGCTCATCTGTTGAGTCAACTAGTTGATTCAATTAAGTTAACACTTCCATTCCAGATAAAAGAGACTTTTCTTTGGACAGATTCTAAAATCACTTTGTGCTGGATACAATCCAATCCTTCAAAATGGAAGGTTTACATATCAAACAGAGTTGAGAAAATTCAAAAAACTTCAAGAGTTGATCAATGGCATCATGTTCCAGGAGTTGAAAATCCAGCAGATTGTGCAAGCAGGGGAATAATGCCAAGTAAGCTTGTTGATCACCATTTATGGTGGAATGGACCTTCCTGGTTGACTACATTTGATTCAAAAATATTAAGTAATAAGGAATCAGTGGTTGAAGAAAGTGAAATTGTGCAATCATACAGAGAACTAATTCAAATACACTATTCAAGTGCGGAAGATGTCAAATCACATAGTTTACCCGATTCTATTACAAGATTTTCTTCCTATAGCAGAATGAAAAGAACTCTAGCATGGTGCTTAAGATTTATTAATAATTCTAGGTATCCATCCAATAAATTTAGTGGAACTTTGACAACCAAAGAAATTAGATCATCAGAGTTAAAAATAACCAAAGTTGTCCAAGAATGTTATTTCTCAGTTGAAATTAATGCCCTTTTAAGTTCTAAAGCACTACCAAAGACCAACAAACTTTTATGTTTAAATCCATTTATTGATCAAAATGGCATTCTAAGAGTTGGAGGAAGGCTTAAACTGTCTTCTCTGTCTGAATTCCAAAAACATCCGATAATTCTTCCGCCCAAGTCACATGTAACTGAACTCATCATAAGACAATGTCACCAGGAACATTTTCATTCAAGTTTCAACTTAACCTGCTCAATTCTAAGGAGAACATATTGGATAATTAATGGAAGATCTTTTGTTAAACAAATTTTGAAAAATTGTGTTCAGTGTTTCAAAGTCAATGCCCGGCCTAATACACAACTAATGGGTGAATTGCCATCTTCAAGAACAACCTATATTAGGTCCTTTGCAAGAACAGGTGTTGACCTAGCAGGTCCAATACTGACAAAACCCAGATTACCAAGATCCCGAGTTAAACTAAAATCTTATATTGCCCTTTTTGTATGTTTTGCAACAAAAGCGATTCATCTTGAATTAGTGTCAGATCTTTCAACTGGTTCATTTATCGCAGCATTAAGAAGATTCACATCAAGACGAGGTACTCCCTCAGATATATATTCTGACAATGGAACCAATTTTAAAGGTGCAGCTAAATTTCTCAATGAACAATATGCATTTCTACATGCTTCTGAAATACAAGATTACATAACATATTCAGAGATTAATTGGCATTTTATGCCTCCCCATGCACCCCATTTTGGGGGAATCTGGGAATCAAACATAAAATCTGTAAAAATGATACTCAAGAAAGTTATTGGATCATCACTGTTAACCTTGAAGAACTCACAACTTTTCTCACCCAGATTGAAGCAACACTAAATCAAAGACCATTAACCCCCTTAAGTGAAGATCCTAATGATCTTGAAGCTCTAACTCCAGCACATTTCCTTTCAGGCCCAAGCACATCTAACTTACCAGAAACAGACAACCAGCAAGCAAATTTAAGTATTAACCTATCTTCAAGATGGAAACATATCCAAGAATTAAAAAAATTATTCATTTTGCGTTGGAAAAAAGAATATGTCATAAATCTCCAGAAAAGAGGAAAGTGGAAATCAGCCAAACCAAATGTAAAAATTGGAGATTTAGTCTTGATCATGGAACAAAGCATCAGTTCTTCTTCATGGATACTTGGTAGAGTATCAAAAACCTTCCACGGTCCAGATATGCTGGTCAGAACTGTAGAATTGCGTACAGGTAAAGGACTACTTCGTCGTCCAGTGAACAAGGTAGCTGTTTTGCCTGTGCAGAGTGATTTGACCCTAACCACAGGCCCGGCCGGGAGTATGGAGAGGCTAGATTAACCAAATCTAGCTAAGCTCGCCTGGCGGCGCCACCGCCCGTGAGAAGTGATGCGCCTACGTGGTTGATGACGTGGTGCGCATGCGCGGCGGAAAAAAGAAAGCAGAAGGAACTTTTACCAAGAAGAAGAAGCGACGCCATTTAAATGCGCGTCAAACATTTTCATATTTAATTCTTATGTTTTAATTAAAGTACCTAAATTTAATCCAATGTCAGTCGTAAATTATCCAAGTTAAGTACACTATTTTGAACATATATTTAAGCAAGTTTTTCTACCAAAATGTTTATAAATAGTGTTTTTATTTACCGATAAGTTTTATTACATCTAAGTTTTTTTATCTAAAAGTTTGAATACCAACAAGGTTTTTTATCTATAAGTTTGATTACCAACAAGTTTTTTTTATCTATAAGTTTTATTATCACTAAGTTTATTATCTTAAAGATTATTTATCAAAAGAAAGATTTTCTACCTATTATTTAAGCACAAGTCAAAGTTATTTTTATCATTTATCTACAACACCGTATATATAATTGGATATAATCAAAATGTATATACCGTATATATAATTGGATATAATCAAAATGTATATACCGTATATATAATTGGATATAATCAAAATGTATATACTGTATATATAATTGGATATAATCAAAATGTATATACTGTATCTCTCTCTTTTGATATAACCCCAGGAACGTATCTCAAAATATATCTATTTGACTCATATATATTTGTGATATCTGATATGTGTATATCTCATATTTTATATATCTGTTTTTTTTACTTATCCTTTATATATCTGTGATTAATATTAGTTCAGACTGATTGCTAAAATAATATAAAAATTGAAATATATTAGCAACATTGTAGATAAAGAGCAATTAGCTTAAAAAAAAATCGAAAGGTAACAGGACCAAATTCTTCTTTCTTATCTCCACTTAACAAGCATATTTAGGGTATCAAGCCTGTAGAGCTTGAGATTTTGATGGTGGAATTAGAATGTGTCTGCCTTTATCATTAAGACTGGGAGCACTACTCAGTAACAGGCCAACTTAGCTCCAATATGAAATGACCATCTCTGACATGAGGAACAGACACCAGGTGCAGTCAGTCCTAACATGGAGTACAGACACTGCTCATCCTGTACCCCTGGATCAGGAGTTATTTAGACTTTATTGAAATGTAACAGCATTGTTACCGAAGCACCATAAACATTTCATTTATTTAAATTTGGTCTTGTTGCCTTTTTATTACTGCCTTTATTCGATCTATAATCCAAATTGTACCTCATAGTTGCAAAAAAGCATGATAGTTTAGTTGGAAAAAGAGCTTCTGAAGCATCTATCTATGTAAGACCTTATATTTGAAATTGGGACCTAAATTGAAGACTCAAACGCCCCACTCCTCTCAACATGGCTCACGATTCTCAGCTTTTAGATATCCCAAACACAAAACTTTTTACCTTCCACACAGAACTCACAACAAAATCACCTGTATTCCTCATCTCCCAGCCAATCTCCCCAAACATGGAACTTGATCAGAGTTACTTGAAGCTCTTGGTCTCCAAATCATTGAGGTAAATAGCTCCCTCTTTGACATAACAATTTACACTGATAGCCAACTTGAAACTGGACTGTCTGGCATGGGAATTGCTATTTAAAAAGAGAATATCCTTGAAAAAATCTTCACTTCCCACACTAGCCAAGAACTTCTTCCTAAGAGCATCGCTAAATCTGTAAACCGACTCCCAGCCAACAGCTCTGTCGCAATGCAATGGATTCCAGCTCCCATTGGAATTCCTGGAAATGAATTAGCAGACTCTCTGGCAAAGTCTGGAGCTCCTGGCCACCCTGAGGCCAGAGAATCTACCTCCCAACTAGATGAAGACCTCCTCTGTACAATCAAGACTCAATGACAGGAAGAATGGAAATTTGCTGCTGCACGTGACTGGAACATAGCCGGAGGGACAAGCACCAATCCTGTCCTCCCAAGGGAAGAACAGTCTTTGATTTCGGACTTGAGTCTGATCATCTACGGTCAATACTTTCCAGAATGGTTGCAAGGTTTTCCCACCATGTACTAAGGGCAATTCTCAACCTGCAACCCCAAAACACATTATTGACTATATTGACTTATCCATTGATGATTTCTACTCATCCCCAGCAGACACCATCGAAAGTTTAAGCTCTACAAGCTTGATACCTTAATATAATTGAGTGGAAATAAGAAAGAAGAAGATGAAAACATGGCTATTGCAAATACATGGCTATAGTGGACCATCACTATAGTGGATTCGTGGCTATAGTGAACCATCGTTATAATGAATAGATGGCTATTGTGGACCATGGCTATAATAAATAAATGGCTATAGTTGACCATCACTATAATGAAAACATGGTTATAGTGAACAATTATTATAATGAATACATGGCTATATAGTGACCAAAGTATTAGGATTAACTATAGCAAGGTTTTGCTATATATATACATATTTGTATACACATAAGTGTATTTAAAAAGAAAATGCAACAAAAAACAGTTAAACCTTTTTATTAGAGAAAAATATTGTAGCAAAATAGTTGACCATCACTATAATGAATACATGGTTATAGTGAACAATTATTATAATGAATACATGGCTATATAGTGACCAAAGTATTAGGATTAACTATAGCAAGGTTTTGCTATATACAGTAAAACCCCGCTAAGACGAACCATGGATATAACGAACCTTCCCTTATAACGAACCCATCGAAAATCCCAATTCCATTCCATTAAAATTACCATCGCTATAACGAACTTTTCACTTTTCAAACTAGCGAACTATCGCTATAACGAACCCAATTTTGGTCCCAAAATATTAAATTCTATCAAAAATACCATGCTTATAACGAACTTTTAATTTTAATTCTAAAATTCCAAAATTATAATTTTCAAAACTAATTAAAATTTTGTGTGAGCTCTAGCTCACAGATCGCAATTCAAAACAAAGAATTTAGCAACATTGTGTTTTTATTTACGTTCTATTTTTATACTGCGCACTTTTATAAATTTTTCATGCCTTATTGAAAACTAAATTTCTTAACTCTACATTAGGAAAATTCCTTAAAACATGATTAAATTATTAAAACCAGTTTTAAAAGATAATGGAAGTGCCAAAGAAAAAGTCGCTCGTACCAAGATATCACTTGAAAAGAAATTAACCATCATAAAAGCTATTGAGAGTGGTACATCGCAAGCGGAACTTCGGAAGAAAATGAAAATGAGCAAAAGTAGCATTTCTACGATATGGCAAAAAAGAAGACTATAAAAAAAAAAAAAAAAAAAAAAACGCTACAAAGAGGAATCAATCCCAACTATTGCCGCTATCGGTAGTGTCATTATACACTTTTAGAAGAAGCCTTGTATACGTGGTTAGTACAAGCTAGGCTTCATTTTAAAAAATGAAGATTTCTTTGCTAGATATGAAACCAAATTTTTGAGGAATATGTTAAAGCAGAAAAAAATAACAGACTTCTTCAAGTAAGCCTTTGTATCCTATATTGTAATATAATAATATTTATTTAAAAAATATATTTTTATACCTTTTAAAATATTATTAATAAAGTTTTTATTTAATTTTTATAAATAGGTATACTTTTATTGGATTTTTTTGACATATGGGGGGCAGGTTGCATTTATACTAATTAAATTATCAGAGGAACTGATCAAAAAGGCAATATTTTCACATGATTTTGTTTTTATTTTAATATACAGCTTTAATATATAGAAATAGGTTAATTTAGGGGGAAAAAAGCAGCCAATATTAAGAGGTAGCCTTTTTTTTTTTTTTTTGCGCATGCCCTTTAATTATATCCTCAAAAAAAATTTAAATACCCAAAACGTGGCTATAGTGAACCGTGGCTATAGTGAACCAAAAGTCCCGTCCCAATGGGGTTCACTATAGAGGGGTTTTACTGTATATACATATTTGTAAACACATAAGTGTATTTAAAAAGAAAATGCAACAAAAAACAGTTAAACCTTTTTATTAGAGAAAAATATTGTAGCAAAATATTTATTATTTTATAAACAGAGTATCATTTTTTATGTTTATATTTTGCTACTCTGTTAACTTGCCTCATTGCTTATCTTTTGTTGATCATTCATAGTTTGTTCTTGCCATGAATAAATTGCAGTGTCATCTGAAATTTGTCCTTGGGTAAGTTAGGGAAGACAAACTGAAGATCGCCGAGAAGACCTAGAAGCCATGGGTGTTGTGATCTACATTTTCAGAGACTAGGCCCAGGATTCCACCGTCGTGTCAAAGCCAAGACTTCCTTCCAAGATGAAGATGTCCCTATAGACGATATGACGACAAAGCCGCTCTTCATGCCGCAAGAAAAAGGAGGCAAAGATACTAAGGACAAAGTTCCAAAACTTTGATGGAATACTTGGCAGAAGCACGTCAGATCCATGTCAGTAACTACGCAAGCTGTAGGTCACAGCTCCCATAGGTAGGAGCTAAGTAGCAAAGTATTTATTATTTTATTAACAAAGTATCATTTTTTATGTTTATATTTTGCTACTCTGTAAACTTTTCTCATTGCTTATCTTTTGTTGATCATTCAGTTTGTTCTTGCCTTGATTAAATCCCGTATCATTCTGAAGTTCGTCTTTCCTAATTTTTCACGTGGCAATATCATGCGCTATATAACATACAGTAAAACCCTGCTAATATGAACCTTCCCTTATAAAGAACCTAAAATGATTCCCACTTCTGAAATAGAAAAAATGCAAATGGCTTCCAAAATAAACAAAATAAAGGCATTCTAAAAACAAAAACGTTATTTCTAAAAAAAAAGGTCATTTTTCAAAACTTTCAAAGTGAAATAACACAAGCAAAATTTCAGTTAAAATAAGAAAATATAACTTTTCAATTATAAAAGATAAAATAGAAGGCTATTAAAAATTGTCACAAAGAGGAATCAACCTAAACTTTTGCCGCGATCATACATGTAAGGGCTAAAAAAAAGTTCAAATGAACGGGCCCATGATGCAACAAAAATTATTTTTATGGGCATGAATTATGGTGATTTTAAAGCCAGCAATGTTTTGCATCACAGGTAAAAAAAAATCTAGATATAAGAAGAATATGTGGAAACATTAAATGAAAGAAAAACACTAACTTTATTTGAAAGGTGCAATACTTGAAGAGTGCTTTGAAGCAACAAGCTATTAGAGCCATTTTTCAAGTAAACATGGTATTATATAATGTGATAAAGATGTTTTAAAATCATTTTATATCTTTGAATATATAATTAATAAAACTTTGCCTAGGATTTGTCTTGATTTTTAAATTATACATAGAGGTACATGTATGCTATAATGATAAAAACCTATCATCAAATAGGTTCTTTTATTATTCAGTATCAATGTATGGAAATTGGTCAATTAAGAGAATTAAAACCAAGTGACCACTATTAAGAGGTATCCTTTCCCTCTGTGTATGGCTGTTCTTTAATTATACAGTCTAAAAATTTTGAAAGTAAACAAATGACCAAACTGTGGCTATAGTGAACCAAAAGGTCTGTTCCAATAGGGTAAACTAAAGTGTTGTATTGACCATGAATAGTCATCCTCATCTTCCGTAGAGTATCCAAATGAGTGGCCATATGCGATATTTCTCCGAGGCCTTAAAGATTGGCTCAAGCTTGTTTCATCATCTTCTAAGAAATTTATTATATCATCATCTGATATGATAGCTGCCAATTTAGATTGGATATCTGTATGAAGGATTTTCAAGTTGGAAGAATTGATTATTGAAAAACTTTTCAGCATTAAACATCTTTTCTTCTTCCCCTTTTCCATATGTTTTTCAATCATTTCGTCATAGGGATAGAAATTCCTATTTCGAGCAAGCAAAGTTTCATTTTGTAGCAGAGAAGTGTCATTTTCCAGGTAGTAGGCCAATTTGGTTGCGTCGTGTTCACAAAGAAACTTGTGTAAAGAAATGGAACTTTCACCAAGATAATGTTTTTTTAATTTATGACTCACATCTCTACAACTATCCCATAATTTGGATAGGAATTCTCTATCATATTCTTCTTCTCTAACATTCTCATCATAAATAAAGAAGTTTGGTTTATTTTTTTCAGGATTGTGGAGTAAATCATAAGGTATTAGAAAAAAATTAATGTCGGGGGAAGACCTTTCAATTTCAACTTGAGAATTTGAAGCTGCGAAATATGCACCTGAGCTTAACAAAGCATTAGCATTATCACTATAATTAGCTCTACAGACATGATGTAAGGCAGTGAGACCTTCATCATCAATTGCATTAATATCTGCACCTTGTTCTATTAAAAATGTTAACTTTTTGCTATTATGATAACTCATGGAAAGCATTAAAGGGGTTTTATTTCTGAAATCCCTTGCATCAAAATCAGCTCCACTTTTAATAAGAATCTTCAATGCCTCTGGATACCAAATCATTCTAGAAATAGCTCGCATTAAAATTGTAGTTCCATTCCTTTCTGAGATGAATTCATTATCAGCCTCATTTTCTATTAAAAGTTTTGCTATAGAAATTGAATTAACTATCACAGCCACTTCAAGTAATGATTTTGAACGTAGTTTATAATTAATATCAAGTCCCTTTTCTAAAAAAAGTTTTAAAAAATTTATATCTTCACTTCGAATGATTTCATTTATAATTGAATCAATATTTATTTCATCAAAATCAAGTTTTGCTCCACAATCTAACAACAAATCGAACATTTCTCTTGATCTTGATCGGCCATAATTTGAATAAATTTCTAGGAGAGTAAGACCATTATTCCTTCTGATATTAACATCTATACCCGTATCTATTAATATTTTGGCTAAATGACAAAAGCCGTTGTGTACTGCAATATCTAAGGGTTGTTCTTTTTCGTGTTTTTGTTCATGGTAGCCCGTTTTTTTAATTAACTTTCTTATCTTTTCAACATCATTTTTCAATGCTGCTCTTCTCCAAACATCGAGTTTATCATCCCTGCCACACCTCAATATATTTAAAGTTTGCCCCATTTAAATTACAATTTATTTTGGTTGACATAAAAACGCAATATTTTAAAAATATATATTCAACTCGCCTTTTTTAGTAAATTATTTGTTATATGTACTAGATAAGATTTTAAAATATTAACATTTAAACTTTTTATGGTTACAACAAAAACGTGAAAACTATCAAATTAAACTATAAACAATACATATAGAGCACAGAGTCGTAAACAATTTTTTTTTTAAATTAACAAAATTTCTTTATTTCTGGTTTTTATGCGCCTCAGGAACATGAGTTAATTTTGTCCGTTATTCCAGTAAAACACACGGAAATGCATATATTCTACTTTTAAAAGTACATTTAAATATATAATTTTAAAAACTGAGCAATCGGTTTTTTTTTTTCCATTTATTCCGAAATGCCTATTTTGGGTCAAATATAGATTTTACACTTTAATGACATTTTGCGCTTTAATAACAACATAACAAACAGCCAATTAAACCGAAATGCTACTGAATTTGGGACTAGTGTATAATAAAATAATTAATAATTAGTGTTATTATATTGTTAGGTTATTCAGTGATTGAATATATCATCATCACAAGTTAATGTTTTGGTTCATGGAGGATATGTAAAACAACATATTACTGAAATGGATATATAATAAAGTTACGTCTTCATGATCGGTTAGTGATTGTTGTTTTGTACAAGACGCTAACAAATCAAACATGGTGTCAGAAAAGTGATTTGAAAACAAACGAAAAAAAAAAAACAATGGTTGCCTGTAAAGTCGGTTTTACGGGCGAAGATTTTACGTGACAACGGTAGAATATTTATTGATATGAATATAATTAAATTGCACAATAGGAACAAGGAATTGAATGAAAATAAGAATTGCACAAATTTTAACTATAGAAATATATTTTGTTTACTAAAACATTGTACATGTAAACTTAAACTTAACTAATTCCTATTTGAGTGATTTTGTTGAGGATAGGACGATGATAGGAGAAATATGAAATGAAAGGAAGTGTTTCTGCTGTAATGTGTCTTGCGAAAGTCAAGTCGATAGTTGTTCCTTTTAACGTAGTTGACTTAGAAACGTTTGATACGCAATCAAGATTATACGTATTTTTCATGAAATTAAGAAACGAGTTGTCAGGCTTTACGTTTTTGTTAAAATCACCACACAGAAGAATCGGTATACTAGAATCAACTTGCACGAACGGTGGCACGTACTGGCTGTTGTGAATGTATGGACCGAGTCCTTGCCATAGTAACATTCCAATATCCTGCATACTAGCTCCTGGATGAATATATACAGCACCGAGTATAAACTTGAAGCTAGTATTAGTGGCGAAGCAAGTAACTTGCAGTACTTTAACAATGGCATTATCATGTGGATCATCGTGTAACCACAGTAAAATGTGAGCGTGCGGACTTCCTCTATGTTGAAACTCAATGCGAAGGAAATTATTGTGTATTTATAATATAACATCAAAACATTTATTCAGATCGAAGGTTCAAATTTTTGCTAAATAAATTTGAAACTATTTAAAATTTGTAAAATAATAATTAATTATTTAATTAATTTTAAACTAATAATTTACTTAACACTATCAACATTTATCAATAGTATGACATAACCTATAAACTCAGTTTCTCAACTTTTGTGTCAATCTAACAATTAATCAATCAATCATAGTTTACGATAATGAAATATCAGTGTACAATTATTTACCTTTATTGTTTTAGTTGTTGTAAATGACGAATCTAAGCACTCCACATTTTCACTACAGACACAGCTGACGATACTTTAACCACACATGTGAACTTGTATTATGACGCTTTCTTGTTTTTCCAACGCCAAGAACGTTCGAGAAAGACAAAGACAGAGACAAGCATGCGCCGATTCAATGCGCCTAATTCTCTAGCGCGCAGCACTCTCGTTCGGTGACTCATCGTAACGTTACGGGCGTTACACTTTTTCATAAGTGACTCCCAGCCGCAACCTAATTTAAGACGTTGTCACGTCAAAAGGAAATGTCGCGGTAAGTTCAATTTTACGTTAAGACTAATAAAATAATAAATAAGCCTTATCGTATATTAAATAGACAAAAGATATGTATTTACAAATACCCCGCCACCTGAACCAGTTAATTTCAGAGGAAATATAGAAGAAAACTGGAGATATTTCAAATCGCATTGGCGTAACTTTTCAATAGCAACAGGGTTGGACAATAAAGAAGACAAATTGAAAGTTGCAACCTTATTGTCTATTATAGGCAAAGAAGCTTATAATATATTTGAACATCTCGATCTTTCAGATGAACAAAGAAATAACTCAGATGAGATAATAAATGCATTGACTCAGCATTTTACACCAAAAATTAACATTATTTATGAAAGATCAATTTTCAACCAAACAAATCAAGAAACAAATGAAAGTATTGAACAATATATATGTAGATTAAGAAAATTGTCTTCCACATGCAATTATGGTGCAATGACTGAAGAAATGATCAGGGATAGGTTAGTTTTGGGAATAATTGACAAGCAAACCAAAAGACAGCTGATCAGTGATCCTCAACTAACATTGCAAAAAGCTATTGATGTGTGTAAGGCTAATGAAAGCGCTAACAAACAAATTGAAAACTTAACTAAAAACACTCAAGAGGAGGTGAACAAATTGAATATAAGAAAGAAAACAGTCAATCAAAATAAAAAATCAAGTCATGAACCAAATAAAATGAAAAAGAACATTCCTTGTAGATATTGTGCAAAATTCCATGAGCATAACAGACAAAAATGCCCTGCATGGAATCAAACCTGCAGAAAGTGTAACAAAAAGAATCATTGGGCAAAAGATTGCAAATCCAGAATGAGAACAGTTCAAAGCCTTGAATCTCAAAACTCCAATGATGAGCAAGAAGATTGTTATTCTTTAGAATACGTCTCAGAAATTTCTGCTAGAAAATTGATGACTAAATTAGAATTAGAATTGAATGGATACAAGGAAAGCATAATTTGCCAAATAGATACAGGAGCAACTGTCAATGTTTTAAATTTTGCAGATTTATGCAAAATCATGCAAGGTGGCAATCCTTCTCTTAAACCAAGCTACATCAAACTAAGATGCTATGGAGGAGAAATATTAAAGCCAAGAGGACAAATCAAAATCAACTGTTCCCACCAAAGCAAGCAACATCCTATAGTGTTCCAAGTGATAGATCATTGGGAAAAACCTATTCTAAGTGCTGAAACTTGCCAGAAATTGAATTTAATAGAAATTAAAGCTGACTTATGCAAAATTGAATCCACATGGACAAAACAAAATAACCTTCTAGATAAATATAAAGACATATTTGAAGGCATTGGATGCTTACAAGGGGAATACAAACTAGAAACAGATCCTACAATCAAACCCATCAAGCAAGCACCTAGAAGAGTACCTATTACCTTAAGAAAAGAATTAAAAGAAAAATTGATTGACATGGAAAAGAAAAATATCATTGCCAAAGTTGATTATCCAACAGACTGGATTAGCAATCTAGTACTAGTAAAGTCAACTAAGAAGTTAAGAATATGCATTGATCCTCGAGAATTAAATGTCGCCTTGAAAAGAGCTGAATACCCAATACCGACAATTGAGGAAATAATACCAAATCTTCAAAATGCCAAAATATTCACAGTAGTGGACACTAAAGATGGTTTTTGGAATGTGAAGCTCTCTGATGAATCATCGAACCTTACAACATTCTGAACTCCCTTTGGAAGATACAAATTTCTTCGAATGCCATTTGGATTAAAGACTTCTTCTGAAGAATACCAAAGAAGACTCTATGAAATCTTCCAAGGTCTTGAAGGAATTTAAATAATAGCTGATGACATTCTGATTTTGGGAAAAGGTGACTCATATGAAGAAGCACTGAAGGATCATGATAGAAATCTTGAAAATCTTTTCAAGACAGCCAGACAAGCTAATTTGAAATTCAACATCAATAAAGTCAAGCTCAGACTAAAAGAAGTAAAATATCTAGGACATATAATAACTCCACACGGATTAAAGCCAGATCCAGAAAAAGTTAAAGCCTTAAAAGAAATGCCTCATCCAGAAAGTATAACAGAACTCAAAAGTTTCCTTGGTTTTGCAACATACCTATGTAAATTCATGCCAAATATTTCAATGATTAGTGAACCTTTGAGAAAATTGACAATGAAAAATTCAACATGGTCATGGAGCAAGAATCATCAAGCTGCATTTGAACAAATCAAAGATCTAGCCTCAAAAGCACCAATTTTAAGATATTTTGATGCGGACAAATCTATAGCTATACAATGCGATGCAAGTAAACATGGACTTGGAGCTACCCTACTACAAGAAAGCCAGCCAATAATTTTTGCATCTAGAAGTCTAAGCAAGACTGAGCAAAACTATGCTCAGATAGAAAAAGAATGTCTTGCAATTGTTTTTGCATGCGAAAGATTTCATCAGTACATTTTAGGCAAATGTCAAGTGATTGTGCAAACTGATCACAAGCCTCTTTTGTCAATATTTAAGAAATCTATTCTAAAAGCGCCACAAAGACTCCAAAGAATGCTTTTGAGACTGCAAAGATATAACTTAGAACTAGAACATGTCCAAGGATCACAAATGCACTTGGCGGACATCTTTTCAAGAGCTTGCATCAAAGATGTAAGGAATGAAAATCTGAAATATGATGTGTATCCCATTGACATCATTTACAAAGAAATTGCCACAGTCAATGTTATGGAAACATTAAGTGTATGCAGTGACACTGTCCTGAGAATTAGAGAAGAAACATCATCTGATCCTATTCTGTGTGAAGTGAAGAAACTTATTCTAAATGGATGGCCACCAAATAAAAATCAAACTTCAATGCTAACCAGAGAATATTGGAATTTTATAGAAGAATTAACAGTTCAAGATGGAATCATACTAAAGAATGATAGAATTGTAATTCCAAATAAATTAAGAAAAGATATGATAATAAAAACCCATCAAGGACATATTGGAATTAATTCAAGTATGCGAAGAGCAAGAGACAATATCTTTTGGCCAGGAATGAATGCACAAATAGGGCAAGAAATTGAAAATTGTTCTATTTGTCTATCAAATTCACAGAATCAAGTGAGAGAACCAATGAAATCTCACAAAATTCCAAATTATCCCTGGGAAAGAATATCTCTTGATATATTCGAAATCTTCAAACAGAATTACTTAATAATAGTGGATCATTACTCAGATTTTTTTGAAGTTGAATGCCTAGAAAATACAACATCTGAATACATAATTGAATGCTGCAAAAGACAATTCAGCAGATATGGAATTCCTCAAATTATAGTCTCAGACAATGGAAGGCAATTTACATCGACTGAATTCCAAAAATTCAGCAAAGAATGGCAATTTCAACATTCTACATCATCACCACTTCACAGTCAGGGAAATGGAAAAGCTGAAGCGGCAGTTAAAATAGCCAAAAACTTACTGAAGAAATCTAAACAAGAAAATAGTGATTTTTGGCAAAATTTGTTAAATTGGAGAAATACACCCACTATAGACATAGATTCAAGCCCAGTACAAAGAATCATGTCTAGAAGAACTAGAGCTATACTGCCAATATATATATTATTTTTAATATACGCTCATATAAATTTGAGTATCTAATATTTGTCTGATGGTGCAATATAACCTTATCTGATTATAATCCTCATGATAAATGTCTTAGTAAGGCACAAGAATGTATACGAGGTGTGTTCAGAAAGTATCGCGACTTTTGAATTTTCGCGGGATCTTTTTGTGGCTTTATGTTGGTACTCATGTCTCTCACTTATGCCGACAAGCTCGGCCATTTTGAATATTCACTTAATTGTTGACAGCTGCTTTGCTTGCAGGTGTTTTGGATCGTCTTCGAATTTTACCTATTAAAAAAATGGATCAAAGAACCTGTATCAAATTTTGTGTGAAAAACGAAATTAAGTGCGCGGATGCATTGAATATTGACTGTGGCATATGGAGAAGCTACCTTGGACTGGAGCAACGTTTATCGGTGGTACAAAATGTTCTCAGAAGGCCGAGAAGATATGAACGACGAAGAGTGCTGGACGTCCGAGCACTTCAACAACAGACGAAAAAATTAATGAAATGGAGAAAATGATATTGGCCCATCGTGGAATCACCGTTAGAGAAGTTGCTGAGGACCTAAACATATCGATTGGCTCGTGCCATTCGATTTTTATCAATGATTTGGGCATGGACGGGTCGCCGCGAAATTCGTACCATAATTGCTCAATTGCGACCAAAAACAGCATTGCATGAACATTGCTAATGAGATGTTGGGTCTGTCCGTGACGACCCAAATTTGCTCCAGAGGGTCATAACCAGTGCTGTAGTGGAGGGTATACGGGTACCCCTATGCTTTTAAAATTTAGATAGCATATACCTAGTGGTTTTACTTAAAAATAGCGTATACCCTATGATTTTGTTCAAATTTTTTATTAAAAATTTATTATTTTCTTTCTTTGTAATAGTAAAAAAAAAAATGATGATAAAAATTGTACTGAAAAATTGCAAAAAATTTTCAAATTAACAATTCACACAAAATATTTCATTCATTTAGTAAAAATTTCTTGGGAAAAATATATCAACTATATTCAAATTAATAATCAAACAAGCCTCCTTTAACGAAAAACGGAAAACGAATATAACCGAACCTTTAATTTTTGAAAATGGTAATTTTGTTTAAAAAAACACAATGAAATGAAAACTTTAAACTTTCCTAATATTTAAAAGTTATTATGTTTGCTTAATAGAAAATGTGTTAAAAAATTAAAGTTTAAATAAAAATAAAGTTATATTTTCTGATGTTAAAATCATTTACAAAAAAAAGTAAAAACGACTTCTTCAAGATAGATGTTCTCTTATTACCAATGCTGTATTTATCCAGCAGTGATGTAAACTAATACATAAACAATTTGGTTTTCGATTTAAAACGATTTTCTTCTAATTCTATACAATTGAAAATATATTTGAATTTTATCAAATACTCTTCTTTAACTAAAGTTGCTATGGTAACCATGCTAAACGACGTTATTGTGGACGTTAATTTTGCATATTCTTTAGTTCATTTGAAGTTAGCAAAAGCTGTTGACAAAATAACATTGATTTTCAAAAAATATATAATTTTGAAAACTTCTTTAAGTAAGTTTATTGATACTGGCTTAAAAGCTTATTTAAATTGTTTTTAATTGTTGATGAAAAGTTGGTGTTTGTTTTTTCAAAAAATAAATAAAATAAAGATTTTATTCAAAACAAATCGATTAAGTAAGTATCTAAATTTTGTTAATGTTAAAATAAGTGAAATTTAAATTTTCTGTACTTATACTAGCTTTCGAAAATAACTCTTCTGTTTAATTATGGACCGCTGGTTGAAGACAGGAAATTTATGTACTAAAAGAAGTTTGGAGGTAGAAGAAGATGCAGAAAAGAATGAACTAGAAGAAGCTGTTAAAAGAAATAAAAACACTGTTGGTACATCAAATGCAAGTACTATCTCAAAAAGAGCTGATATATTGATCAATAGTTCACCAGAGAAAATGAATGACCAGGATTCCAAATTTGAAGTTTGGAATGATTCCCAATATATTCAATTTAAGGAAAAGTATCCATGGCTTTCAATTTCCAAAGGTAGACTCGGATGTAACATTTGCGCAAGTGTTAAAACTTTAGGGGCTGCAAAAAGTGAAAGAATTCATATTTCACCAGAATGGAGTAACTACCTAATAGAAGCAGCAGGAAAAGATCGGGCAAGCAAATTATCAAACATTCGAATGAAAATTAAAAAGCATTGTGAGTCTGAAGCTCATAAAATAGCTGAGAATATTAAGAAAGACAGAAAAATAAATAAATTAGAAGAATATGCAAACAATATGAACATTGAAGTAGAAAATGAAAATATTAAGCTTTTTAGAACTGCTTATAATATCGCTAAAACAAATAGACCATATTCTGATTATGAAAATCATATCACGTTACAAACATTAAATGGCATTAAATTAGGATCGACTCTTCACTCCAGATATTCTGCTACACAAATAATAAACCATATAGCCTGCGAAATGCGGAAAATGCTTGTTGCGAAGATTTTGTCAACAAATTCAAAAATTACTATACTAATTGATGAATCAACAACCTTAAGTAATAAATCAACTTTGGTCATTTTCTTGAAAGCATATTTAGGAGGAGAAGGTATTGATTATATTTTCTTTGATTTGTGTGAATTACAATGCCAAGACTCAGAAAATATTGAAAAAGAGCTTTTGAATACTTTGTATAAACATGGGTTGAACGAAGAATATTTAAAAGAAAATTGGATAGCAATTGCGACTGATGGGGCAAGTGTCGACTTAAGCAAAAGTTTCCAAAACTTTTTGCATGGAACTGCCTCAACCATAGATTAGAGCTTTCTGTTGGCGATACTATCAAAGAAGTCCGCGGAATCAACCATTTTAAAGCTTTTATGGACCAACTGTATTCATTATATAGCCAATCTCCCAAAAATTGTCGTGCTCTGGAGGAAGCTTGCCATGAATTAGGAACAAGATTTGCTAAAGTGGGTCAAATTTTAGGAGTACGATGGATTTCAAGTAGTTTTAGAACAATAAAAACCTTCTGGGAGTCATACGAGTCATTGCACCATCATTTCAAATCATCAACATATCTCGATTCCACATATCAAGGGTTATTAAGAAGATTGGAGAGTCCAGAATTTATATTAGATTTAGGTTTAATGTACGACACGCTTCAGGAAATGTCAATGTTGTCTTTAGAGCTGCAGTCTAGAACAACTACTTTACAAAAGGCGGAACATATAATAAAGAGAACAATTAGTCATAGAAAGCTTCAAAACATCACCAGGAGAAAAAAGCTTGCTAGCTCTTGAAGCGGCAGAAAACTTAGTTTTTAGGAGCGTAACATTAGTTCCCAATGCCAAAATTATTCCGATTGATAGAAAAAGATTTCTTCTAAGTATAATAGAAAAGTTAAAATTAAGGTTGTGTACAGAATCAAATGAAGATAATGAGCAATTAATTAAGGATATTTCAGCTCTAGAACCAAACAATTTTGACGCAGAAAATGTTGGATATGGAGAGGTCGAAATGAGATGTATTTGTCGAAGGTTTAACTTAGATGAAATGAAATGCATTAACGGCTTGAGAGATTTTGTTGATGATAAAAACAATGTTCCCGAAACACTTCAACCATTTTTCAGGGCAATTTCAACATTGCCCTGTTCAACAGCTGAATGTGAGCGAGGTTTCAGCCTGATGAATGATATAATAACAAACTTGCGGACTTCTTTGCTAATATCAAATGTTTCGAACTTAATGTTCATAAATTCAAATGGACCACCAATCGAAATGTTTCAGCCGAAAAAATACGTTCAATCATGGCTTTTACATCATAGATCATCTACTGACACTAGATCAAGAGTTTGTGCCAGAAAAAATACAGATGCATCTCGGCAGTCATTATGGGACATTTTTATGTAAAAGTTGTATGTAATATTTTACGTCTCTTTTCAAATAAAAAATAAATTTAAAAATAACCTTGTTTATTTTTACCAAAAATTTATATTCTCAAGCGTATACCCTATGCTAATTTTACGACTACAGCACTGGTCATAACTGGTGACGAAGCGTGGGTTTGTGGTTATGACGTGGAAACCAAAGCTCAATTATCTCAATGGATGCTGCCGCACGAACCAAGACCGAAAAAAGCACGCCAAGTTCGTTGAATGTGAAAGTTTTCTTCGATTGTAGGGGCGTGGTGCATCATGAGTTCTTGCCACAGGGTAGAATGGTTAATAAGGAATATTACCTGCAAGTTATGCGCAATTTGCGCGAAGCAATCCGCCAAAAGCACGGATTTGTGGAAGAACAAAAATTGTCTTTTGCACCACGATAACGCCCCTGCTCACACATCATTGCTTGTGCGCGACCTTTTGGCCAAAAACAACACACTAATGATGCCGCAGCCACCGTATTCCCCAGATCTGGCCCCCTGTGACTTTTTCTTGTTCCCTAAACTGAAGAGGCCCATGAAAGGACGACGTTACGCTACGCTTGACGAGATAAAGACGGCATTGAAGGAGGAGCTGAAAAAGATTTTAAAAAATGATTTTTTGAAGTGCTTCGAAGATTGGAAAAACCGTTGGCACAAGTGTATAATATCTCATGGGGATTACTTTGAAGGGGACAAAATAGGCATTCATGAATAAATGAATAATTTTTGAAAAAACACAAAAGTCGCGATACCTTTTGAACACACCTCATATGTCTTTTATTACATTATTGATGCATCCATAAGTACATTTGTTATTTAATGACTAAAACAAAATAAGTAGCATATATGATATTTGTAGTATGAATGTATATGTGATTCATTATAATATATCTAAAAAAATATTTTTCGCCTTGTACACTGTTGAATATGTGAATTCAATTTTAGACTCTGATATTTCATTTAAAAAAATAATTAATAAAAATTTCTTTTCAATATTCCAAAAATATATATTTTGCAACATTGCTGTAAAATTAAGAAAGTTGTAGTATATATATTAATTAATTGTTACCACAGAGTGCGTGTAAGCTCACAGGTAAATAGGCGCTAACCAAACAGAAAAAGTTCCTTTGTTCAATATTAGTTTTCCTTTTATATTTTGTTCTCTCTCTTGTAAATAAATAAATATAATGTTTAATTAATAATTATTGGAATCAGTTTCATTAATAGTTCTAAGCAAAGTCAACAATTGGTAGCAGAGCTAGTTGTTTGATATAAAGCTCAAAAGCGAAAATATTTAATCTGAAGATTAAGCAAGAAGTTTATTCTGATCGCAAACTGAAGCACTTCTAAGAAGATTAGAGGTATTTATATAGATTAAGTTATATTATATCTATGGGTGACCCCGCGACATTTGGCCAGATTTGAAATATGACGTCACGATGACGCGCAATGTAAACAAAGGTTATGATTGGTCCATTGTTTTTTTTCAATACGATTTAATTATTAATATTTTAAATACCTGTGATTAATTTATGGTGTCAATATATTTATAAGGACTTTTTATTTTTATAATTTTATATTAGCAATTTTTCAATTATGTTTTAGCGCCAATGTAAACAAAGAAATACTGGCGTAATACGTTCCAATGGTGATATTTATAAATAAGCATATACAAAAAAATAAAAATTATAAAATTAATATTAATATAAATTACATTAGCCTAACCTAAACTAATCAAACCTAACCTGAACCTAACCTAACCTGAACTTAACCTTAAACGAACCTAAACCTAACCTCAAAGAACCTGAACCTAACCTAACCTTAAACGAACCTAACTTAAACTAACCTAAACTAAATACAAAATTTTAATATTTATTAATAATTACTTTTATAATAATTTAAAATATCGGACACCATTGCTCTCAAGGTATTAACATCGTGTGCATTCATAACACACACGTGTTTACAATTGCGCTAAATATTTTCAAAATTTTTCTAATTTAAAATAGAAGGCCATTTAGACAAAAAATAAATATATTGACACTATAAATTAATCACAGGTATTTAAAATATTAATAATTAAATTGTATTTTAAAAAAAAAACAATGAACCAATCATAACCTTTGTTTACATCGCGCGTCATCGTGACGTCATATTTCAGATCTGGCCAAATGTCACGGGGTCACCCGAAAATTATTTAAATGTGTAATTTCTGATCCAGAACCTGAAATGGAAGACAAAAGTTCTTGGGAGATTTGGAGTGATAAAAATGATGAAGCTTTTGGGATAATCATCACAACATTGACTAATGAACAAGCTGGAATGTTCATAGGAAAAACAAATGCTAAGAAAGTATGGGACTCACTGAGAAAAACATATGCAGGCAATTTGGAAGATTAAATTATTGATATAGGCTTAGAATTAAAGAACATTAGAATGAGAGATAATGAAACTGTAGATGAATATATAACGAGGGCAAAAAATATTTCTGCTAGAAGTTCATCATTAGGGCATCAATTTACCTCAAGAGAACTTTCATTTCATATTGTCAGAGCCATACATCCAAAGTATGAAAATATTGCTATTGTCTTACGATCAAAGACAACAATTGAAGAGATTCAACAAACTCTAAGAGAAGAGGAGTCGAAAAGAAATATGACATTAAATCAATCAGTTGAGAATGGGCATGAACAAGCATACAGAATTAAAGATAAAAGTTAAACAATTTCAGCCAAAAAGATGTTATGTTTGCAATAAAAAGGGACATCTAGCTAATGATTTCTGGTTTCGAGATAACCAGAAACAAGGATATCAAAAAAATGGAGTCCTGATTTTAGAAGTCACAAATACAGTAGAGAACATTCTAATAACCTAGTGGATACTGTGAAAAGTGGAATTAATGAGAAAGCATTTGAAACATATGTAAAAGAATTTGAAGATTCACCAGATGGGAGAAATGATAAGCAAATATGGTGTATAGATTCAGGATGCACCACACATTTAACCCCAAACCTAACTTTGATGGAAAATGTGACAGAGTACAAAAGTGAAATCAACCTAGCTGAGAAGGGCAAAACTACCCAAGTCACAGCCAAAGGAGATATGAGACTTACTACATGCACAAGTGAAGGCCAAGAAAATATTTGCATCAAAGATATCTTACATGTACCAAATCTAAGGAGTAATTTCTTGTCAGTATACGAATTAGTCAACAAAGGAAATTCAGTTATTTTCAATAAGGATGGAGCAAAAATTTATAATGAAGGGAATGATTTAGTTGCTGAAGCATATATTAAAGATAGAATGTTTATGATGGAAACAAAACTAAGAAATTCACCAATAGCACAAAATGAAAATGTCATGGTTATAAATACAGTGGTCACTCGACATACGAGTTTAATTCGCTCCGCAACCTTGCTCGTATCTTGAATTACTTGTATCTCGAAGCAAATTTCCCCATACAAAACAATTGAACTACCATTAATCCGTTCCAACCTCCAAAATGTCACCCCAGTTATTTTTGTTACGTGGTTTTAAATAATAAAAACGTATTTATAAATATCAAATATTTATTGCACAAAAAATAGAATGTAAAGAAATAAATTAGATATCCTCACTGGTCTTTGCCTTTTTCGCTACATTTTTCTCACTTTCAACTGTAGGCCGTTTAGAAAAAAACATGTCCAAGGAGGTTTGTTTCTTCCTCCCTCAGAATGTTCCGGAAATGAGTTATGCAA
Organism: Cordylochernes scorpioides; assembly: GCA_030710605.1. Lineage (NCBI taxonomy): Eukaryota > Metazoa > Arthropoda > Arachnida > Pseudoscorpiones > Chernetidae > Cordylochernes > Cordylochernes scorpioides. Next base: position 62,700,942 of record CP092872.1, read on the forward strand.
GTGTCATTAAAAAGGTCAGATGCACGACCTGTTGCAACTTTTTCTGGGTGTTTTTTTCCACGAACTGTGAAACTCTCTCCCACATTCCTAAGATCTCCTTTATCTCACTTGTAGAAATAACCTCCTCCTCTGACTCCTCAAAACCAATTACTTGCATAACCTCAGTATGCTGCTGTGACTGTAACTCTTGTATCTCCTCAGACGAGTCAACAACTCGAACACCTTGCTCATGTTTTTCTATAATTTCACGTTTTAATTCAATACTCATCTTTTTCTTAGCACTTGACTTTTTACAAACTTTCTTCCGATCCATGGTTATAAAATAAATGAACTAAAACTTTAAATGTAAACGCAACACAAAACACAACTTATCACAGCGGAAGCACGCTGCTAACTGATCGTGATGGCGCGACTGCGTGTTACTACCTATTGTGTTTTAACTTTAAAAGCACACAAAAATATAATAAACTTGAATTTGTTTATTCAAGTCTCAAAAAACAAAGCTTTGCATATAGAACAAATAATAATGAAGAAGAAGAAAGAAACATTTTAGGAAAAGCAAAAACAAAACAAAAGTACTGGTCAAAAAGAAACATTTAAAATCACAGATTAATATCTTCAACACTACCGAACCGAACTCTATCTCGAATTTCGATCGTAACTAAAAGCAAAAAATCACTTGCTCGTCGGCTCGTTTCTCGAAATACTCGTATGTTGGGGCGCTCGTATGTCGAGGTACCACTGTACACATTTATCAAATAAAAATAGCAATATAAGTTTATGGCATAAAAGATTAAACCATTTAAATGAAGAATACATGAAAAAAATGATTCAAGGACAATTGTAAGAGGATTGGATCTAAAATTTGAAAGGTTACCGGAGTGCGAAGCATGCATAATGGGAAAACAGGTTCAGAAGCCATATAATATTGCAAAAAATTATAGTTAAACCCCTGCAGTTGATTCATATGGATTTATGTGGACCAATGCTATGTCAATCTTTATGAGGATCTAAGTATTTTCTTGTTATAGTAGATGACTACAGTAGAAGAATCTTTGTATATTTCCTGAGATCAAAAGATGAGACCTTTGAAAGATTTGAAGAATTTAAAGCAAGAGCCGAAAACGAATTAAGTCTTAGAATAAAAGATGTAAGAACAGACAATGGAACTGAATTTTGTAACTCTAGATTTGAAGGACATTTCAAGAGAAATGGGATCCATCACCAACTTACCACCACAAAGTAATGGAGTCGCCGAGAGAGTGAATAGGACTCTTATAGATACAGCAAGAACCTTACTAATTGACTCAAAATTACCCATGAAGTTTTGGGCAGAGGCAATTGCTACAGCTAGATACATTAAGAATTGTACACCATACAGGTCTATCAAGCACCAAACACCTATGCAGAGATGGAATGGCGGGAAACCATCGGTCAAACACATTCAAATATTTGGATGTTTGACACATTGGCTTGAGAGCAAACCAAGAAGAAACAAGTTTTCACCAAAGGGTAGAAAGGGAATATTTATTGGTTATTCCATTGAAAGAAAAGCTTACAGAATATATGACATAATGATAAAGAGAATTCATGAAGTCAGATCAGTAAAATTTAGTGAAGATAAGAGAGGAATTGATTATGCAAATGATATTCAGGAAGATACTAATTGTGATAATTTGACCTATAAAGGAAATTGTGAAGAAATAGTTGAAGACTTTCTTATCTTGAAAGAAGACAATCCTGTCACAGAGAGTGAAATGAAGTCTAAGGAGGATACTTCAGTAAAACCAGGTGGTGACACTGAAAATGACCCAACACAAACTGAACCAATAGAGGAAAAATGCGTGAAAGGAGAAACAAAGAGCATCTTAGAAGAACGGCACAAAGCAAGACTTGAAGAACAAGAAAGAAAATTGATCAAAGAAGGAGTTTGACGCTCACAAAGAATAAAAGATAGGAGTGATGCAAACTTAATTATGGAAATAGATCATTATATCCCGGAGAACTTTAAAGAAGCAATGGATAGTGGGGAAATAAATGAATGGCACAAAGCCATGGAAGAAGAGCTCAGTGAGATAGAGAAAAATAAAGAATGGACACTAGTACCAAGGGAAAATGGCATGAAAGTCATCAATAGTAAATGGGTCTACAGTACAAAGAAAACCTCAAATGAGGTTAATTTTAATGATTTCCAATGTTCAATTGTATTAATTGTATATAATTTAAAATATACACGCAATTATCCAAATTGTGGATATGGCGTGTCTCTCCCAACTGTTAAATAAATAAATAAAATATAGAATGTGTTCTAAAAAAAATACATGATGGATGCAAAGCCGGTGACAACTCCAATTGTAGAGGGAGCTGTGAAAATTGATCCTATATTAGAAAACATATCTGAAGGTAATTTTCCATATAGAGAAGCTGTTGGAAGTCTCCTATATTTTGAAAACAAAACCAGACCAGATGTTGCTTATGCAGTTAGTTATGAAAGTCATTCAATGCATAAACCGACAAGCCAGGATATACAAAAAGAACTATGTTAAAAGAAGTATGAAATATTTGACACAAACCAAATTTTTTGGAATTCACTATAGTAATAAACAAGATAGAAATATGGAACTTATGCATATTGTGACTCAACTTTGCTGGAGACATGAAAACAAGAGAAAATACATCTGTATATACAATTTTGTTTGGTAAAGGACCAATAAGCTGGATTTCAAGAAAACAACCATTTGTAGCCTTAAGCAGAATATATTTTGGCAGCTGAATGTTTGAAAGAACTCATTTATATAAAAGCACTAATTGAAGAACTTACAAATGAAACCATACTTATTAAACTAAACATTGATAACCAAAGTGCAATGACTTTAATGAAGATAGGACAAATGAACAGAAAGACAAAACATATAGATGTTAGATATCATTTTTGAAAGAGAAAATCTTCATGTTCAGTCTTGCCCAGCCCAAGACCAAGTTGCTGATATCCTAACCAAGCCTCTGCCAAAGGAACCTTTTGAAAACCTATCTTCACTGCTGCAGGAGATGTTTTCATAAAACAACTCTAAAACATGAATTCAAGAAGGAGTTTTGAATATGTGAATTCAATTTTATACTTTAATATTTTACAAAAAATTAATAATTATTTCTTCTAAATATTCCAAAAATATATATTTTGTAACATTGCTGTAAAATTAAGAATGTAAACAACTCAAGTATTAGTTGTATCTTTTGTTTTGTTCTTTTAATTTTAATAAATTATTTTCATTTAATTGTATGTATTAATTCTTTTAAAATAAAACCATTCCAACATAAACAACTTGGCGGTAACCCCATCAATATCTGTGTATGAATAATTAGACCAGGATACAAATTCTCACCCAAAATTTTTATATATAAATTTACACACATCCACCTTTTTTTTTTTTTAAGCATATATATATATCAAATATGGCAAATATTGTAAGTTATGTCACATTGTTCTTAATACCCAAAATATATATGTGGTGACCACACTTTGCCTCAGCGAGCGCGAACTGGGACAAAGCTTCACTACACATATGGGCAGTAGTGTAGAGGCCTCACTACGCCTCAGCAACCGCGAGCTGAGAGAACAACTCACTACGCATGTGCGGGCGGCATCCGGGACTCAGCCACGCGCGTTGTTCGAACAACAAGGCTTGCTTCCAGCGGTCGTTATTTCTTTCCTCTTTATATATTTCGGGGCTTTAAATAAATAAATTTATTTTATAAAAATAATTATAAGTTTATCAGTGGCCTTTCCACACCAACACGCACGCAACCATCCCACATTTATATATATCTATAAAGAAAATTTGGTGGTACTTCTAATATTTTACACACATTATTACATATTATCATAAATTCAATTAACATATATTTAAAATAATGAAGGCATATCCTGCCATCTGAAAAGCACATGTGCTCATAATCAGGATATGCCTATATTATTTTTATTATCAACACCTGACCTTTTTATTATTTATTTTTTCTATTGTTTTTTTCATATATATTTCGTAGATGGCTTTTCTTGATTTTTTAAGAAATTGGCTTGGCCAAATATCTCAGAGCAAGCTAAATAAACATTTAGTTTATTTTTGCTCCACTAGATGGCGCTCTGACATCTAAAAAGCACATGTGCTCGTGGTCAGGAGATGCCTTCTTTATTTTTAATATCAACACCTGACCCACTTATCTTTTTTTTTCTATTATTTTTTTCATGTGTTAAGCGTCTTTACGCAAATTTGGCCTTAAATACCCATTTCTTGATTTCTCAAGAAGCCATTGGGACCAAAAATCTTTTTGGTCGCAGTGGTTACAGCCTACTCCATGCTGATGAGCGCGAAACGCGTTCATGGATGACTTTTCTTGATTTATCAAGAAATTGGGTTGGCCAAATATCACGGAGCAAGCTAAATAAACGTTTAGTTTATTTTTGCTCCACTAGATGGTGCTCTGCCATCTAAAAAGCACATGTGCTCGTGGTCAAGAGATGCCTTCATATTTTTAATATATATATATACACATGATGAAGATGTACATATTTCTAGACCATTATATCATATATGGCTAATTTTTCTAATATTTCATATATATGCTCTAATTCATTACAATAAGATAATGACTTGGAGAATGCATTTTTTTGAAAACCAAATCTCATCTGTATTATACAAAGTTTTTTATCCCCCCTCCCCTCCCAAATATAAAGATTAAATTGGCGGGAATTTTAAGAGAAATATGCATATAAATTATTATTAAAATATACAAGTATCAGAGTCATCAACAATTCTGTCACCGTTTGCTTTTGGTTCAGTGGTAGAATGCTCGCCTGCCACGCGGGCGCCCCGGGTTCGATTCCCGGCCGATGCATTTTTTTTTTTTACAATTTTTAAAACTCATTTATATTATTAAAATAGGAGTGCTTTTCCTGTCTAGGTACAGATTTATGGTCTATGTACACAAGTATACAAGTATGTATACAAGTTATTTGCAAATTGCGTTGCAAATTTGCTCTTTCGCTTGCAAGCAGCGCCTCTAGCGGTGAAGATGGGAGGTAATATCAGCTGACCTAATGGACATGTAAAATGTGTTTTAACAGAACATAGAGAAAAATCTGGAAAAGATATTTTTCGGATTTTTAGTCAAGAAAAATAAATTGACAGGTTCTGGGAAAAAAATAGCTGTTTTTTATTCAGAAAATGATGATGACAATATTGCTGTATCATATTTGATTATCAGATACAAAATTATATCCGGAAAAATTCCAAAAAGCAGAGACCACGGGTGAAGCCAGTTCATTTTTAGTATGCAGGAACAAAATTCTAACAGAAAAACATTCATTCGAGCAGAAGACACAAAGCCAGATCATCTCTTTATAAAAATATCGCTTCTCAGACACAAAGTTTGGAGCGGGACGTTTCACAAGAATGACATCCACAGCGCCAATTTATAATTGTAACGAATAGTATTTGAATAAAAGCATTTAATCGGGTAAAGCCCAGGCATTGCCCGGGTCATTCGGCTAGTTATTAATAAATACAGTTAAACCTGTCTATAGCGCCCCCTTTAAAAAGCGCCTCCCTCTCTATAGCGTCCATAGTAAGATGTGATTTACTTTAAAAATGACCTGTCTATAGCACCCTATTTTGGTGAGTCCCAAGAGGGGGTGCTATAGACAGGTTTAACTGTATATGCGTGTAATAGATATATACTTATTTCTATAACATTATATTAATACAATGTGTGTTTGAATTTCCCATAATTTGCAATTATACCATAATTCATTATAATAAGATCAAAATGATGACCATAACAAATTTTAAACCAAATCATATTTGTGTTATAGGTTTTAGACTTTTAATTAACAATTTTAATTTATATTTAGACATTTTTCATTTTAATTTATACACTTTCATTTTTTTTTAGACATTTCAATTTTAATTTAGACATTTTTCATAAAATGTCCATGTGTCTAAATTAAAATGAAAGTGTCTAAATTAAAATGAAAAATGTCTAAATATAAATTAAAATTGTCTAATTAAAAGTTAAAAACCTATATACCACGTTATCTTTACCCAAAAATACATGTTTTCCATATAAATAAGCCAGAGTTACTTAAAGCTCTTGGCCTCCAAATCATTGAGGAAAATAGCTCCCTCTTCTACATCACAATTTACACTGGTGGTAGCCAACTTGAAACTGAACTGTCTGGCAGTGGAATTAATATTTACAAAGATACTTGAAAAATTTCCATTTACCACCCTAGACATCTTTCAAGTTGTAAATCAGAACTCTCTGCAAAATATACTGCTCTCAAAAACATCAACTCATCTAGCAAAATAATAATCTACTACGACTCAAGAGCAGCCATTTATACCCTTCAAACCTGCTTCCTCAGCCAAGAACTTCTTCTCAAGAGCATCGCTGATTCTTTAAACAGACTCCCAGTCAACAGCTCTGTTACAATTCAATGGATTCCAGCTCACATTGGAATTCCTGGAAATGAATTAGCAGACTCTCTGGCAAAGTCTGGAGCTCTTGGCCACCAGAGAATCTATCACCCAACTAGATGAAAGACCTTCTCCGTACCATCAAGACCCAATGGCAGCAAGAATGGAAATCTGCTGCTGCACATATGACTGGTACAGAGCAGGAGGGACAAGCACCAATTCTGTCCTCCCAACTCTTTGATTTCTAAACTTAAATCTGGTCATCTAAGGACAATGACTTTCCAGAATGGTTGCAAGGTTTCTCCCACCATGTACTAAGGGCAATTCTCAACCCCAAACCACATTATTGATTATATTGACTTATTCATTAAGGAGCTCTAATCATCCCCAACAGACACCATGAAGAACTTTTAAACAAAGGTCTCAAGTTCCGCATGCCAAGACATGCTGACTCATATGTTACCACCTCCGGCATCAAAGCGGCAATGTTATCGTTCAATAATCCACAGAAGAACTCAATACGGAACCTGGTTTCCTCAAAGATTACTACCCAAAAACGCCCTTACGCTGCAGCTGCAGCTACCCAAAGATATGCAACTGCCATCAAAGAATTGAAAGCCACCCACAAATAGTCATCAGTAAAGCAAAGGTTCTAATATCGTCATTTTGAACAAAGTTGACTACAGAAAGAAGATTCTCGAAATTGGTGAGGATTAAGAAACCTTTACACCTATTACGACTTCAGAAAACCATCAAAAATAAAAACACTAACCTCCCTAAAGAAAAATAAGATAATTACTGAAGACCAATTCAAAACTTTCAATTCCAACTGCGACACCAATCATATTATTATGGACTCCCTGAAATCACAAGCCTTAAGGCTCATTATGTCCCATAATTGCCTACCACTTATCCCCTGCCATACAGCTCTCTAGATACCTGTCTTCTCGCCTTTCACCGTTGATTCGATCCTTTAATTCCCATTCTATTACTAGCACCTCAGCCTTCAAGATATAATAGCATTAAAGCAACAACAAGATTTCATAATGTGCTCCTATGACGTCACCTCATTGTTTCTTTCTCTCCCACTCGACCTGATTATAGAAAATCTTCGCTCATTGCTTTCTTCGAACAGCATTCAGAACCCTGAAAGAGAAGGAATCATTTTAATGTTTAAATCATGTTTGGAAACATCAAACTTCAGCTTTGAAGATCAACTTTTCAAACAAATTTGTGGATCACCTATGGGCAGCCCTTTATCCAATATAGCAGCAGAACTCGTCATGAGCACCATTGATAGTTGGATTTTTGGACAGAAACATCTCCGAATAGAGGCCTGGAGGAGATACCTTGATGACATCTTTTGTATATGCCATAAGGATGAAATCTTTTTGGTGTTACAAACTCTAAATTCATACCACACACGCCTCACTTTAACAGTTGAACATGAGATGCACCAGGTTCTGCCATATTTGGGCATTCTTTTAATCAGAACTTAAGAATCATACCATACAACAGTCTACTATAAAAAATCCATAATCCAAAAATCCATTTCAACCCTTTCAAAAACACTCAATCCTAGTAAACCGAAACACCTGTATAATACCTTACTCTATTGAAAATCAATCAATAGCCCACTCCCTCAAAAAATTTGATTTAAGAACCAACCATCTTTCAATAGGCCAAATACCCCGGAACCCCATCACCAGATCTACTATTAAAAAATGTCCCGACCAGCAATCGCATGCCATTTACCCCCTTAGCTGCCATGACTGTAACGCCACATAGGTAGGTGAGACTGGCCACTTTATTTACAATAGAATCTCGGAACACAACAGAAATTTGAAAATCAAGGATCCCAAGTCTCTGATATTTCTGCACACCTCTAAAACCAGCCGATCTTTTAACCTTTCCAACCCAATCTGTCATTACCATAACATTAAATCAAAATATACCAAAGGTTACTATTAGAATCTTTCATCTCTCATGATTTGAACGGTGTTGTGTCGAAATTAGACGTACAGCAACTCACACTTGAGCATGACTTTTTATTTAGCTCTTATTCTTCCGACTGCCAACAACAAAAAATGTCTGATTTATATACACACTAGACGAATGACCCAGCTTCGCCCGAGAATTCCCACAGGTGCAATTTCCTTCATACTGAAAGTACAACAATAATAAATAGTAGAAGTGTCATAGAATAGCAATACAGAAGTAAAACATACACCACAGGCAAAAAGTGTGTGTGATGGCAAAAAATGTATTATATTAGTGTTCAGATATTTGATTTAATTATTTTTTCCAATCCATTTAGTTTTTCAAAATCAATATAGCTTAAATAGATGGCAACTTTTCCACCCAACCCCCGAGATACCTGCCCCAGCACATTAACCCTTGAAATTGCCTGAGTTGAGTGAGTGACTGCGATGGATCTTGACTGCGATGCCTATCTTCTCAGTAAGAAAATAAGATAAATTAAGTTTATGAAAAAAAAATTAATCCAAAATACTGGCAGGAAAATATTTTTTTTTTGTAAAAAATAAAAGAGCAAATGGAAATTAGGCAAACATATGTGTTTGCTAATGACTGCGACTGTCTTTTAAACGATTTTTTTAAAGAGATAAAAAACAAAGGCAAGAACAAAAATTAATATAAAAATACGAAAGCCATTATTTACATACAGTAACACTAATTTTGTAAAGTTTTTTCAAAAATTGCATTGTGTGCACTTACCGTAACTTAGTAATATAAATTTCTCTCCCAAAATACTCAATACTTTTGTAAAAAAAAGTAACACTCGTATCAAAAGATATATCAAAAAAGTTAGCAAGCAACTTGAAAAAAAAAATGCAGAACGCTCATTGGTCGCTTAATTGGCCTGTTGTTGCTACTTCGCCTCGTATTTACTCCGCGTAAAAAAAGGTTATTCAAATGAAAAAAAATAAATAGCCAAAAATACTAATCAAAATGTAGCCGAAAATTTTCCTCAGGTTTATAAAAAGCGACATGCAAAATTTGGTACCAATTGGTTCAGTAGTTTTTGAGTTTAGATCGCGAAACAGACAGACACATTGACTTTTATATATTATAAGATAAGATATAAAAATAAACAAAGGCCAGAACAAAAATTAATAAAAATACAAAAGACATTGTTTACATACAGTAACGCTAATTTTGTAAATTTTTTTTTAAAATTACATTGTGTGCACTTACCGTAACTTAGTAATATAAATTTCTCTCTCAATACTTTTGTAAAAAAAAGTGACACTCGTATAAAAATATATTTAAAAAAAAATACGCAAGCAACTTGAAAAGAACTGTAGAACGCTCATTGGTTGCTTAATTGGCCTTGTGTTGTTACTTCGCCTTGTATTTACTCCGCGTAAAAAAAAAGTTCTTCAAATGAAAAAAAGAAATAGCCAAAAATACTAATCAAAATGTAGCCGAAAATTTTCCTCAGGTTTATAAAAAGCCACATGGAAAATTTGGTACCAATTGGTTCAGTAGTTTTTGAGTTTATCGCGAAACAGACAGACATTGACTTTTATATATATAGAGATAAAAATTTACATAATGACGCTTTAAAGAATGCAAATCATCTATTTACATACACAACAAACGGCATCAACAGACATATAGAACTGCCATCTCAGTACCAATCAGTCAAGAAAAAAACAACCCAGCCCTTCTTTTTCACCCGACCCTCCTTCATCTTCCCCAGAATGTCCTTCACACCCATAGCCCTATATAATTTTAATTTGTTATTTGTATATAGGTAATAGTTTTATTTCGTGTCTATTTTGTTTGAATATGCAGATGTCCTATAGTTTTTATGAAATATATATATATGTTAAAAATTAAAAAGGCATATCCTGACCAGGAGCAGATGTGATTTTCATATATATGTGGCGACCACACTTTGCTTCAGCGAGCGCGAACTGGGACAAAGTTTCAATACACATACTACGGGCAATAAAGTGGCGGCCCCACTATGCCTCGGCAAGCACGTGCTGGGAGAACATGTCACTACGCATGCGCAGGTGTCTTCCGAAACTTTCTAGTGACTGGCGCTTTAAACAAAAAGGCCTGCTCCCAATGGCCGTTACTGCAACCGTTACTTCTTTTCTCTTTATATACTACTCTGATCAAAAAGTTTCGACACTTTGCTCATAAAAGCCTGAAAACTCAATATATTTTCTCCCGGTTTGTGGCAAACGCAAGCATCGCCCTTGGCTTGGAGACCTGCCAATTTTCAAAAATCATGCGCCACAACAGCGCGAGCAGCGGCTGTTTGAACTGAAGCCATTTTGCCCGTGCTTCGATTTTGTTAGCCACCGAAATGGAGGATCAACGAATTTGCATCAAGTTCTGTGTGAAAAACGAATTCAAGGGTGCCGAAATTTTTTGGATGTTGCAAACAGCCTACGGGGATGCCGTCATGAGCCGAAGATGAGTTTACGAGTGGTACAAGCGCTTCAAGAAGGGTCAGGAAGAGACCGCCAACAACGAGCGTTCCGGGAGACCGTCCACATCAACCACGCCTGAAAAAGTGGGCAAGGTGTTGGAACTGGTGCGTGAAGACCGACAAATAACTGTCAGGGAGGTCGCAGAAAAAGCAGGGATATCATTTGGGTCGACTCAATTGATAATGAAGGACATTTTGGGAGTGAAAAGATTCAGCGCCGTTCTCGTTCCCAAAGATTTGACTTTTGATCAAAAGAACGCTCGGAAAGAAACTGCCAGTCTCAATCTCGAAGCGACAACCGACGACCCTGAATTGCTGAAGAGGGTCATTACTGGAGACGAAACATGGATTTACGGCTTTGATTCGGAAACTACCCAACAGGCATCGGAGTGGCGCTTCAAAAATGAGCCGAGACCGAAGAAAGCAAGGAAGGCTCCCAGCAAAGTCAAGGTCATGTTGACGGTGTTCTTCGACTACCAGGGCATCGTTCATCATGAATTTCAACAACAAGGCTCTACAATAACTGCTGACTCCTACCTGGGAGTTTTGAGGCGATTGAGGGAAGCGATCAGGCAGAAACGGCCAGAGCTGTGGAGGAGCAAGTCGTGGATCCTCCACCACGATAACGCGCCGGCGCACACAGCCCTCAAAATCTCGAAGTTCCTGCAGGACCACTCAACCTCTGTGTTCCCCCAACAGTCCTGATTTGGCCCCCTGCGACTTCTTCCTTTTTGGAAAGCTCAAAAAAAAAGTTAAAGGGTCGGAAATTTCAGAGCATAGAAGAGATCAAAGTGGAATCGAAAAAGGCCATGAAGGCGATCCTGAAAACAGACTACCAGAGGTGTTTTGCCGACTGGAAAAAAAGGTGGCTGAAGTGCATCGCGGCTAACGGGGACTACTTTGAAGGGGACAATTTGAATTTGGTAGAATAATAAAGTTTTTTTTTTAACTTAAGAGCAAAGTGTCGAAACTTTTTGATCAGAGTAGTATTTCTGGCTTTAAATAAATTAATTTTAATTATAATTTTATCAGCGGCCTTTCCACAAGCCACACCAACACATCACCCAACCATCCCACATATATATATTTGGTAGAATGTTTATGTAGATTTAAATTTTGTTGTCTTTATATATATATATGTAAATAATATTATATCCTTATATATATACTCATTCTCTCAGCCCACAGCTATGCCTGTGGAAGGATTGTAAAGGTCCAAAATCTTACAAAAATGTTTCAAGAATAAATAAACACATTTCTCCCGTTTATATTTTTTTACCCCATCAAAAGGCTTGAGCTCTACTAGCTTGACACCTCAATTTGAGTGAGTGTAGATATTAAAAAAGATTACTCTTTTTGTGTTATTTTTCTTGCTTCCCTCTTTCTCTTTCTTATTATTTTTTTTCTTTTTCTTCTGTATATATCGTTATTTCCTTTGTCTCACTGCTTTGTTCTTATGCATACCTCTGGTGAATCCTGTGTAGGGTCAGTGACCCTGAATAAAGGCTTTTTGTTGTTGTAAGAAAAAAAAAATAAAAGATGAAGAATATATGGCTATAGTGAACCATAATTGTAATAAATACATGGCTATAGCGAACCGTTATTATAATGAATACATGGATATAGCAAACCTTCATTATACTGTCATTATAATAAAAACATTGCTATAGTGAACAATCACTATAATGGCTATAACGAACCATCACTACAATGAATATATGGCTAGAGTGGACCATGACTATAATGAATATATGGCTAGAGTGGACCATGACTATAATGAATATATGGCTAGAGTGGACCATGACTATAATGAATATATGGCTAGAGTGGACCATGATTATAATGAATACATGGCTAGAGTAGACCATCACTATAATGAATATATGGCTAGAGTGGACCATCATTATAATGAATACATGGCTAGAGTGGACCATGATTATAATGAATAAATGGCTAGAGTTACCCTGACTATAATGAATACATGGCTAGAGTGGACCATCACTATAATGAATATATGGCTAGAGTGGACCATCACTATAATCAATAAATGGCTAGAGTGGACCATCACTATAATCAATATATGGCTAGAGTGGACCATCACTATAATCAATATATGGCTAGAGTGGACCATCATTATAATGAATATATGGCTAGAGTGGACCATCATTATAATGAATATATGGCTAGAGTGGACCATCATTATAATGAATATATGGCTAGAGTGGACCATCATTATAATGAATATATGGCTAGAGTGGACCATCACTATAATGAATACATGGCTAGAGTGGACCATCATTATAATGAATATATGGCTAGAGTGGACCATCACTATAATCAATATATGGCTAGAGTGGACCATCATAATAATCAATATATGGCTAGAGTGGACCATTATTATAATGAATATATGGCTAGAGTGGACCATCATTATAATCAATATATGGCTAGAGTGGACCATCATTATAATCAATATATGGCGAGAGTGGACCATCACTATAATGAATATATGGCTAGAGTGGACCATCATTACAATGAATATATGGCTAGAGTGGACCATCACTATAATGAATATATGGCTAGAGTGGACCATCATTATAATCAATATATGGCTAGAGTGGACCATCATTATTTTTTTAATGCATGGCTATATTTAAATATAAAGCGATAACATGCCATCTATACAAAATAAATGGAAACATTATAAAGCATGAATTATTTATTTTTTCAAACACAAAACAAACTCTTCTACTGTCCTTACTGCGATGAAAAAATATATTGGGAGGGCTCTTGGCTCATCAGTGGTGAACCCTCCCAGCGGTTTCACCAATTTAATCTACTAGACCGCTTGTTAAATTAGATATTGTATAATTGTATATTTTTTAATTTTCTCTTGCATTTTTTTACCTCCTTCTTAATGGGTGGAAAGGAATAAAGAATGGAATGAGCAAAATTTGTAATCGAACAAACACATCTGTCCCAAGGTGAGAGGCAAGCTGAGTTTGACGATACAAGACAGAAATGACGTCGGCTCCCCCATCCCATGCACGGTGGCGAAGAGGAAAAAGAAAAAGGAACAACCGGCAGCACTGGTGTATAGGTTCGGGGAAATATGAGCTCTCTGCCTCAGAAGGAATGAGTAGCAGGGTTATCAAGAAACAAAGAAGATAAAGGAAGGAGGTGTCTATATAGAATTAAGTTATATAAGTTGATATAGTTTTCCTGTTATGGAACTGCAGAATTGATCCGGATATTAATTCAAGTGAAGAATTCTACAAGAACTCATGATCTAATTGATCGACAGAGTTGAAACAAGATTTGTTTTTATAAACTCAAGAGAAGCTTAGATAAGTATTTGTGAACTTTGTAAAAGATTTGCCTTTCCAACCCTAGTTACTTTTGCTCTCTACATTATTTGTTTGTCTGTATATTTATTTTGTACCACTTGTTTTTTCTAATCTATATATATATATAAAATTGAATGTCTGTCTGTATGTTTGTACTCTATAGATTTAAAAACCATACATCCAATCGCCGTGAAATTTTGGGATATTATTAGGTATATCCCCGGGAAGGTTTTTGGAAAATAATTTCTTGAATTTCTTAAATATCCTTAGAGTTTTTGGCAGATTTGTAGATTTAACTCGCAAACAGCGCCCCCATTGTGACGATGATAACAAGTTTTTTTTATCTATAAGTTTTATTATCACTGAGTTTATTATCTTAAAGATTATTTATCAAAAGTAAGATTTTCTAACTATTAATTGCGCACAAGTCAAAGTCAGTTTTATCATTTATCTACAACATATATATTGGGAGAATAGATAAAATGATGATTTTGTAATATAGAAAATTAGGAAAGACAAAATTCAGGATGACACGGCAATTTATTTGAGACAAGAATAATGATACAATTCCTTTAACTTCCAATTACCGAGGGAACCAATTAATATTGATTTTATTCAACTTATCGAGTATTTTTAAAGGAACCGGGAAAAAATGTTCACTTTATCGAGAGATTCAAATTTACGAGTTTCAAATCATCAAAATATATTATTTTTTTTATAAGTTTATAGAGAATTGTTTTAACAAATGTTCGTTAGACAAACCTTTACTCGGGTAAAACCCGGGCGAAGCCGGGTACATCCGCTAGTTTTAAATATAACTATAATTTTTGTCCACACAATTTGATTATTATTTGATATAACTTATTTTCCCTTTTTTATCTATTTTTATATTTTAACCATTAATTTTTGATAGGCAAAATGTATTAATGCCCTTTTCGTTAATTAGTATTTTCACAACTTGTACAAACACTACTGGGTGAGTCTCCATTTTCAATCTGGGTAAGATTGACCTTCCCCCATTTTTTTTTTTCAACTTAAACGCCGCTTCTCTTAAAACTCCAATACTGTATTGGACGATTCTGCTTATATAGGCTGATATGACTGGTGGAATCTTATAATAGTATTCAAGCAAACTATGTACATAAGCTTTTAGGACAGCAGAATTTCATATAAATATTTGCATTGAGCAACTCTTCCGCAAACAATAAATACAAGGCCAGTTAGGCGTATTAAAATATAAAGCAATAACGTGCCATCTATACATAAGAAATGGAAGCATTATATAGCACGAATGTTTCTTTTTTTCAAATACAAACTCTTCTATGTCCTTACACCGATGAAAAAATATATTGAGAGGGCTTGGCTCATCAGTTTTTTCATCACAGTAAGGACAGTTGAAGAATTTTTTTTTTTTGTGTTTGAAAAAAGAAACATGATTTATAATGCTTCCATTTCTTATGTGGCTATATAGTGAACCAAAGGTATTAAGATTAACTATAGAAAGATTTTGCTATAGTTAATCCTAAGTAAATATTAATAAGTGTATGTAAAGAGCAAAAGAAACAAAAAAAAGTTAAACATTTTTATTAGAGAAAAATATCATGCGTTATATAACATAGTTAGTATAATGCCCCCATCTCCGTATAGTATATACTATATGTGGGGCGATATGAGTTTATTCTCAGAGGATTTAAAGATTGGCTCAAGCTTATTTCATCATCTTCTAAGAAATTTATTATCTCATCATCTGATATGATAGTTGCCAATTTAGATTGGATATCTGTATGAAGGATTTTCAAGTTGGAAGAATTGATTATTGAAAAACTTTTCAGCATTAAACATCTTTTCTTCTTCCCCTTTTCCATATGTTTTTCAATCATTTCGTCATAGGGATAGAAATTCCTATTTCGAGCAAGCAAAGTTTCATTTTGTAGCAGAGAAGTGTCATTTTCCAGGTAGTAGGCCAATTTGGTTGCGTCGTGTTCACATAGAAACTTATGTAAAGAAATGGAACTCTCACCAAGATAATGGTTTTTTAATATATCAATCTGGTCTCTACAACTTTCCCATAAATTGAATGGGTATTCTTGATCTTCACTATCTTCCCCTTCATCCTCAAAGAAGGTTGGTTTATTTTTTTCAGGATTGTGGAGTAAATAATAAGGAATTAGAATTGAATTAATGCTGAAGAAAAAACTTGCTAATTCAACTTGAGTGTTAGAAGCTACGACATATGCACCTGATCTTAACAAAGCATTAACACCAAGAGAAAAATTAAAAT
This sequence comes from Cordylochernes scorpioides, assembly GCA_030710605.1. NCBI lineage: Eukaryota > Metazoa > Arthropoda > Arachnida > Pseudoscorpiones > Chernetidae > Cordylochernes > Cordylochernes scorpioides. Next base: position 62,717,511 of record CP092872.1, read on the forward strand.
TACAGGCATGATGTAATGCAGTGCGACCACCATCATCAATTACATTTATATCTGCACCTTGTTCTATTAAAAAAATTGTATTTGCGCTCTGAAGAGAATTCACGGAATGCATTAATGGGGTTTCACTTCTGAAATCCCTTGCATCAATATCAGCCCCACTTTTAATAAGAATCTTCAATGCCTTGGGAAAGATATCCATTCTAGAAATAGCTCGCATTAAAATTGTAGTTCCACTCCTTTCTGAGATGAATTCAATATCAGCCCCATTTTCAATTAAAAGTTTTGCTATAGAAATTGAATTACTTATCACAGCTACTTCAAGTAATGATTTTGAACCTAGTTTATAATTAATATCAAGTCCCTTTTCTAACAAAAGTTTTAAAAATTCAATATCTCTACCTCGAATGATTTCATTTATAGTTAAATTAATATTTATTTCATCAAAATCAAGTTTTGCTCCACAATCTAACAACAAATCGAACATTTCTCTTGATCTTGATCGGCCATAATTTGAATAAATTTCTAGGAGAGTAAGACCATTATTCCTTATGCTATTAACATCTATACCCGTGTCTATTAATATTTTGGCTAAATGACAAAAGCCGTTCTGTACTGCAATATCTAAGGGTTGTTCATCTTCGTATTCTTGTTCATGGTAGCCTGTTTTTTTAATTAGCTTTCTTATCTTTTCAACATCATTTTTCAATGCTGCCCTTCTCCAAACATCGAGTTTATCATCCCTGCCACACCTTAATATATTTAAAGTTTGCCCCATTTAAATTGCAATTTATTTTGGGGTTGACATAAAAACCCAATATTTTAAATATATATTATATATATTTTAATATATATAACTCGCCTTTTTTAGTAAATTATTTGTTATACATACTAGACAACATCTTAAAATATTAACATTTAAACTTTTTATATATATGGTTACAACACAAACGTGAAAACTATCTAAATTAAACTATAAACAATACATATTGAGCACAGAGTCGTAAACAAAATTTTTTAAAAATTAACAAAATTTCTTTATTTCTTTATTTCTGGTTTTTATGCGCCTCAGGAACTTGAGTTAATTTTGTCTGTTATTCCGGTAAAATACACGGAAATGCATATATTCTACTTTTAAAAGTACATTTAAATATATATATTTAAAAACTGAGCAATTTTGTTTTTTCATTTATATATTCAGAAATGCCTATTTTGGGTCAAATATAGATTTTACCCATTAATAACTTTTTGCGTTTTAATAACAACATTTTAAACTTAAATAACATTTGAATATTAACGATATTTTTCGATTTTTAAAAATATTTAAACATTTTCCTAGAGACTTTTTTATATATATATATAATTTTATTTTAATTGAATTTGGTCATTTTTAGACATTTTAAAATCTATTTAATTCAAGCATTAGAATTATAACATTTGAGATTTTATCAAATAAAGTTAATCACTGTATAATATGAAGTTAAATGTTTTCGATATTCCCAGTACAAGATTGTAGGGTTAAATATTTCCAATTGCCACACCTAGATGGCGCTGTGTTAAACTTTGTGTGTTATAAAAGTTACATTTTGTAAATGTAAATATTTAATTATTCTTTTTAAAATTATTTTTTATTTTATTGTAACAAGGTCAGGTAATTTGTGAATTAGTTCAAATTCAAGATGAGTGACAAGAAAAGTCCTGATGGTGAACCCAGGGTCCAGAAAGCAATTTCCCGTTTTCAGTACACGAAGCTAGGTACTCCATCCTCCACTGGCAATGAGAAGAATGTGGAGGTAGGGCAGCTCGTGAAGAAGACTGTAGAAAAACCGGAAGCGTCACCAAAAGGCAAACCTCCTCAAGGAAAGGTAAGACCAGTGAGGTAAAATGGATTCTGTAGAACAGCTTAAACGCGAAGCAAACCTGGAATCTCAGCAAGCTATATATGAGAATATGAAGGTCAAGACTCAACATGAAGCAAGAATAAGGGATTGTAGAAGGAAACTGGGACTTGCCAAGATGGAACTCGAGAATGGAACAAATTCGGAGGAATCGAGCCAGGAGTTTACTTAACGAAAACAGTATCTGGAAGAACGTGTGGATGAACTGAAAGACGAAATTGTTCAAGAATAAGCAGCGATCACACTCATCGAATTTGAGATCGGTATGCTGAAGGAAGCGAATGAGTTTAAAGTTATGGCAACCGAAGAGGAGGCAAACTTATCTCAAGACGAATTTTCTGATGAAGACCCGCAGAAACCTGTCATTACACTACCCGTTTCAGATTGGTTATAAAAGACGGAGCCAGCAGCATATAATCCCATCCCAGATTCACGTGGAACAATACAGACCTAGTCAACCAACTAGTTACCATCTATACAAAAGTGGTGCAGAACAAACAGACCACGCCAGGAGACTTGTCGCTGCATGATTTCAATGGAGCCGCTGAAGATTGGACATTATTCAAGGCAGAGTTCGACAGGACGACAACGGAATTCAACATGTCGAATTCTCAGAATATCATCCATCTCCGCAAAGCGTTGGAAGGAAAAGCCAGGTAGTTGGTGCATCATCTTCTCCCATACGTAGTGAATGCGCCCACCATCATGTTAGCTTTGGAAGAGCGATTTGGACAGCCACGCTTCATCTTCGAAAACCTAATGAAGAAAGCCAAAGATTGCCCACAAATTTCATCACAAAAGCCAGAGACAGTGATGACTTTAACATCAGTGTCAAAGCTTTAATGTCGAGCGTAATGTCGCTTGGACAACCAAAGTATCTAATTAATGGATACGTTTGTCAAAAAAGCTTCCCCCAGACATGAAAGAAAATTGGTATTCTTGGGTAATGGCAACCAGCAAACCTGAGACACTGATGGTGTTTTCCGATTGGCTTAATATGAAGGCGAAAATTGCTATTAGGCGGACAACGACGAAAACAAACTGCTTCCCAAGTGGGGGACGGTAGTTGTCAATGTCACCACCATAGATTGACAGGAAACGAAGAATAAACCCTGCCCCGCATGCAATGAGTCCCATTTTCTGGAGAACTGCCGAAAGTTTAAAAGGCTGGACAAAGAAGAGAAGTGTAAAGTAATTAAGTCTACTTGTCCTGGACTTCGCACCAATTGATTGAAGCAGGTAAGACACCGTTCATACAGGTGTAACAACGGCAAAGTGTGTTGAATTGACGGTTGCTGAATGAAGCATCACCCGCTTCTACACAAGAACAAGAGTTTTAGCGCAGCTCCAAAGCCTTCAAGTTCCGGGAATCAGGGCGCTACAAGTCAACCGTTGAACCAAGGAGGAAAAGTAATATCAAGGTCATCGACGGAGAATCTGTTATCAGAGGTTGTGATGGCCCTTTGCCCATAGTGACAGTGATGATTAAGGGTCCAAAAGTAATTCGACGTGTATATGCGTTGTTGGACACTGGGGCAGGTAGGAATATGATTTCCAAGAGCTTGGTTATGGTGTCAGCTTGAGAGGGGAGAGTTACTCTTACTCCTACAAATCTGTTAGTGGCACCAAAGGTTTTGAACCTAACTCTGAATTAGCGAATTGTGAAGGGTCTGGAGCTTTCAGAGGAGCTCCTTATCTCCCACTAAGAAAAGCCGTTATGGTCATTTCAATGAGGATGCGGCCCTACTCTATATTTTTAGAGAAGATCAAAGAAGCCTGGTCCACCTAGCAAGAATAAGGGTACGAGACATGAAGAACATGGTTCTTTAGATAGTCATTGGAGGGAATAATTCAAATCTGATTTTGGCAGATAACTAGCATCAGGACCTCTAGACGCACTGGTTGGATGGAGAACTCCACTGGGATGGACAATCGCTGGTGATTTTGACAACATAATGGGAAAAACCCAAGGTTCTGTAAACTACTCAGCAATCAGGGTCAGACCGGTGTCTACACGCTCTGATCGAGTCATCCTTTTCGCTCGAGAACTTTGGTGTAGTAGCCACCAAGTTTAAGGGAGTGATAAAAAATGAAGTAAAGAGCCTACGACATTCTTCAGAAGACAAGGGAAAAGGTCAACGGACGCTGGGAAACGGGATTTTTGTGGCGTGAGGAAAAATTGTCTTTGCCGAACAGCTACAACATGGCTCTAGGTCGACTTCATTCGGTAGTAAAAAAGATGAAAGATCCAGAAATGAAAGAGAGTTATTCGGCCAAGTTCAGGGAATATTCCAGAAAAGGCTACATCCATAAATTGTTGAAAGATGATATCGCTGCAGAGAATCCGCGGACCTGGTATGTGCTTCATTTTGGAGTCCTAACCCCAACAAGCCTAGAAAGCTGAGGCTCGTGTTCGACGCTGCGGCAGAGTCAAATGGAATGTAATTGAATAAGCCTCTCACAAAAGGACCCGATCTTGTTCACCCTTTGACGTCGGTTCTCTAGAATTTCCGGGCTCACCGGTATGCCTTGACAGGAGACATCAGCGACGTTTCATCGAGTTGGTGTTATTCCGGGAGACCGATGCAGCCAGCGTTTTCTATGGCGGGATAGAGAATCATGGAGGGAACCAGAACAGTACGAGATGCAAGTCCTCATCTTTTGAGCGACCTCATTGCCCTGCTCGGCAATCTACGCGGAAAACAAGAATGCCCTGGAGCACGAGCTAGTGAAACCACAAGTTTCCCAATTTATAAAGCAGGACTTTTAGGAAGACGATTGTCTCACAGGGGCTAGCTCAATAGAAGTCTGCAAGAAATTCAGAAAGGAGCTATCCGAAATCAACAAGGCTGGTGGGTTTCACTTGTGCAAGTTCAACAGCAACTCGAGGGAAGTTCTGGAGTCAATACCTGTTGATTTGCGTGCTGATGGTGCCAAGACGCGGACCGAGAAATCGTCGTTGGCGCTGATCAGGTTCTGGGAATGTGGTGGAACCCAGAAGTGGACACGTTTGTCTTCGGCTACAATCCATAAGGTGCCGAAAGAGATCTTGAGGTGGCCAGTTCCGATAAAGCGTCAAGCATGTAGTCTTGTGATGAGTGTTTACGACCCGCTTGGCTTAGTCAACCATTTCAAGATAAAGGGTATCATGCTTCTGAAGCGCACTTGGATTTCGGAAATCGACTGGGATCAAGAGTTCCCCCAGGACATTTACGACGACTGGCTGACTTGGTTGGGTAAGCTCAAATAAATTGCAAGAGCGAGGGCTCTGAGGTGTCAGACTTTGGGTTTGAGTATGCCAAGGAGAAGGAACTACACGTTTTCGTAGACGCCAGTCATGAAGTCTACGCCTCGATCGCCTATCTTAGTGTCCACGAATCGGAAGAAATTAGCGTCGCTTTGTTCGGATTGGTGAAAGAAAGAGAACAATTCCATAGCTTGAGTTGCAAGCAGCAGTTCTGGGGAGCAGGTTCACGGTCACAATCAAGTGTTAGTTCAATTCCGGGTTGGATCGTATTGTATTTTGGTCAAATTCCAAGGTGGTGCTATCCTGATCCGGGCCAATGATGTGAGGCACAAAGAGTTCGAAGCTAATAGAGTCGAGGAGATTAAGGAAGCCACTGGACAATGCGAATGGAAATGGGTCCCAACTGGTGTGAACCCTACAGACATTGCAACCAAATTTGTAAGAGATATCTCTTTTGAGCCGCGCAACAGGACCAGAATTCCTCGTGGAACCGGAGAAAGATTGGCCTCAGGAGTTTAATGCGATTGACTGTGGAATTGCGGTAATGACCGTATTCGAACTCAAAGTTGAAGAAGATGGAATCAAGCTTTGTCGTCGTTTGCTTCTTCTTGAGAACTTTAGCACACTTTCTAGACTGGTCCGTCGCACAGCAGCAGTGCAGAGAGCAGCGAGCTACTGGAGTCAAAAGATTTTGAAATATCGAGACGAAATCAGTACACCTTGGAAATGTGCTCCAGATGACAGAAAGATAGTTTCATAGTAAATCTAGGAGAGCATGATGCAGCGTTGAAGATTTTAGTGAAGTGGGTCCAGAGAGAATTGTATGCAAAACAGCTCTCATTACTGAACATAGGAAAGGCAGTGAAGCAGGAGAAACTCGCTCGACTTTCCCCTGCTCTTATAGACAGTGTAATTTGTCTAAAAAGCAGAGTGCATCAAGCCAAGAAGCTTCTGCAAAGCCAGAAGACTCCAGCAATTTTGCCCTCAGACACAACTTCACGAAGTTATTGATTCAGGCGGAACACGAGCGATGCGCCCACCAGGGAACAGAAACTGTTCTCAACAATCTGCGGAAGAAGTTTTGGATTGTCGATTGGCGTCAGACTGTTCTCCGTGTGTACCGCCAGTGTTGGGTGTGTCGATTGTGCCGGGCAGCGCCAATTATACCCGAGATGGGACTAATTTCTCATTACCGTTTGGCAGCGTACCAGGCCCCATTTACGCTCACAGGCCTCGATTTCTTTGGACCAATTACGGTGACCATTGAACGACGACAGGAAAAAATATGTGGAGCCATATTCACATGCTTGGTTACCAGAGGAATACATTTGGAAGTAGCCCACGGATTGAGTTTAAATGAAGCTCTGATGGCGTTATCGCGCTTCATCGATACCCGAGGACGGCCCTTTGCCATCTATAGTGACAACGGAACTAACTTTTTGGGCGCAAGCAGGGAGATGAAGATTGCCACGCAACACATTGACTTTAATGAAATCGCTGCGAGTGGAAGGTTTGGGCCAATTGAATGGAAGTTTATTCCACCCGCAGTGCCACATTATGGAGGAGCCTGGGAGCGGCTTATAAAGTCAGTAAAAAAGTACCTGTACTCAATCCTGAACGAGAATCACCCCAGGGACACGACGCTTCTAACGGCCCTGAAGTCAGTTGAAAACATAGTCAACAGCCTCCCAATAATGTACGTGTCCAGCGATCCCACTGAAGAAGAAGCGTTGACACCGAAACATTTCCTGCGAGGAATTAACGACGCTGGGCCAGCGATCCCGTTCAAGATCAACGCCACTGATAATAACCTGAGGAATCAATGGAGGACTCAGATCTTGGCGGACCGGTTCTGGATCAAGTGGACCAGGGACTACATTCCAAAACTCGCGACAAGAAGTAAGTGGCTTGAATGGACAGAGCTTATCCGTATTGGTGACCTAGTCTTTCTTGTGGATGAGCAACATCCGAGGAACAGGTGGAAGCGTGGCTTCATATCGGATGTGCGTCTTGGAAAAGATGAACAAGTTCGAGTGGTGAAGGTTACCACGAAGAAGAGCTGTAAGGAAGTTTTGCCCACTTGGACTAAAAATGGGCCTACCAGATAAAAACAAAGAGATTAATGGAGACCTGCTCCATAAATCAGGGGCCGGAATGTTATAGACTCATGTGCATGTTTTCAAGTCTTATTTATAATTATTTCATTTTAGATATGGACATATGCAGTTTTTATAGTTATGTGTGAGATAAAAATAAAATAAACGGTAGCAATATGTTTCTTTATAAAGAAACGTATTGCTACAGTTTATTTTATTTTTATCTCATACATTATAGCAATTCTTTTGTTCATTTACAATAGTTATGTGTATATATTTGCATTGTTGGTCACGGAGAACGAAATTAGAAAGACAGCTCGCTGGCAGGCGCGTGAGAAAGCAGCGAGTTCTTTTTGTTCTAAACATTTCAAAATAAACGAAGTGTGTTTTTGCTTTTCCTGGCTGAAATTTTTGATAAGTTGAAAGATAGGGAGTAGGCCCTAAATTAAAAACACCTACAGTATTGATGAATCCATAAGCACATTTATTTTTCAATGAATAAAACAAAATAAGGAGTATATATGATATTTGTAGTATGAATGTATATATGATTCATTAACATATATCTAAAAAATATTCTTCACCCTGTAAAAAAACTTGGCGGTAACCCCATCAAAATCGTGTATGAATAACACAGGTCTACAAAAAAATTTTTTTTTGCACAAGAGAACCTGATGGTGTGTCTAGTGTAACTTTTCATGCTGAACTCAAAAATCTAATCAGAAATTTCCCATCACCCATGGTTTTTGCCTGACGATCTTTTTTTAGTATTGGGATAAATACATGCATCCAACATGAAAGAGACTTACGAAAACATGAAACTGCTTTTGATAAAGATAGAATATGAAAGATACGGTTGGAAAATATGCAGCGATTTGAAAGTCGTTGCTCTCTTGCGGGGATTACAGCTTGGATATACAAAATTTTGTTGTTTTCTGTGTGAGTGGGATAGCAGAGATAGGGAAAGGCATTACATAAAAAAAAATCTGGTCAAACCGTAAAATCTTTACTCCAGGATATAAAAATATTGCAAATCTACCCCTGATCGATTCAGAAAATATTTACTTACCACCATTACATATTGAACTGGGATTAATGAAGAACTTTGTCAAGGCAATGGATCGAAATGCCAGTGGATTTGCCTACCTAAAACAAAAAATTTCTAGTATAAGTGAAGCGAAGATTAAAGAAGGCATTTTTGTTGGACCTCAGATTCGAGAATTGCAGCAGGATGGAAATTTTCAAAATAGTTTGAATGAAGTTGAAGCAGCAGCATGGAATTCCTTTAGAAACGTTTGCAAAAACTTCTTAGGAAGTGTCAAGGTTGAAAATTACCGAGACATAGTTAATAATCTGTTGCTTTCCTACAAGGCACTGGGATGTAACATGTCCCTCAAGATCCATTTCCTGCATTCACATCTAGATTTCTTTCCAGACAATCTTGGCGCAGTTAGCGATGAGCATGGTGAGAGGTTTCATCAAGCTATATCAAGCATGGAGAAGCGGTACCAAGGTAAATGGAGTCCCGCTATACTTGCCGACGACTGCTGGGCACTCAAGAGGGATCTACCACAAGCAACGTATAGAAGAAAATCCACTGTCACTGCTTTTCAATAATAAATATGTTTCGTTCATATATGCCTATATATTAACAATATTTCCAAATTCAAGTAGGTGTATCTCAGAAATATTGTGTAATAGAAAAAAACTTATGGTATATTTGGATTCAGGACATGTAGATAAGATGCTATTTCTTTGTGGACAAAGAAAAATATTTTTGATAAACCAGTTACGTGACATTGTTTGCAATTTTTAGTGTATTTATCCCAATACTAAAAAAAGACCGTCACGCAAAAACCATACGTGATGGGAAATTTCTGATTAGATTTTTGAGTTCAGCATGAAAAGTTACACTAGAAACATAATCAGGTTCTCTTGTGCAAAAATCTTGTTGACCAGTGTAATTAGACCAGGATACAAATTCTCACCCAAAATTTATATAAATGAATTTACACACATCCACCTTTCTATTTTTTGGGCATATAGAATATGACAAATATTGTAAGTAAAGTCACGTTTTCTTAATCCCAGAAATATATGTATATCTATAAAGAAAAATTGGCGGGAACTTTTAAAATTTTACGCACACACAATTAGATTATTATCATAAATTCAATGAACCTATATATGCATGATTAAGATATACATATTGTGAATAACTGTACAAATGTTTAAAATAATATATCACGAATTTGGATCAAACTCTTGTTTACTTAATTTTATTAATATGTAAGATTCTATATGAAAATTAAAATATGAGGAGAAATGTTGCCGGCGACTTTCTCAAGCCATAACATCCCGTTAACCAACTAAACAATGTTAGAGCTCAAATTTATCACGCCGAGCAAGGAAAGGAGATATCTTACTACGCTACGCTTCTACGCACCCCAGAACCGACACAAGTAACGATTTCTTAGCAGCTCTCACTACTACCGAAAATTCATTGGACAATGATAGACTGAAGTCGCTCACTCAACAAAAAAATACTGACTTCTTTTTAAAATGAAAATTTGTGAATAATTGCACAAATGTTTAAAATAATAAATCTTGAATTTTGAGATCAAACTCTTGTTTTATAAAGGGCAATACCCGAAAGCTCCAAATAAATTTATTACTTTAAAAACTTGTGGTAAGTAACTTATTTAATCTGGTATCAACTTAGTATGTACATTGCGTGACATTGAAAATGGAACACCAAGAAATAGTGGCCAGAAAATTATGCAAATTTCAGGGTAGACGCGCCTAACCGAGTTATGCAAATGATGTAAAATGCGCAGCTCTCGTGCGCACATGGAGTAAGATATAAGGGAAGGAACTTGCAGAAAGGACAGTATTTGTGTCGTTATTTCTTCAAGGAAAATCATTGTAGAAATTTTGTTCTTGTGTCAAAAGACACGTGTAATAACAGAGAATGCCAGGTCATCGTAAACGGAGGCAGTTCAAGCAGACAGACGCTTTTACGAGGGGCATGGTGATCGGACTGAAAAGGGCAGGTTGGTCCATACGTCAAATCGCAGCTGATGCACATCTTGGTGCGTCCACGGTGCACCGACTGTGGAGAATATGGTTGGAACAAGGAAATGTGGCAATTTATAGGAATGCCGGTGCAACCAGAATGACGTCAGCACGTGTGGATCGGCGTATCCTTCGACAAGCAGTGGCGGCCCCACAAGCCACTTGTACCGCCATCCTGCAACATGTGCAAGACACCCTAGATCATTCCATTTCGACCAGAACCATTTCCCGTCGATTGGTTGCTAATGGCTTGCACTCATGCCGTCCGCTAAGAAGACTGCCATTGACCCCACCGAATAGGCGCCAACGTTTGGAATGGTGCCGGGCTAGATCGACGTGGATGACGGAATGGCACAGGGTCGTGTTCTCAGATGAGTCGCGTTTCTGCTTGTCCAGTGATAGTCGCCGTGTACGCGTGTGGCGTCGACGTGGATAAAGGTCCAATCCGGCAGCAATTGTGGAACGCCCCACCGTGCGACAGCGTGGAATCATGGTTTGGGGCGCAATCGCGTATGATTCCAGGTCACCTTTACTTCGTATTCAGGGCACTATGACGGCCCAACGATACGTTGATGATGTGCTGCGACCGGTGACACTCCCCTACCTTCAGGGGGTACCCAATGCCCTTTATCAGCAGGATAACGCCCGACCGCACACTGCTCGCATTAGCCAACAAGCTCTGCAAGATGTACAGATGCTTCCCTGGCCACCGTACTCTCCTGATCTCTCACCAATCGAGCACGTCTGGGACATGATTGGACGCCGTTTGCATGCCTTGCCACAGCCGCGTTCAGAAGACGAACTGTGGCAAATGGTTGAGAGGGAATGGAGAGCCATCCCTCAGGACGCCATCCGTACTCTGATTGACTCTCTACCTAGACGTGTTGCTGCGTGCATCGCCGTCCGCGGTGGTCCTACTTGCTACTAAGCCGACGCCGTTCTCGCTCTGTATTATTACTATCATTTTGAAATAAAGATCACTTATTGTTCGTCCCTGTCTCTCTCTCTGTCTGCCGAGTTTCATCACTTTCTGGCCACTATTTCTTGGTGTTCCATTTTCAATGTCACGCAGTGTATATCCCGAAACAGCCAAAACTTCAAACCCTTGTTCACTTGATTTTTTCCCTCCCTCCCTCCCTCTTAGTTGTTTATATTCTAGTTATTTTGAACTCTTTAAAAGTTGAAAATTTTCTCTGGTTCCTTGAGTTTCAAATTATCGAGAGTCGACTATATATGCCTAATTCATTACAATAAGATAATGACTTGGCGAATCCATTTTTTAAAACCAAATCACATCTGTGTTATAACAAGTTTTTTTATCCCCCCCCCTCAAATATAAAGATTTAATTGGCGGGAATTTTAAAATAAATGTGCATATAAATTATTATTAATAATAAAATATATATATGTCACAATATCGTTGCGGAATTTCTTGTTGTTCGATGAGAATGGTGATTATTGTTTGAAACGCAGTCGTTTGAGTGGAAAGTTGAGCATACAGTGATGGGGTTTTGAAAATAAAAGGCAACGGGTTGGAGGAAAGAAAGGCTTTAGAGAAGATGGAGCGGATTTTGACTATTAACTATCTGATCACATGGCGGTGATTGACTTAGCTGATAAGGATGAACGGGGGAGGTCTCTAGAGCAGATGTTACCTCATTGGGAGCGAAGCGACGACTGACAATCCTTGGTTCTCGATTTAACACGAGGACCTATCTTACTTCCCATTGGTGGAAAGGTGGGACGTGGCCGTTTTCTATTGGTTGACCTTTGGGAAGGTGCTTCCTAATTGGTCCTTGCTAATTTCTTTGTCTTTTGGACTTGTCCTGACACGACCAGGAAATACTGTGTCGTTGAACTCAACTTTTATTCCTTCCGCGTTAATAAAACGGGGTATAACTTTTCCTAATGATTGTGCTGACTTCTAAGCCTCTTTTCTAGGCCTTGCTGTCCTCCAGTTACCTTATTCTTTATTAAATCTTTGAAACATACATTGCATACATATTGGGTTGGGGTTGCATTCAGCTATTTACAAATTATGACATATATATATGCTTATGTAAATTCGTGATATATTGGGTTGTAAAGGAAGTTCGTTCGGCTTTTGTAACCCTTTGTCTCATAACGGTTTTTGTTGTTATATGGTGAAGTGTTTATATTCTTTGAATAGTACTTGTTCTGCTCTACAAACCTGCATTATTTGTTTTTAGAAAAACATTTTTTGTTCTTTTTCCAGGTTTTAAAATGGAATATCCAGGAGGCAAAAATCAACTTTTTCGACATCTGCTTTTCTTCGCGTTTTATCGAGGTCAAAAAGCAGCCGAAGCAGCTCGGGACATATGAAAAGTGTATGGGAAAAGTGTCATAGGGGAGCGAGCAGCACAAAAATAGTTTGAAAAGTTCAAAACCGGCGACTTGGATTTTGAAGACAAGCCTTGAAGCGGACGACCATCAGAATCGATGAGGAACATCTAAAGGCTCTGTTGAAGGAAGATGGTCGCCAAAAAACCCGTGAGTTGGCCATAAAAAGGAAATGTAGTGCTGTCATTTTATCCAACTATCTTCAATCAATAGGGTTTTCTCTAAAATTCGGAGCTTGGGTGCCTTACGAGCTTAATGAAACCAACAAAGAAAATCGCCTTCAAATCGCTGCTCAACATCTCGCACGCCATCAATCAACACGGGACCTTAAACGACGATTTTTATACCGAATCGTTAAGGGAGATGAAAAATGGTGTCTCTATATGTGAATATGAAGCAAAGAAAAGAGTGGGTGGCTCCGGGAGATACCCCGAAGCCAATACTAAAGTAAGATCTTTACTCACAAAAGGCTATGATCTGTGTTTTTTGGGACTGCGAAGGTGTGTTGTACTGGGGAGTACTCGAACGACCCGATCGACAAGGTCAAATCATTCTACTTCACGACAACGCTAGGCCGCATGTTGCACAAGTCGTCAAAGCCGCCCTTCAAGAACTCGAATGGGAAGTTTTACAGCACCCGCCGTACTCTCCGGACCTCGCACCAACCGATTACCACCTTTTCCGCTCCATGTCAAACCATATGAGAGGCACTACCTTCGATGATGAAGATGACCTCAAAACCTGGCTCAACAACTTCTTAGACACCAGAACGGGCGAATTTTGGAGGAACAACATCAACAAACTAGTCGAACGTTGGGAGGAGGTCGTAAATAATAACGGAGAGTACATAATTGATTAATTAATTGTTATAATTAATGTTTCTTTGTCTAAATAAAATTGTTGAATAAAACCGAACGAACTTTCTTTACAAGCCAATAGATATACATATTTCTATAACATTATATTGTCACTGAATAATTATTTTGAATACTCTGTTGTTTATCATCATAAATATTTGCATAGTCATCACCCCTTACAATGCTTGTAAATTACCACTAGAAAAATCAATTGATACATTTTGCAATATATATTTTAATTAATAAATTATTTTTAATTAAGCTCTTCTGGAATACTTGTCTTCTCTACCATGACATTTGGTGGAGATTAAGCTGGATCATCCCTACGTCGCCCAAGCCGTCAAAAGAAGCCGTAGAATTCAAGGACTAGAGCCTTTAGAAGAAAATATGAAGAAAGAACAAGCTATTCAGGTCTCCAAAGGTGAGCAAATTTTTCAACCCTTTAGACACCCCTCTGTTTTTTCTGGAGAACCTGGCCAAAATCCCGAAGAATGGCTAAAGGAATTTCATTGGGTCGCTCGGTATAACCACTGGGACAACACAATGTGCCTTGCGAACGTTTATTTTTTCCTTTCGGGAACAGCAAGAAGCTGGTTCGAGAATATCGAGGAACAGGTAAACTCGTGGGATTCGTTTGAGACAATGTTCTCCCTGACTTTCGGTCATCACGCCAACCAAAAAGAAAATTTGTTTCAAAAATTAAAATCCCGAGCTCAGGAAAAAAGCGAGCTTTGTGAAATTTACATTCAATAAGTTTTCAACCTGTGCAAGCAAATCGACCCCAAAATGAGCGAAAGCGAGAAAGTTGCGCATTTATTAAAAGACTAGCCAACTGGACCTGGCTTCGCCTGGGAATTGTTCGAGTGGAGTTTACTCATGAATGAATAGAGCCCCCAATTAATGGAGATAAACTGCAAATATAGCAATATTGAAAATGCTGGTAAAAAAATCTGAAATATAAGATCAATTTCACAAACACATCTAATGAATAGAGTGCTGTTTGGAGGAGTGGTCTAAACTGTTAATTTTTAAAAACCACGACCCGGGATAATCGAATCCAGCTTTGGGCACTTTGTTCTGAAAAAAAAATTGCCCCAGTGGCCCCTGATTCTTGAAAAAGTCTAACCCCTCCAGTGAGTGCAAGTAACCAAACTGGGCTTTGGTATCTAAAAAATAAAAAAAATCTAATGATTAGTGTGAATAAAGGAAAATGATTCTCACAACCTGAAAATTTCTTTTTCTCCACTTCACTCTCGGCTGTTCAAGAAGAAACAGCCAGATTAAACATTTTTAAGGGCACCTAATCCGGCACTTACATCTCTAAATAGTTAAGCAACTTTTATAAATGTAATATATCTGCAAAACTGAAATACCCGGACTTGGATGAATTTTTTATTAGTTATTGTTGCAGTTTTAGAAAAGTGTGGGAAATTGGATATTTTTACAAAAAAATGTACTTTTTAAAACGGTATATAAAATAAAAAGGAAATTCGCGTAATTTTCTAATAGTCAAGGGCAATTTTAAAAATATCAAAAAAGCAAGACCAAATAAAAATAAACAAATTATGTATGATGTTTCAGTAACAGCATTGTTACCATATAAAGACAGAATTACTGAATGTATTCAGTACTTTTGTCTGAAGATGGCAAAAATGCTGTAACTGAAACCACACATAATTTATTTATTTGAATTTGGTCTTGCTCTACCTTGTTTTTTTTATTATTATTATTATTATTATCCCTAGTACACGTGGTGCAGGCCATGATAATCATGGTGGGTAGTTAGCGACTGCTTTTACTGTAAGCGCACCACATATCACAATATCTATATTTCAAAATATACCTCAATTTTTTTTTACCTAAAAAGATATATATATTGCCAAGACCTTAAATGAAGTAAAATGTGTTGCAAAGACTTTAATTTGAAAAGTATTATGAAACGTTAAAAATATAATCGTAACTTTTAAAAGCATGAAAAAAGCTATCTTGATTTGAATAAATTTAGTCTAAAAACAAACATCATGTAAAAGTATGCACCAATCGAAATCATTTATTAGCTCTAACAGTGCTGCCCCCAGCGGTAAAAGACTGGAGCTAACGCTTCATGGGTTGGTAATTTTTTTTAAATAGTACATTAACTTAACAATATTCAATGTCTTGCTAACATAAAAAAAATGCATAAAAATAATGCAATTCTAAAAATCATAAATGAAGCGTCATTAAATTAAATGGGAGAGAAATGGTGTTCCAAATTTTTTTTTTTTTGTTGTTGTTGTTGTTGCAAAACTTTGACTTTTATATTTTTACAAATTCTTAATGTACACACACACACACACACACATATAACCCAAAACATTTTTTTTTAATTTTCTGCAAACTAATATAAAAAAAAATAAAAAAATACGGAATGAAGAATTGTATAGAAACAATTATACATTTGTGTATATATTATGAGTATGCATAATTAACTTTCTGTTCAATATTGCAGAGTCATAAAAATACTAATGGGGTAAAATTCAAAACAGCAAAGTTATCCTGATAAATGCAATAAGCTATCATAAGGTGTGTTGCAGGCTAACAAAAACCTTAATTGAACCAGAAATGTTGACACCATATAAATAACAATTCTCTAGAATAGAGTTATTTAAATGAATTAAATGAAAAAAAAAATAAAATAAAAAAGCTTTATCGATGAAACTATAGTAGAGCAATAATGATGAACAAAATAGTGACAAATATATTTACAAAAGTCAAGTTTCTCAAAATAATTATTCGAAGAAATCTCTTTCAAAATTGTCAAATTATAGATCAAAGCCCCCTGATAAACAATATTGCGTGTCTTGCTAAAATTAGAACTAAAGACAAATACATTTCTTGGGCTGGAAACACGGGAGCATGCTACATAGAGTTGCCCATGCGAGAAACAGGGAGACTCAAGATGCACCCCAACTACTTGCAATGTTTGACCCTGAGATTTATTAATTGTCATAGCAAAGGCAACCATAACTGGGAATTGCAAGCGTCTAAACTTAAATGGCAGATCTCATTTGGAATAATAGGTATTCTAGGAATCAGGACCTCTTCCCCTCGAAAAGACCCAGTTAAAATTCGAGCCTGGAGAACATTAGTGCCCATTCGAGTGATGCATAATCTAGTGCCATTGCAGAGACGGGGTGGATCAAGGTTTCGTATTAAAATTACTGGAACACCAACTTTCAGTACAATTTTGTGTGAAGGTGTACCAGACAATTCCAGTGAATTTAAAAATTCAGGAGGATACGACACAGATTCATCAGGATCTACCATTGTATCAATTGATCTATAGACTTTGCTTTCACCGGGGATCAAATTTAATATTTTATTATTTATTTCTATCATAGTGATATTTTTGGGGGCTAAAATAGTGCGCGCACATAACCATTCTTCAGATAAATAGTTTACACATATATTAGGAAAAACTTTTTCATACAGACTTTCTGAAGATTCCACCACTTGGCAAAAAGTATTTGAAAACTGGATGTTACCCTCAGAATCAGTTTCTAGTTGCCCTTCTCCTATCTTTAAGAGTTGGTCTGCAAATTGTGCAGCAGTGGTATCATTATGAAGTTGAACTCTCATGTTGACTGTGAGATGCATTTTCACAATATGGCTCCAAAGATAAGAAGACTTTAGACAGGCATTCAGCTCATCAGCAGGTGTACCTCTAGTGACAACTGGAAGAGTCTGTCGGAAATCACCGGCCAAAAGCACTACTAAACCACCAATGGGTTGTGGATCATCACGGATATCCTGTAATGTCCTATCAAGGGCTTCCAAGGCAATTTTATGGGCCATGGTGCACTCATCCCAAACCAGCAACTTACAGCTACGTAAGAGTGAAGCTTTATCACAATTTTTTGTATATTGCAAACAGCAGTCTGGCCCTCTGCAAAAGTCAGAGGTAATTTCAGCACTGAATGTGCAGTCATTCCCCCCGCAAGCAATGTCGCAGCTATCCCTGAGGAAGCAACAGCAATGGCAATATTTTG
Source organism: Cordylochernes scorpioides (assembly GCA_030710605.1). NCBI lineage: Eukaryota > Metazoa > Arthropoda > Arachnida > Pseudoscorpiones > Chernetidae > Cordylochernes > Cordylochernes scorpioides. Next base: position 62,735,070 of record CP092872.1, read on the forward strand.
TTCCTTCCTAACCATTGCTAATAGAAGATTCAAAAGAAATGTTTTACCTGTTCCACCCGGCGCATCTAAAAAAATAATTATGGGTTGTGACAATTTAATTCATGCTAAAACAGCATCAAAACTATTCTTTGTTCTGGCAAGAGTTTGGGAATCATTGATGCGACATTGTCTTCAAGTTCTGCCGTATCATACGCAAGTTCTCTCAAAATGTCAGAATTGGTAACCACATTTCTCCTGGGTGCTTCTAAGCCTAATTCCTGCAGCTTCTTCCCACATATAGATACGACACGATCCTCAATGTCACACAATGTTTCATTATATATCAGATCATTATACCTGATGGAGGAATCTAGAAGCTGATAACGATGAAGAATATCATTTGCCATCTCATCTCTATATGTAATCCATAACTGCTGAGGGTTTGAAATTGTGCACGTAGAAATTAATATGGCAAACAATTGCCTTACTCTTGTAGGAGCCTGACAAAGAACGGCCTCATCCATTGTGACAACCCAATGGTTATCATTCTCCAATAATCCAAGAGCTGCGCATGTATCTCTAAATGTTTCGTATTGACTGCCATTAATAATCTTCAAATATGCGAAGGAAGGCGGTCCCTTGATGTTATGTAGTAACATACGTAAACAAAAGCATTCAAAGTTATTGACATGCACAGCGTAAACCCGTCCAATAGTGTCCGATCTCTTCACTCCTGGCCATCCTTCAACCGGCTTGCCTTGAACTCGCCTTCTCCATTCATGGCCAGAAGAATTCCAAGTGTAGTATTGGGGAACATCTGGATAGAGCAGGGTCCTAGCAAAGGAATCAGTTTGGCATAATGAAAAAAATGCAGTCAGGGTTGTCCTTGGTTTATTACGCATTTGATTGGCAAGAGTGTTTTGATTGAAATATATCCGTTCTCCATTCTCAAGATGCACAGCTAAATGGATAACAGCTGGATGGTGTTGGTGTAAAGGGAAGCTGAGAAGACGCTAAACAGCTTCATTGCTGCTTATGTATCTGGCACACTGATACATTCGCATCTCATTTTGAGGGTCAGGACCTCTACCTTCTCTGCGTAAATTAATAATAGCTTGATCTCACTGCCCTTATTAATATATTTGCAAATATATTTTATCGCCTTAACAGAACTACAATTCTCAACATTGATATGTGCACAAAACATCTTCGATAGCAATGGAGAATAAGGCACCACCCAGCGATTGTAAATTGTGACTTCTTCGTCTCCACGTATTTTAACCTTTGCAGTAAAGCCACCTGCTTCAGGCGCGCGTCACCTTTATAAAGGATAACCATTCTCATTAGTCTGGGTTTCTATCAAAAACTGTTAAGGATATTTTTATAACATCTGGTACACATATTCCACAGGCTCCAGAAATTTTTCACGATTTGAATTTTTCTAAAACTGCACGCATGCTGAAGCCACGTGAGTCAAAGAACAAAACGCCTACAACAGCGCCACCGTCGGCTCAAATAAAGTTGCACTGCGGCCTCTGGCGCCCATTTTCGCGTTTCATACTAATAGACCTGGTACTAAACTAAATGATAAAACGGAGCAACTTTGTCCTTCATTTCCGGCACTAATTAATGAAATATCAAAGAATAGGTATATAGCGATGGCGATATTTGGATTCCACAAGACTATATCCCGGAAAAAGGCCACACAGTGTTCTCCCCATCCCTTGTGAACTGGCGAATCCTGTATAGGGCGAGAGGCCCTAAATAAAGGCTTTGTTGTTGTTGTTGTATAACATCTACTATTCTATATTCAGGGGGACACAGGGTTGTACTCACCGCAAGGCCCATGGATCATATTCTTAACCACAATGTTATACAATAGTGGGTCTTGAATAGGATCTGGAAACTCAGCACATATAACAGTGTCTATCTGAGTGGGACGGAGCTTATTTGCTAGCCAAACTAATATGTGAGCATGAGGAAGTCCCCTTTTCTGCTATTCAACAGAATACATCCACGCAACTGTTGCTCCATACAATTGTTCTTTTGTTAGAGCCCCAATAAATTTAAGTAATTTTTGCCGAAAAACCCGAACTGTGATATCATGCCTATCCAGCTGTTTTTGTCCTGGTAGCAACGCTGCAGATATCTCTTCCCAAGAGGGGTTACTTGTAAAAGTAATAAAAAGATCTGGACGCCCAAATTTCCGAACATAACAAAAAGCATCCTGAGTATATTCTGCCAAATACCTGGGACTATTGACAAAATTTGATGGTAAAATGATCCTTTGACTCAAGCTATTAGGGTCAATATTTGCATCAGTTGACAGGGCATCGCGCAAATTAATATAACTCTCTGCACGCAAGTTTCTCTGGTGCAGCGTAATATAGCGCAAACGTTCACTTTCTATTTTAGCAGACATATCGACCAGGAATTGATTAAAGAGCTGGCCAAATTGAACAATGATATTTGGACTATTTCGTCGAACCATAATAAAATAGCCATAAAAATCCATAGAAGACATTTTACTTGACAAAGGCTGTCTAGTGTTTAGGTCGATCTGAAGAATATGAAAAGAATATCCTTCTTGGCCTTTCCAGAAAATTAAAGGAGATTGAAGGGCATCATAAAAACGATGTGTGTCGCTAACATGTTGAAGTACATTATCGAGCTGACGTAAAACAATGTCATGTGAGCTAAACTGATTATACTGTCTAGGATGTTGACCAGGAGGTGTCCGATCTGCATTTACAACAACTCTGTATACGTCACTGGGGAGATTTTCAAGTGCAGCTTTAAACTATTGAAAATGCGCTGCAAACCCTGTACAATATAACGACGTACTCCCTGTATTTGCTGACATCTTCGATCAGTCTGAATATCATCATTATCATCATTGCCCATAAAATAGATCTGAAGAAATCTACTTGGCTGGTTCTCAGATGGCATAAGTGAACCTATACTGTGGTAGACCTGGCCTTGGATAGAAAATGTGGTTGGAAAGGTAACAGAGTGGGTTTGGTTTTCAGCTCCAAATGATGTCATTTGAAAGCAGGAATTATATTTGCGAATATTACGCAAAAAAAAATGGACTGGATCAGAATTCTCTTCAGATAATAGGCTGCGAAGTGGCTCGGGAGGTAGGTCAATTAATGGCAAACGAACTTTCCCGTTTGAACAGCACATTCCGAAAGAGTCATCTTTCCATCTTAAGGCCCCACAAAACCTGCATGTAGTGTCCATCACCCCAAGGGAAATTAAAGGGTGCTTAAAGTATTCAACAGCAACAGAATAATTAAAACCTGCATTTTCCATAGAAGACCAAACGCCTCTGAAAAAATTATTTGTTCCAGTATTCCTCCGAGTAGAAGAATATCTCTCTGAATGCGCCTGTAATCGAGAATGGGTGTGATCAGGTGTCTCTAACGACCGCAGAGTGGCTTGACGCTCTGCCTGTTCACGCAATCCTCGAATATTCTGCGCTCTAGTTTCGCGCAGTCTGTAAGCACGCTGAACCCTAGAGCTATGGGAACGCTGAGAAAGATTGCTTCTCCGATGGCTTGACATACCTACAAACATAAAGCATTAAAAAAATAAAAATAAGGATAATCGAAAAATGTAAAACATCAAGGGCTGAGAATGAAGAATAAATGTAATTAAAAGTTGATTTTACAATAAATAATTTGTTATCTGACTCCGCCTAGAATTCCATGCCGCCCACATAAATTGGTGAGCCGTATTTAAAATATAAATTTTAACGAACATTTACAAGCAATCAAACAAGAATTTCAATTCGATCAAAGGTGAAAAATAAAAATTATTCATAATATCAAATAATAAATATTTAATAAATACATATTAAATATTTATATTTAAAACAACAAATATAACATATTTCGCAATATTTAAAAACAACGAAAACGTACATCGTATGGTATTTAATTCAAGGCAAATTTTCAACTTAAAACAAAATCGCTATCAAATATAATTTTAAGAAATTATTTATTTGGATTTTCGTTAATTAACCACCACAAATCCTACCTAAACAAATGACAGCAAAAGAAAAATCTTAGCCTACCTTTAAAAAAAGCAGTTACTAAAAATGCATAGCTGCTGCCTACAATATAAATGCTAATAAGTATGAACATATAACATGGAACAAACATATAGTAAAATATATGTAGCAAGTTATATAGAAAAAACATACTTTTCTTCAATAAATATACTTTTCACAACTTCAATAAAATTTATACTTACTCAAATATAAGAAAGAAAAAAAAAATAGAATACTGTGCTAAATCTCAATTTGTCTTAAAATATGAATATTCCTTTTGAGAATCAAATAGTAAACCTTATCTTAAAAAATGTAGATCGTTATATTTGCAAAAATTAAAATTAAACGAAGCAAAAAGATATGAATAAGCTACGAAACAGACAATATTTGCAATCAATTAAATTTGAAAAAATATTACTAAACAACTAAATAAAATCCTACCTCTAAAAAGGAAAAAAAAAAAAAAAGATATTCAAAATGAAATTTTAGCACTTTTAGCCTAAATGCAAACCAAAACCTCAGCTACCTACGCGCGAAATTCCACAATACAGTTTTAATTAACCCAGGTTCCGGGGGCCTATAAATTTTATAACGCTCGATTAATGTTATTTCCAAAGAGTTTAAATATATATATGAGATATGATCCTGTCGACTCTTCTGTGATATGATCCTGTCGACTTTCAATGTGACAATATAGTGGTAATGATGTGGTGAGGTGAGAAATAATGAAACAACAAGTTTGGAAGGAATTCCAGGCAATCGGCGAGAGAGAGCGGATCGACGGGCGACCGACCCGCTGAACGACCGTTTTCCCTGTGTACACAACCGGGGGGGCTATCCAAAATACTCCCCAGGTGTTGACGGGCGGCCCCCTCAGGAATGTGGCCAAAATGTTCGTAAGTTAGTTGTCTTCTATCGACGTCTCTCTCTCGTTGACTGTAGGTTTACTTTATTATTCCTGGAAGAGCATATATTATGACATATGGCCCCCGTTGAAGAAGGCTGAACATGGTTTGAGTATACTTAAAGCTGGAGAAGCCAGGAATAGAGAAAATAATTTACAGTTGAAATTAGTTAAGGTAATGGTGACATAGTTTTATGTAAATAAAATATTGTATAGTACACAAGTAAATATTATTTACAAGCAGTTTTACAACACCGGAGAGTTTGACATTTAAGGAAATCTTTAAAAATATCAAGGTTATAAAAGGCTATATACAACAAAATCTAATGTACTATAAGGGAAATGTTATTGAGGAGTGTGAACAAGGGGAAGAAGAGTCACATACATATGATGGAATTCTGAAGATCATTAAGACTGGGGAACTCTACACTTTAAGATATTTTTCAGGCTGACATGGCAAGGGGAAACTTGTCATGGACTTTCTATGCTATAAGTGTAGAGTACGAGAAATGAGATTGAGGTTGGCAATTGTGTGAGCACAGGACTGAGGTAAATATAAAACTACATACAATGTTAGAACCTCGGCGAAGAGAGCGAGGGGAAACTTGCCTTGGGCCAATCTAACTTATCTATGCAGTTACTTGTGTAGCGAGTCCGAGGGGAAAAGTCCCGTGTGTAGGTGAGGAAGTCGAATGGACTTATATTTAATTTGCGGAAAGTATGCGCGCACAGTGCCAAAAATTGGGACGAGGACTGCGTTGTCCGTTACAAGTGACAAGCTGCTCAGACACGAGGTGTTCGAACCGTCGTGGGAGCTTGTGCAAGGCGATGATTTCGCGGTGGGTTGAACGTGAAACCCATGTCTGCGCGAAATGATGACGGACTGGACAGAATCAGCGACGATGTTTAACGTACCTCCGTGGGAAATATCGAAGGTAGGCTATATCGTGCTGGTTTGGACAATGGACAAACATGGATTTGAAGACAGGGTCCGTGTGGCGAACGTGTGGCGCGAGAAGAAGAAGCGAACTGTGTCGCTCGATGCAGATTGTTCAAGTGCGAACAAAATGGAGTTGATAAATATCTAACAGTTAGTCAATCTGCATCCTGTGACGAACACACCATTGGCTAGATGGTGTGGGTCGGTGGATATGCTAGAGATGAACTGCGAAATATATTATCATAAATGAAGGGCGAAGGTTAGGATTTTGAAATGACAATATAGAAGTTCGATAATTGATTAATCAATAATTCTATAAAAGGTCCTGAGCTGGTATAAGGTTGAAAAAGTTGTAAGAATGAGTGGGACATTAAGGGAAAGATAGATAAGAGTCACCAAGGGTTGGTTGTAAGCAAGACTCACGTGGCGGTTGGGATTCTTCGACGCCTGAATTACAGGGTGAATTTTGAGTCGTTTAGGGAAAGAAATTATTTTTCGTGAGTCGTGCTTACAAGTAGTAGAGGTCATATACAAATAGGTATACAAAAGTTTAGGTGTTGGAGGCATATTTTTAAAGATAAATTGATTATAAAAAATCTATTGTTAATAGTAAAAATCGTAAAGCATTAATAGGTAGAATTCCCTTTTTTTTAAAGAGTTGCGTTAAAATGGAAATTATTTAATTAAAATGACGATTGTTAAATTCTACTGGTAAGGTAACTAATTAAATGAGTTACAAATATCTAGATAAATAATATGAAGAATAAAATCATTGTTAATAGGCGTGGAGAAAATAAATGGAGCTAATTATGTAAATATTGGGACAATTTACAAGGAATGACTTATTTAAAGAATGAATGGTAGGAGTTAAAACAGTTACACTCACGAGTTATGTTGGTTTAGGGCGCAGGTAAGTTCATTGAGCTTTGGGAGAGTTCTGTCTGTGACACTGCGTACCAGTGTTGTACATAACAGTAGCGGCAGGGATATGGCGGAGTCTTTTTAGCACTTTTAGCCTAAATGCAAACCAAAACCTCAGCTACCTACGCGCGAAATTCCACAATACAGTTTTAATTAACCCAGGTTCCGGGGGCCTATAAATTTTATAACGCTCGATTAATGTTATTTCCAAAGAGTTTAAATATATATATGAGATATGATCCTGTCGACTCTTCTGTGATATGATCCTGTCGACTTTCAATGTGACAATATAGTGGTAATGATGTGGTGAGGTGAGAAATAATGAAACAACAAGTTTGGAAGGAATTCCAGGCAATCGGCGAGAGAGAGCGGATCGACGGGCGACCGACCCGCTGAACGACCGTTTTCCCTGTGTACACAACCGGGGGGGCTATCCAAAATACTCCCCAGGTGTTGACGGGCGGCCCCCTCAGGAATGTGGCCAAAATGTTCGTAAGTTAGTTGTCTTCTATCGACGTCTCTCTCTCGTTGACTGTAGGTTTACTTTATTATTCCTGGAAGAGCATATATTATGACATATGGCCCCCGTTGAAGAAGGCTGAACATGGTTTGAGTATACTTAAAGCTGGAGAAGCCAGGAATAGAGAAAATAATTTACAGTTGAAATTAGTTAAGGTAATGGTGACATAGTTTTATGTAAATAAAATATTGTATAGTACACAAGTAAATATTATTTACAAGCAGTTTTACAACACCGGAGAGTTTGACATTTAAGGAAATCTTTAAAAATATCAAGGTTATAAAAGGCTATATACAACAAAATCTAATGTACTATAAGGGAAATGTTATTGAGGAGTGTGAACAAGGGGAAGAAGAGTCACATACATATGATGGAATTCTGAAGATCATTAAGACTGGGGAACTCTACACTTTAAGATATTTTTCAGGCTGACATGGCAAGGGGAAACTTGTCATGGACTTTCTATGCTATAAGTGTAGAGTACGAGAAATGAGATTGAGGTTGGCAATTGTGTGAGCACAGGACTGAGGTAAATATAAAACTACATACAATGTTAGAACCTCGGCGAACAGAGCGAGGGGAAACTTGCCCTGGGCCAATCTAACTTATCTATGCAGTTACTTGTGTAGCGAGTCCGAGGGGAAAAGTCCCGTGTGTAGGTGAGGAAGTCGAATGGACTTATATTTAATTTGCGGAAAGTATGCGCGCACAGTGCCAAAAATTGGGACGAGGACTGCGTTGTCCGTTACAAGTGACAAGCTGCTCAGACACGAGGTGTTCGAACCGTCGTGGGAGCTTGTGCAAGGCGATGATTTCGCGGTGGGTTGAATGTGAAACCCATGTCTGCGCGAAATGATGACGGACTGGACAGAATCAGCGACGATGTTTAACGTACCTCCGTGGGAAATATCGAAGGTAGGCTATATCGTGCTGGTTTGGACAATGGACAAACATGGATTTGAAGACAGGGTCCGTGTGGCGAACGTGTGGCGCGAGAAGAAGAAGCGAACTGTGTCGCTCGATGCAGATTGTTCAAGTGCGAACAAAATGGAGTTGATAAATATCTAACAGTTAGTCAATCTGCATCCTGTGACGAACACACCATTGGCTAGATGGTGTGGGTCGGTGGATATGCTAGAGATGAACTGCGAAATATATTATCATAAATGAAGGGCGAAGGTTAGGATTTTGAAATGACAATATAGAAGTTCGATAATTGATTAATCAATAATTCTATAAAAGGTCCTGAGCTGGTATAAGGTTGAAAAAGTTGTAAGAATGAGTGGGACATTAAGGGAAAGATAGATAAGAGTCACCAAGGGTTGGTTGTAAGCAAGACTCACGTGGCGGTTGGGATTCTTCGACGCCTGAATTACAGGGTGAATTTTGAGTCGTTTAGGGAAAGAAATTATTTTTCGTGAGTCGTGCTTACAAGTAGTAGAGGTCATATACAAATAGGTATACAAAAGTTTAGGTGTTGGAGGCATATTTTTAAAGATAAATTGATTATAAAAAATCTATTGTTAATAGTAAAAATCGTAAAGCATTAATAGGTAGAATTCCCTTTTTTTTAAAGAGTTGCGTTAAAATGGAAATTATTTAATTAAAATGACGATTGTTAAATTCTACTGGTAAGGTAACTAATTAAATGAGTTACAAATATCTAGATAAATAATATGAAGAATAAAATCATTGTTAATAGGCGTGGAGAAAATAAATGGAGCTAATTATGTAAATATTGGGACAATTTACAAGGAATGACTTATTTAAAGAATGAATGGTAGGAGTTAAAACAGTTACACTCACGAGTTATGTTGGTTTAGGGCGCAGGTAAGTTCATTGAGCTTTGGGAGAGTTCTGTCTGTGACACTGCGTACCAGTGTTGTACATAACAGTAGCGGCAGGGATATGGCGGAGTCTTGTCCATGATGGTGGGAGGTGTCCTGCTCTGGCACGGAGATCGTTCTTGGGCAGGTCTAGTGCTGGAAGAAGTGGGCGGCAGCTTCATCTCCGTCGTAGGCGATCCCTTCTTCAGGGTAACGGTTCAAAAGTTGGCGAGGAAGGGGTTGAGGGCTCGAAGAGGAGTGGTTACAGTTGAGTTGGGTTTGGCCGATCATCGTGGCTTGGCTTCTTGTTTCTTCATACTCCGGTATATGAGGGATTCGCTTCCCGGCCAGGTCTTATCCTGTCGACTCTTCTGAGATATGATCCTGTCGACTCTTCTGTGATATGATCCTGTCGACTTTCAATGTGACAACATAGTGGTAATGATGTGGTGAGGTGAGAAATAATGAAACAACAAGTTTGGAAGGAATTCCAGGCAATCAGCGAGAGAGAGCGGATCGACGGGCGATCGACCCGCTGAACGACCGTTTTCCCTGTGTACACAACCGGGGGGTCCCCAGGTGTTGACGGGCGGCCCCCTCAGGAATGTGGCCAAAATGGTCGTAAGTTAGTTGTCTTCTATCGACGTCTCTCTCTCGTTGACTGTAGGTTTACTTTATTATTCCTGGAAGAGCATATATTATGACATATGGCCCCCGTTGAAGAAGGCTGAACATGGTTTGAGTATACTTAAAGCTGGAGAAGCCAGGAATAGAGAAAATAATTTACAGTTGAAATTAGTTAAGGTAATGGTGACATAGTTTTATGTAAATAAAATATTGTATAGTACACAAGTAAATATTATTTACAAGCAGTTTTACAACACCGGAGAGTTTGACATTTAAGGAAATCTTTGAAAATATCAAGGTTATAAAAGGCTATATACAACAAAATCTAATGTACTATAAGGGAAATGTTATTGAGGAGTGTGAACAAGGGGAAGAAGAGTCACATACATATGATGGAATTCTGAAGATCATTAAGACTGGGGAACTCTACACTTTAAGATATTTTTCAGGCTGACATGGCAAGGGGAAACTTGTCATGGACTTTCTATGCTATAAGTGTAGAGTACGAGAAATGAGATTGAGGTTGGCAATTGTGTGAGCACAGGACTGAGGTAAATATAAAACTACATACAATGTTAGAACCTCGGCGAACAGAGCGAGGGGAAACTTGCCCTGGGCCAATCTAACTTATCTATGCAGTTACTTGTGTAGCGAGTCCGAGGGGAAAAGTCCCGTGTGTAGGTGAGGAAGTCGAATGGACTTATATTTAATTTGCGGAAAGTATGCGCGCACAGTGCCAAAAATTGGGACGAGGACTGCGTTGTCCGTTACAAGTGACAAGCTGCTCAGACACGAGGTGTTCGAACCGTCGTGGGAGCTTGTGCAAGGCGATGATTTCGCGGTGGGTTGAACGTGAAACCCATGTCTGCGCGAAATGATGACGGACCGGACAGAATCAGCGACGATGTTTAACGTACCTCCGTGGGAAATATCTAAGGTAGGCTATATCGTGCTGGTTTGGACAATGGACAAACATGGATTTGAAGACAGGGTCCGTGTGGCGAACGTGTGGCGCGAGAAGAAGAAGCGAACTGTGTCGCTCGATGCAGATTGTTCAAGTGCGAACAAAATGGAGTTGATAAATATCTAACAGTTAGTCAATCTGCATCCTGTGACGAACACACCATTGGCTAGATGGTGTGGGTCGGTGGATATGCTAGAGATGAACTGCGAAATATATTATCATAAATGAAGGGCGAAGGTTAGGATTTTGAAATGACAATATAGAAGTTCGATAATTGATTAATCAATAATTCTATAAAAGGTCCTGAGCTGGTATAAGGTTGAAAAAGTTGTAAGAATGAGTGGGACATTAAGGGAAAGATAGATAAGAGTCACCAAGGGTTGGTTGTAAGCAAGACTCACGTGGCGGTTGGGATTCTTCGACGCCTGAATTACAGGGTGAATTTTGAGTCGTTTAGGGAAAGAAATTATTTTTCGTGAGTCGTGATTACAAGTAGTAGAGGTCATATACAAATAGGTATACAAAAGTTTAGGTGTTGGAGGCATATTTTTAAAGATAAATTGATTATAAAAAATCTATTGTTAATAGTAAAAATCGTAAAGCATTAATAGGTAGAATTCCCTTTTTTTTAAAGAGTTGCGTTAAAATGGAAATTATTTAATTAAAATGACGATTGTTAAATTCTACTGGTAAGGTAACTAATTAAATGAGTTACAAATATCTAGATAAATAATATGAAGAATAAAATCATTGTTAATAGGCGTGGAGAAAATAAATGGAGCTAATTATGTAAATATTGGGACAATTTACAAGGAATGACTTATTTAAAGAATGAATGGTAGGAGTTAAAACAGTTACACTCACGAGTTATGTTGGTTTAGGGCGCAGGTAAGTTCATTGAGCTTTGGGAGAGTTCTGTCTGTGACACTGCGTACCAGTGTTGTACATAACAGTAGCGGCAGGGATATGGCGGAGTCTTGTCCATGATGGTGGGAGGTGTCCTGCTCTGGCACGGAGATCGTTCTTGGGCAGGTCTAGTGCTGGAAGAAGTGGGCGGCAGCTTCATCTCCGTCGTAGGCGATCCCTTCTTCAGGGTAACGGTTCAAAAGTTGGCGAGGAAGGGGTTGAGGGCTCGAAGAGGAGTGGTTACAGTTGAGTTGGGTTTGGCCGATCATCGTGGCTTGGCTTCTTGTTTCTTCATACTCCGGTATATGAGGGATTCGCTTCCCGGCCAGGTCTTATCCTGTCGACTCTTCTGAGATATGATCCTGTCGACTCTTCTGTGATATGATCCTGTCGACTTTCAATGTGACAACATAGTGGTAATGATGTGGTGAGGTGAGAAATAATGAAACAACAAGTTTGGAAGGAATTCCAGGCAATCAGCGAGAGAGAGCGGATCGACGGGCGATCGACCCGCTGAACGACCGTTTTCCCTGTGTACACAACCGGGGGGGTCCCCAGGTGTTGACGGGCGGCCCCCTCAGGAATGTGGCCAAAATGGTCGTAAGTTAGTTGTCTTCTATCGACGTCTCTCTCTCGTTGACTGTAGGTTTACTTTATTATTCCTGGAAGAGCATATATTATGACATATGGCCCCCGTTGAAGAAGGCTGAACATGGTTTGAGTATACTTAAAGCTGGAGAAGCCAGGAATAGAGAAAATAATTTACAGTTGAAATTAGTTAAGGTAATGGTGACATAGTTTTATGTAAATAAAATATTGTATAGTACACAAGTAAATATTATTTACAAGCAGTTTTACAACACCGGAGAGTTTGACATTTAAGGAAATCTTTGAAAATATCAAGGTTATAAAAGGCTATATACAACAAAATCTAATGTACTATAAGGGAAATGTTATTGAGGAGTGTGAACAAGGGGAAGAAGAGTCACATACATATGATGGAATTCTGAAGATCATTAAGACTGGGGAACTCTACACTTTAAGATATTTTTCAGGCTGACATGGCAAGGGGAAACTTGTCATGGACTTTCTATGCTATAAGTGTAGAGTACGAGAAATGAGATTGAGGTTGGCAATTGTGTGAGCACAGGACTGAGGTAAATATAAAACTACATACAATGTTAGAACCTCGGCGAACAGAGCGAGGGGAAACTTGCCCTGGGCCAATCTAACTTATCTATGCAGTTACTTGTGTAGCGAGTCCGAGGGGAAAAGTCCCGTGTGTAGGTGAGGAAGTCGAATGGACTTATATTTAATTTGCGGAAAGTATGCGCGCACAGTGCCAAAAATTGGGACGAGGACTGCGTTGTCCGTTACAAGTGACAAGCTGCTCAGACACGAGGTGTTCGAACCGTCGTGGGAGCTTGTGCAAGGCGATGATTTCGCGGTGGGTTGAACGTGAAACCCATGTCTGCGCGAAATGATGACGGACCGGACAGAATCAGCGACGATGTTTAACGTACCTCCGTGGGAAATATCTAAGGTAGGCTATATCGTGCTGGTTTGGACAATGGACAAACATGGATTTGAAGACAGGGTCCGTGTGGCGAACGTGTGGCGCGAGAAGAAGAAGCGAACTGTGTCGCTCGATGCAGATTGTTCAAGTGCGAACAAAATGGAGTTGATAAATATCTAACAGTTAGTCAATCTGCATCCTGTGACGAACACACCATTGGCTAGATGGTGTGGGTCGGTGGATATGCTAGAGATGAACTGCGAAATATATTATCATAAATGAAGGGCGAAGGTTAGGATTTTGAAATGACAATATAGAAGTTCGATAATTGATTAATCAATAATTCTATAAAAGGTCCTGAGCTGGTATAAGGTTGAAAAAGTTGTAAGAATGAGTGGGACATTAAGGGAAAGATAGATAAGAGTCACCAAGGGTTGGTTGTAAGCAAGACTCACGTGGCGGTTGGGATTCTTCGACGCCTGAATTACAGGGTGAATTTTGAGTCGTTTAGGGAAAGAAATTATTTTTCGTGAGTCGTGCTTACAAGTAGTAGAGGTCATATACAAATAGGTATACAAAAGTTTAGGTGTTGGAGGCATATTTTTAAAGATAAATTGATTATAAAAAATCTATTGTTAATAGTAAAAATCGTAAAGCATTAATAGGTAGAATTCCCTTTTTTTTAAAGAGTTGCGTTAAAATGGAAATTATTTAATTAAAATGACGATTGTTAAATTCTACTGGTAAGGTAACTAATTAAATGAGTTACAAATATCTAGATAAATAATATGAAGAATAAAATCATTGTTAATAGGCGTGGAGAAAATAAATGGAGCTAATTATGTAAATATTGGGACAATTTACAAGGAATGACTTATTTAAAGAATGAATGGTAGGAGTTAAAACAGTTACACTCACGAGTTATGTTGGTTTAGGGCGCAGGTAAGTTCATTGAGCTTTGGGAGAGTTCTGTCTGTGACACTGCGTACCAGTGTTGTACATAACAGTAGCGGCAGGGATATGGCGGAGTCTTGTCCATGATGGTGGGAGGTGTCCTGCTCTGGCACGGAGATCGTTCTTGGGCAGGTCTAGTGCTGGAAGAAGTGGGCGGCAGCTTCATCTCCGTCGTAGGCGATCCCTTCTTCAGGGTAACGGTTCAAAAGTTGGCGAGGAAGGGGTTGAGGGCTCGAAGAGGAGTGGTTACAGTTGAGTTGGGTTTGGCCGATCATCGTGGCTTGGCTTCTTGTTTCTTCATACTCCGGTATATGAGGGATTCGCTTCCCGGCCAGGTCTTATCCTGTCGACTCTTCTGAGATATGATCCTGTCGACTCTTCTGTGATATGATCCTGTCGACTTTCAATGTGACAACATAGTGGTAATGATGTGGTGAGGTGAGAAATAATGAAACAACAAGTTTGGAAGGAATTCCAGGCAATCAGCGAGAGAGAGCGGATCGACGGGCGATCGACCCGCTGAACGACCGTTTTCCCTGTGTACACAACCGGGGGGTCCCCAGGTGTTGACGGGCGGCCCCCTCAGGAATGTGGCCAAAATGGTCGTAAGTTAGTTGTCTTCTATCGACGTCTCTCTCTCGTTGACTGTAGGTTTACTTTATTATTCCTGGAAGAGCATATATTATGACATATGGCCCCCGTTGAAGAAGGCTGAACATGGTTTGAGTATACTTAAAGCTGGAGAAGCCAGGAATAGAGAAAATAATTTACAGTTGAAATTAGTTAAGGTAATGGTGACATAGTTTTATGTAAATAAAATATTGTATAGTACACAAGTAAATATTATTTACAAGCAGTTTTACAACACCGGAGAGTTTGACATTTAAGGAAATCTTTGAAAATATCAAGGTTATAAAAGGCTATATACAACAAAATCTAATGTACTATAAGGGAAATGTTATTGAGGAGTGTGAACAAGGGGAAGAAGAGTCACATACATATGATGGAATTCTGAAGATCATTAAGACTGGGGAACTCTACACTTTAAGATATTTTTCAGGCTGACATGGCAAGGGGAAACTTGTCATGGACTTTCTATGCTATAAGTGTAGAGTACGAGAAATGAGATTGAGGTTGGCAATTGTGTGAGCACAGGACTGAGGTAAATATAAAACTACATACAATGTTAGAACCTCGGCGAACAGAGCGAGGGGAAACTTGCCCTGGGCCAATCTAACTTATCTATGCAGTTACTTGTGTAGCGAGTCCGAGGGGAAAAGTCCCGTGTGTAGGTGAGGAAGTCGAATGGACTTATATTTAATTTGCGGAAAGTATGCGCGCACAGTGCCAAAAATTGGGACGAGGACTGCGTTGTCCGTTACAAGTGACAAGCTGCTCAGACACGAGGTGTTCGAACCGTCGTGGGAGCTTGTGCAAGGCGATGATTTCGCGGTGGGTTGAACGTGAAACCCATGTCTGCGCGAAATGATGACGGACCGGACAGAATCAGCGACGATGTTTAACGTACCTCCGTGGGAAATATCGAAGGTAGGCTATATCGTGCTGGTTTGGACAATGGACAAACATGGATTTGAAGACAGGGTCCGTGTGGCGAACGTGTGGCGCGAGAAGAAGAAGCGAACTGTGTCGCTCGATGCAGATTGTTCAAGTGCGAACAAAAAGGAGTTGATAAATATCTAACAGTTAGTCAATCTGCATCCTGTGACGAACACACCATTGGCTAGATGGTGTGGGTCAGTGGATATGCTAGAGATGAACTGCGAAATATATTATCATAAATGAAGGGCGAAGGTTAGGATTTTGAAATGACAATATAGAAGTTCGATAATTGATTAATCAATAATTCTATAAAAGGTCCTGAGCTGGTATAAGGTTGAAAAAGTTGTAAGAATGAGTGGGACATTAAGGAAAGATAGATAAGAGTCACCAAGGGTTGGTTGTAAGCAAGACTCACGTGGCGGTTGGGATTCTTCGACGCCTGAATTACAGGGTGAATTTTGAGTCGTTTAGGGAAAGAAATTATTTTTCGTGAGTCGTGCTTACAAGTAGTAGAGGTCATATACAAATAGGTATACAAAAGTTTAGGTGTTGGAGGCATATTTTTAAAGATAAATTGATTATAAAAAATCTATTGTTAATAGTAAAAATCGTAAAGCATTAATAGGTAGAATTCCCTTTTTTTTAAAGAGTTGCGTTAAAATGGAAATTATTTAATTAAAATGACGATTGTTAAATTCTACTGGTAAGGTAACTAATTAAATGAGTTACAAATATCTAGATAAATAATATGAAGAATAAAATCATTGTTAATAGGCGTGGAGAAAATAAATGGAGCTAATTATGTAAATATTGGGACAATTTACAAGGAATGACTTATTTAAAGAATGAATGGTAGGAGTTAAAACAGTTACACTCACGAGTTATGTTGGTTTAGGGCGCAGGTAAGTTCATTGAGCTTTGGGAGAGTTCTGTCTGTGACACTGCGTACCAGTGTTGTACATAACAGTAGCGTCAGGGATATGGCGGAGTCTTGTCCATGATGGTGGGAGGTGTCCTGCTCTGGCACGGAGATCGTTCTTGGGCAGGTCTAGTGCTGGAAGAAGTGGGCGGCAGCTTCATCTCCGTCGTAGGCGATCCCTTCTTCAGGGTAACGGTTCAAAAGTTGGCGAGGAAGGGGTTGAGGGCTCGAAGAGGAGTGGTTACAGTTGAGTTGGGTTTGGCCGATCATCGTGGCTTGGCTTCTTGTTTCTTCATACTCCGGTATATGAGGGATTCGCTTCTCGGCCAGGTCTTATCCTGTCGACTCTTCTGAGATATGATCCTGTCGACTCTTCTGTGATATGATCCTGTCGACTTTCAATGTGACAACATAGTGGTAATGATGTGGTGAGGTGAGAAATAATGAAACAACAAGTTTGGAAGGAATTCCAGGCAATCAGCGAGAGAGAGCGGATCGACGGGCGACCGACCCGCTGAACGACCGTTTTCCCTGTGTACAGAACCGGGGGGGCTATCCAAAATAGTCCCCAGGTGTTGACGGGCGGCCCCCTCAGGAATGTGGCCAAAATGGTCGTAAGTTAGTTGTCTTCTATCGACGTCTCTCTCTCGTTGACTGTAGGTTTACTTTATTATTCCTGCAAGAGCATATATTATGACATATATATATATATATATATATATATATATATATATATATATATAATCTTACCTTTTGAAAAATTCAGCATGTAAACTAACATTCATCGTGTAAACAAAATAAGTGTAAAATTATTAACCAATCAAATTCATTTATCGTCGCGACCAGTGCGGCGCCAAGCGGTAAAAGGCTGGAACTAATGCATTTTAGTTTTAAATTAAAAAAAAGCACATTAACCTTTGTAGTTTTTGAATAGCCTACATGTTAAACGAAATCTTCAGCTACCTACATGCGAAATTTCATAATGATTAATCCTGTAGATTTTGCGCAACGCGATAACAAACATCGATTTTGTATTTCATTTTTATAGATATAATAAGGATATATAAAAGGATATTTATAGATCAATTGTCGTTTTGGAAATGGACACCACTGAAAATTTTATTAGGTTGTGCAGAAAAATCGAAAACTCAAACAAGCAGCGTGTGAACAAGCGCATAGTGTTCGATAGACTACCCAACGTTACTTCGATCGATCCAGTAGAGTCCGAATCGACGGAGGACTTAATCAGACGGATAGTCCGCGAAGAAGTCCATCGTGCATTAAACTCCGCACCAACCGCTCCAGAACTCTCTCCTCTCGAGACAATTATCAGAGAAATTGAAAAAAAATCTAGCCGCGATTTCTAATCCTGTCCAAAGACCACAAACCCCGTAAAAACCCAAACAAGGGTATTCACCCGGACACCTAGACAGCGGTACCCTGACCAATATACATCGGTATTCAACCAGACGCCAAGCCAAAGAAGAACAGACCAATGGAGGACCCAAGACAACAAGCCAATCTGCTTTCATTGTGGCCGCCCAAGCCATGTCAAACGCTACTGTAGAGATCGCCAGCCAGTAGAGCAATTTAAATTAGAAAACCTAAACGGTACATACAGACCCGCCAATCTACTCAATTCAATGAGGAACATTCTTCAAGAAGCCCAAATTACCGCCGACAATCGCCATAACCAAACAGAGGAAGATCCCCAAGACGCCAGTCCATTTCCCCAGGCCGCCATACAAGCCAATCCCCACGCCGCTACAATCTAGAAAAAAACTATGCGTCGCGTCTTCTTTCGAGGGGGAAGACGCGGGTGTTAAAAACCCTCCATCGACGACAGCCGCCAAATTAGAACACAATTTCGTTGAAATAATTATAGATAACGTTGCATTTTCTGCCTTGGTCGACTCGGCAGCCTCATTCTCTGTTATCTCGAACGGGTTAAGACGACACTTGAAAAAGTCGATGTTCAAGGAAGAAGGAATAACCCTTAGAGTCGCCGATGGCAAAAAAAGTTACGTCTCTGGGTCGATGCACAATAATTTTGAATATAAATGGATTGAGACAGCCGCTTGAATTTATCGTCCTTCCCAGTAGCAACCCCAGCATCATACTCAGATGGGATTTTTTGGAAGCATCAAATGCCGTGATCGATTGTGGAGGTGCCGAAATCAGGCTTGAAGAATCTAAAGACGATTTGAATTGGCTAGCGACCGAAGATAGAATCGTGGCCTCTGAAAACATCATCATCCCAGCCGAATCTATCAAAAAAATAAATGTGATGAGCTTAGATCTCAATGGACGAAACAAGGTACCTTTTTAACTTCCCAAATGTGCATTATTAAAAAAAAGAGCTATCATTTCTTACGATCTTACGATCAATCACAATAAGGGACAGCTTTGGATTGAAAACTCTAGCCCAATAGCACAAATTATCCCTAAAGGAATGTTTCTAGGGAGAATAAAATTATTTTACGAAAATCACTCGACTGCTATCTCGGAGTGCTCTGATCTTGAAGAAAATTTGGCGCTAGATATTAGTCCCAAGCATGACAATAAGGGTGACGTTGCATTTTTACACAATTTGATTAGTAACGACTTATCAGCAATTCAACAATATGGAGTCTCTTCAATCCTGAAACAATTTGATAAGGTATTTGATACCAATAATGATACAGTAAGACAGACGCCTCTAACAAAACATAAAATTGAAACTGGAGACCATCGACCAATTAAACACAGACCCTATCGAGTGTCCCCAACAGAATGACAAGCAATCCATCAGGAAGTGGACAAGATGCTAGATGCCGGGATAATACGCCACTCAAAAAGCCCTTGGTCATGGCCTGTTATTTTGGTGAAGAAGAAATACGGCCATTGGAGCTTCTACGTTGGTTACAGGCGATTGAACAAAATAACTAAAAAAGACGTTTATCCACTCCCTCGAATTGACGATACTCTTGATTCTTTAAAAGGTGCCCAATTTTACTCGTCAATGAACCTACACTCTGGATATTGGTAGACGAGGCAGATAGAGAGAAAACCGCCTTCATAACCCCAGATGGTCTAAATGAATTTCTCGTTATGCCCTTCGGCCTGTGCAACGCCCCTGAAACATTTGAGCGTTTGATGGACAAAATCTTAAAGGGGTTGAAGTGGATGCAGTGCCTGTGTTATGGCACTTGCGCCGACTTAAAATTATCTTACAATTCCTTAGCAATGCAGATTTGAGCCTCAATTCGAAAAAGTGTCTTTTTGGAACCAAACGAATAAGAAGTTTTGGACATCTCGTCGATGGCAACGGCATCTATCCCGACCCTGAAAAAATAGAAGCTATCGCCAAGTTTTCGACCCCACGATCTATCACTGAGGTGAGGAGTTTCATCGGCATTTGTTCGTACTTTCGCCGATTTATTGAACACTTCGCCGATAAAGCTGCCCCTCTCCATGAAATTCTCTAAAAAGGCAAAAAATTCTCTTGGGACTTAGAAGAACAAGAAGCTTTTGAATCACTGAAAAGGGCTCTAATGACTGAACCTGTCTTAGCTTATTTTGAAGAACACCTGCCAACTCAGCTTCATACTGATGCCAGAGGTTATGGTATCGGAGCAGTTCTCTTTCAGGTCCATGACGTTCGACCAGTGGGTTACGCCTTAAGAACCCTAACGAAGGCAGAGAAGAATTACTCCACTACAGAAATAGAATATTTGGCCGTAATATGGGCAATAAACAAATTCCGCCCCTACCTCTTTGGTCGCGAGTTCGTCATCGTTACAGATCACCACGCTCTTTGCTGGTTATCCAATTTGAAAGACCCGACAGGAAGACTGGCGAGGTGGGCCATTAAACTCCTAGCATACGACGTTACGTTGGCTTATAAAAGCGGGCGTAAGGACCAAGACGCGGACTGTCTCTCCTAAAGTCCTGTCGAGAGCAAATCGGAAGAAGCAGGCGAAGAAGATTATGATGATGATAATGTACCATCAATAACTGCTCTGACCTGCTTCGATACTGAACAGAGAAAGGACCCTAGAATTAGAATATTGATAGAAGAAATAAAAGAATCCGGAGACGAACCAAGAGGATATGAACTGGTGAAAGGAACCTTGTACAAAAGGAACTTCGACCTCCTGAGAAACCCACACCTCCTTGTCATCCCCAAGCACCTACGATTGGAACTACTGAGAAGCCTACACGACGCTCCTACAGCGGGTCACTTAGGATTTTCTAAAACTTATGAGGGGATTAGAAACAAATACTTTTGGCCAGGACTTCTCAAGGATATACGAAAGTATGTAGCACATTGCAAAGAATGCCAAAGAAGAAAACAGACAAACCACAAACCGCCTGGGTTGCTCAAACCCATTCCCCCTGCAACCTTCCCATTCCAAAGAATCGGAATAGATCTTCTTGGGAGATTCCCGAAATCCTTTGGCGGTAATAAATGGATCATAGTCTGTACTGACTATCTTACTCGATTTGCCGTTACTAAAGCCTTACCCACAAGGAAAGCAAAAGAAGCATCCAAGTTATTAATGGAAGATGTTGTTCTCAAGCACGGAGCCCTCAGAGAAATCATCACGGACCGAGGACGAGTATTCCAATCCAAGTTGATTGCGGAACTCACCAATCAATGATCGTCGATACAACGGTTCACGATAGCGTATCATCCCCAGACGAATGGACTGACAGAGATGTTAAACAAAACGTTAGCACACACACACACACACACACACACACACACAAAAGCCTTCATTAAGACACACAGGTCTTACAGAGGATTCTCCTTGGGGTTACAAGACGGGGAAACCTATGAAAGTGGGAAATAAAAAATGGAGAAAGATTATATACATATGGTAAATATATACAGATTATAAGAAAGAATAAAAAATAAGAAAAAAAATTGGAAATATGGATGGGAGAAGTGGAGAGCGAAAAGAGGAAAGAAAACAGGTATTTACATATGGAACAAGTCAATTTAAGCTCTTCTGCTCACACAGCACAGGTGGGCCATGGCTATTTCAAGAAATCTTTAAGAGATTTTCCAGGAAAATTCGAGTGTTCAGGGTTGTAATGTAAACACCGTTTTATCAGTGTGGGGGGTTAACTTATCGTACCTGCCTAAACGAATAATTGGATATTGGCTCTGTCCTTCTCACCAAACAGAAATTTTTGGTATGTTTGGATGTTCGGTTAAGTCTTTCTTTTTTACAGCATTTTTATGGAAGTTATATATATTCAGAGCTACTGAACTATTGTCTATAAAGTTGGATTATAAAGAATATAATGTGAGGTGTGTATGGCCTATCTTAGAAAACAAAACGTTAGCCAACATAATGGCGATGTATGTAAGTGTTGAACAGAAGGACTGGGACCTAATCCTGCCCTAGGTCACCTTTGCCTACAAGACCGCAAAACAAGATACAATAGGTTTTACCCCTTTTAAACTGATCCATGGAAGCGAAGCCGAAACGACTGTGGACACTCTTTTCCCAAATCCACATGTAGATCTCCAAGAGGAATTCAGTCAGAAGGTTGACTCGCGAGCAAAGAGACTAGGCAGCTAGCAAGATTAGAAACCTTGAAAGCCCAAGAAAAGGACAGGCCAGATATGATTCAAAGCACAAGGCAATGGATTACAACGTCGGTGACCTGGAATGGATTTTCATCCCGATAAGAAAGGTGGGACTCTCAGAAAAACTGATGAAAAGGTACTTCGGGCCATACAGGGTTACTCGGAAACTCTCTGACGTGACCTTCGAAGTTGAACCTGTGGACCAACCAACCAGGAGACGCCAAACAAGAGACCTGGTCCATGTACTGAGAATGAAACTCTACCATGACCCTGAGGACCAAGCTGATCTGTTCAAGTGATAATTACAGCGGGACGCTGTTCATCTAGGAAGGGGATAATGTCACTGAATAATTATTTTGAATACTCTGTTGTTTAACATATATATTTGCATAGTCATCACCCCTTACCATGCTTGTAAATTACCGCTTGAAAAATCAATTGAAACATTTTGCAATATATAAGTTTAATTAATAAATTATTTTTAATTAAGCTCTTTTGGAATACTTGTCTTCCCTACCGTGACAATATTCATCCATGGTGTTTTGAAAATAGAGCAATCCATAATTAAATCTTTAATTAAAAGGGCATATATTAGATCAAAATATATGATATAAATGATATTTTGATCCAATATATGCCTTTTTAATTAAATACATGGTGTGTGTTAGAATTTCCCACAATTTGCAGTTATACCATAATTCATTATAATAAGATAGAAAAATATGACACAAATGAT
The DNA here is from genome assembly GCA_030710605.1 of Cordylochernes scorpioides. Classification (NCBI taxonomy): domain Eukaryota; kingdom Metazoa; phylum Arthropoda; class Arachnida; order Pseudoscorpiones; family Chernetidae; genus Cordylochernes; species Cordylochernes scorpioides. Next base: position 62,757,977 of record CP092872.1, read on the forward strand.
ATGTTGGAACGTTAATGGTCTAGAAAAGATACTGTTGCTATTTGACCTATTCACAAATCTAGAAAAATACTGAATTTTTGCTCTAACAGAAACATGGGAGTATCACTACCTAAAAAATAAACCAACAGGATTTCATCTGTACGAATCGCTTGCTCATAGGGACCACAAGAAAGGAAGACCCTCGGGAGGAATTATAGTTGGGACTACGAAAATCTATTCAAGACAAAATTGAAAGTGCGGAAATTGAAAAGAATTGAATTATGATTTGTCTGAGGTTTGACGGTGGAGTTCGAGTGTGTATGATTTTCGCGTACTTGCCACAAAATAACATTATTTGACTAACTGCAATAACTTGCTCGACCAAATACAAAAGAAAATAACTGAAGGATATGAAGTTCTGCTGGCTGGTGACTTGAATATACGAACGGGTGAAATGGGATCTCTTCATAATACATAAAACTTCCTTGCTTCTTAACTACTAGACGTGCTTCTAAAGATTCTGTAACATCTTCACATTCAGAACAATCCATAGAAAGATTTTGTATAATAATTCCCTTACAATTTTGAACGGCAAAACAAGGAGTGATAGAAGCAGCAACTACACATTTATATCAGCCCGGGGATCTTCTGTGGTGGACTACTGTATTGTCTCCTGTTAGGTTATTTATTTATTTTATTTCAATTCAAAACGCTATGTCCCCCTAGGGACACTTGCGCTAAATGTACATACAAATATATATAACAAATAAAATATTCAACATGGAAAGATACACAGAAAGCGACTTAGAAAGATTCAAAAATGTTATTTATATATAGAGATATTTTTTGAATTTTATTTACAGTTACATCATTAAATTAAAAAAAAACATATGCATATGTACACACATATACACGCATACACCTATATATTGTTTACAACCATATAATATGACCAATATTTCCATGAGATCGTTACATCAAAGACCATTTTTCTTAATGAAGTCCAAAATATATTTACAAAGGAAATTAAATTTTATATATGTGTCCTTACTTGAAATTAATTCACTAGGGCCTAAAGCAATTAAACCGTTGTTGACTCTGTACTCTTGAAAGACAGGGCACTCCAGCAAGAGATGTATTGAAGTTTGTTCCCCCAATCCGCAGAAACATGTCGAAAATCTTGCACAGCCTGAATTTTCTTAAGAAAAAACCTGAAATTTCCATGATCTGTGATAAATTGTGAATTATAATAGTTTGGTCGAAAATATTTCGGAATATCATAAGGAAAGAAATTTTGAAATGTTTGATTAGTATTCTTTTTCAGTAAATTAATCCTTGATATAATGAAATCTTTGAGTATACCTGGAATATACAAATCATAAAATTGTTTATCTTCTGTTGATAAATTATTCAACTCATAACCTATAATTCTAGATTCCATATAATCAGTGATCAAAGGAATATTGGCTAAGGTGTGAACACAGTTATAACTGGTTGTTTTATATGTTTGGGTACACCATAGCAGAATTTGATATTGCATTGAGTTCAGTTTGTACATATATTTTTTGCTAATAAATTCAAACCATATTTCTGTTCCGTAAGTTAACGTTGGTCTTATTATAGATTTATAAAGTGTAAGCCTTTTTTGGATGCTAAGACCCCAAGATTTTCCACAAATTGAAAAAAGAAGATTTTTTAATCTTTGAGTTTTGTTTAGTATAATGTTAAGGTGAGGGCCAAAATTCAATTTGTTTTTCCTTCTGTGATTCGCAATCGTAATTCCAAGAATTTTAATTTCTTCTACGGGCACAATAATATTGTCTCTAAAATTAATTGATATTTTGTCTTTATTGTGCAAGTGTAAAATACTAGTTTTATCAAGATTGATATTTAGCTTATTATCATTACACCATTGATCTATCTTTTCCAAATTAAACTCAATCGACTTTTTTAGATTTGTTAGCTCATTATCCCAACATATAATTGTTACATCATCAGCATAGCAAATGATTTCAGAGTTTGGTGATTGCAAATTAATTAGCAGATCATTTAAATATATCAGCCATAACAACGGAGACAATGGTCCACCCTGAGGACAGCCCTTTGTTAATATTTTTGAAACTTTCATATTATTATACTTGAAAATCGTTTTTCTATTTTTCAAAAAAGAACGTAAATTAGGTTACGTACATGACCTATTTGTTGAAGAACTACCACACTCAGATCACTTACCTTTAACAATAAACATGAATACGTGTTGGGGAAGGAAACAAGTGATGAACTTTTCTTCAATATCAAAGAAAAGGTATATATGGAAACCTGAAAGAGAAACGCTATTTGCGGAAAACTTAGGGAGATCTTTTGTATCCTGGAATAACTCGATTGAAAATATAATGAATAACATGGTCAAGCAGATCAAAAATTCAATGTTAAACACTGGTATGCAAATTGAGACAAAAACGGATAACCTAAAGTCGAATCCTTGGTTTGATCATGATTGCTACACAGCGAAAAAGAACATGAAAGCAACTCTGGCAAAATATGCTAAATTGAACAAGAACCTAGACCGTTTGGGATATGTTAAAGCAAGGAATATGCTATTTTTTAATATACGTCGATTATCAATATTAAAAATAAAAAATACTTTTGTAAAATACAGGGAAAATTAAATAATACATACGACTCAATTATATTTTGGAAAACAATAGCTTCATTTAAGAAAAGAAGCTATACGCAGGGCAACATAACAATATCGGTTTGGCAGCAATTTTACGAAAACCTCCTGGATACAGAGACAATACCTGACTATGAACTACTATGACTTTTATAAATACAGATAACGAGCTAACTGAACACATAACTCTGAACGAAATAAACAGAGAAATTTCTCGGATAAGATGTGGTAAGGCGACTGTCTCTGACGAAATAATGAATGAAGCAATAAAGGCCCTCCCTAAAGAATACTTGATTTCTTTGAAGGATTTATTCAATAGAATCCTGATAAAATCTTAATTCCCGACAACATGGCTAAAATCAGTCATCCAACCAATTTTTAAGAATGGTGTTCAAGACAATCCCTTTAATTATCGAGGCATCGCACTCTTAAGTAATATAGTAAAACTATTCACATCAATCCTCAAATCTCGTCTAGGTACTTGGATAGAAAGGAGTGAGGTTGTTTCTGAGAATCAGGCGGGATTCAGAGGCGGTCACTCTTGCCAAGATCATATATTTACTCTTTTATCCTTGATACAAATGACCCTAAGCAAGAAGAGACGTAAATGCTACATATTTTTCATGGATTTGATAAAGGCTTTCGATACCGTGCCCCTCTCATTTCTATGGAGAAAACTAGTAGATTCAGGTCTTAACCACCGTTTCGTTAACTTAATCAAAAGTTATTATACAAATATGACGGCGGTGGTGCGATGGAACAACTCATTCACCGAGCCAATAAAAGTGCGCTCAGGAGTATTACAAAGGGAACCGATGTCACCTTATTTATTTATACTTTTTATAAATGGCTTAATTGATCTTTTTAATAAATCAGATTTACCTAGAATATACTTTCCAAATTATGGAAATGAAATCCTGATTGGTGAATCTAAAAATAACCTTCAAATAAAAACCATTATGCTAAATAAATTTATTAGCCTTGAAATAAAATAAGTAAAAAATTATGGCTTTCAGAAACGGCGGTCGATTAGCAAAAAATGACAAATAATTTTGGGGTGAGCGCGACAGCTGTCTGTTACTACGAAATATCAATACTTAGGATACCCGCTTACAACAGCAAACTCACTAAACAAAGTACCTGCATATTACAAGGGCAAAGCCTTGGTTGCAACTGGTGCCGTATGGGAGGTCTTAACAAAATACAAGATAACTCTTTAAATGCGGCAATGAAATTATTTGATTCTACAATCTTGTCTCACATGTTATATGTCGCACCCTTTTGGACAATTGAAAAAATAAAAGCAGTTGACCAAGTTCAGAACATCTTTCTAAGACGCTACCTGAATTTACCAAAATACACTCCGGGCTTTAGGCTGAGAATGAAGTACGGAAGTGTATCACTGGAAGTTGTCATTATTAAACAGATTTTGAGTGAGGATCATGAAAATGGAAATGAGAAGGTTGCCTCACGTTTGTTTGGCCCACCTCTGGACACTGCACAACAACCAAAGAGCAGGCTGCAAAATTGTTGAAAACCTGTCAAATCTTTTAAATTCAAAGAGCTTTTCGTTCTTGAAGGGTTGTACCGACTACACTGTTATACAGACCGAAATACCCGGTATTATTCGAATAACAAATAAACAAAGCATTCAAAATGACAAATCGCAAATCTTAAATACCTATCATTATAGTCACTTTAAATACTTAAAAATTTCAATAACAGCAAAACTATATCTACTCATAAATATTCCTCTGGTAATTAAAAGACTTATTGCGCAACTGAGACTCTTATGAGTGTTATTCCCAGAGAATCGATCAAAACTCTGGAAGACTGACTGTCCATTAACTTGTGATCTGTGTAATATCAGAATACAATACGAAAGCATGCTTACAATTTTTGGTTGCTGTTGCTTGGAGAAACAAAGGGGAACCCATGGATGATTGTCTCAATTTGATAGTCAACAAATATATAACTGGATGAATGCAATGACGTTTGCTCAAGGTATTCCTTTTAATTTATATAAATTCTACAAGGCCTCAGTCACTGTTCGGAGGAGATTAATAGAATCGCCGAATGCCGTGGTCCATTTAGACGAGGAAAGCGAAGACTATAACGTGGCTGATTCCACACTAGCCTGTTCAGTGATACGCTAACCTTGACGTATGCATGAAGGATCGTGTGGCCACTGGACATGCGTCGGACTTGGAGGCTGTTGTTGGGTGCTGTGCCTCTGAAGTACAGGAGCTCCATCTATGCTTCCTTTTTTCCTGTGGGGAATCTGTATAAGACTGGTAGTCTTAATAAAGCTTTGTGCAATATATATATATATACTAGCGGATGTGTACCCGGCTTCGCCCGGGTTTTATCTGAGTGAAAGTTTGCCTAACGAATATTATATATTATGTAGTATAATAAACAATGCTAAAGATTAGTTTTAATTATTAATCAAGATTGTGTGTGAATATGTGAGAAAGATGTAATATCGTTGTTGTTTTCTTGGCCGACTGTTTTACATATGGTGCTATCTTAAAATTGCTTGTTTTGAATATTTTTTTAGATTGAGTTGAATGAATTGCTGATTTTTTTTCTGTATTTATATATAAATAAAATTAACTCTGTTGAATTTTTTTGTATTTTATCGATAACAGCAAAGTTATGTATTTTAAAGTTAGGAAAAATATTTTGATGTTAAGCAAAACCTGCTCCATCTCGTTTTACATAAATGTTGAAAATTTGGTCGAAATTGATGCATTGTAACGAAAGTTTTTAGCGAACACCACTTATGAAATTTGCATTTTATTAATATAGATATAATATAAATGAGTTTTAAAAATTGTTTAAAAAAAATGCATCGGCCGGGAATCGAACCCTGGCCGCCCGCGTGGCAGGCGAGCATTCTACCACTGAACCACCGATGCTTTAAAAAAATCAAATTCATTTATCGTCGCGACCAGTGCTGCGCCCTAGCGGTAAAAGACTGGAACTAACGCTTTTTGGTTATTTATTTTTTTAAAAAGCACATTAACTTTTTTAGTTTTTTGAATAGCCTATATGTTAAACGAAATCTTCAGCTACCTACATGCGAAATTCCATAATGATTGAGTCAGTAGATTTTGCGTGATGCGATAACAAACATCGATTTCGCATTTCATTTATATATATATAAGGATCTTGTATTTTCCTTTTTCTCGAATTTACCCAGATTAATCTATTATCTTGATTGTCTCAATTAAGTTTTCTGTGTATAAATTTCGTAATACCTTTAAATGATTAGCTTTAAAAAAAAATAATAATAATGCTTATTACTGGTATTATTACCATTACCCCCCCCCCCCTGCATGTACCCTACATTTCTACTCGGAGAATCTGTATAAGACTGAAAGGTCTTAATTAAGTTTTTGTTGTTATAATAAGATAAAAATGATGACCATAACGAATTTTCAAACCAAATCAAATTCATGTTATACCACGTTACCTTTACGCAAAAAATACATATGTATTTACATATAAATAAATTGACAGGAACTTTTAGAAATATGCAAAAAGTTTATTATTTTAAATCAATAGGCATATATATATATTAGATAATAAAAGGCATATATTGGATTTTATAAAATATTTATTTTGCCAATATTTCGGCTGGCTGAACGCCAACCTTTATCGAGGCATTACATTTTTGTATACACAAACTCAGCGCCGCATAGTGTTATAATATCACAGTTGGCAAAATTGGCAATATTGGCAAAATAAATATTTTATAAAATCCAATATATGCCTTTTATTATCTAATGAATTAAATATGGATTGCTCTATTTTCAAAACAAATATATATATATAGTATAGTTATGAAAAATTTTAAGATTAATAAATTTTTTATTTAATTTAAATGTGTGAGGTTTGTTTTTTTAATTTTTTTGTAATAAATAATTAGTTAGATTATATTTTAAAAAAAAGTTACACCAGCAAAGCATCGGCAGTTACGCGTCATAGGCTGGGTGAAAAAAAGGAATAAGCGAAGAGAAAGTTTTAAAGAGAAGAGCAAAGACAGAACCATGATAATAATTTTCCAAATATAAAATAAAGCTAATTAGAGAGAGAGAAGTATTTTTTTCTCTATTTTCTCTCTTGATGAAAGAAGATAGATTTTTGTGATTTTTTTTTGTGAATTTTTTTATTTTTTTTATAAGCTTATTTTAAAGACCATCTAGTGTAAATGTGGAGGACACGATATAAGATAATATATTAAATTAGGAAGGATGAAAACCTTAAGGGTTAGACCAGATGAAAACCATAAAGGTTAGACCAGATGGAAAGAGGATGGTACTCAGGTGGGCCTCTTCAGATGAAGACCTGAGCAGCAGTTTCGGCCCTTACTCCATTACTTCCAAACCATGCCTCTTCGACCAAATAGAAAGCAAATTTAGGTTGGAACGGAGATAGGGTAATAGCTGAGCCTTAGATATATATACTACAAAAATCAACTAATGAACTAAAACATTGTCATCTTCTGCACTTTCAAACCTAACTCAAAAAATATTTTTTCAGTTCAGAAGTTAAATTTATTCGGTTCTCTCCCTAGACTTAATCAGATTGATACATACTTATCCCTTAGTATTAAACTTTAAAACAAATTGTGTTTATTCTTTTTGGGTATAAGGACTGTAAGAGACTGATAATAAAATAGTAATACAGTTAAATGATTATTATAAATATAGGAAAAAATTATCATATCCCAAGCCTTTAACAATGTGCGTCGACAAGGGAACAGGAAATCTAACATCAAAGAACATAGAAAAATAAACTTTGTCTGATGTTGGTAGGTTCAGATTATAGTCCAAATTGTGTTCATACACTCTAAATAATAGGACTGCAGGAAAATAATAAGATATTATTAGTACGAGAGGATAAGGATTAATTGGAACTACAAGAAAGTACGATTAAATTCAAACAAGTTAAGAATGTGCGTCATACCATAAATGGAAAAATCAGCTTCATCAGACAAAGACATAAGTCCCTTGTCTGAAGATGGTGAAAATGCTTTCCCATAATAACTCACATCATCAATTTATTTGAACTGGTCCTAACGGAACCGTATATTCTATATATATAGTCCTATCTATACTTTTTTTTAATATAATATATGAGGACCATTACCTGTTATTTCTGCTAAATAAGGAAGTTTAGGAATTTAAGTTTTAATGCTTCATATCAATTGGATTGAATGTTCATTCTCTTACCCCCCTTTATAAAGATTGAACACGCATAGATAATTGTTATGTATGCTATAAGGAGAGAAAAAATATTCTAAAGTTATCGTATAAATTTAAAGGATCAAACAAAGTAAGAATTAGAGAAAACACAGAAATAAAGGTATGGTATTGGTAAGCAAAGGTAAAAATAACAAATCCAAACAAATAAACAATGTGCGACGTTTCGGCATCAGCGTCGTTACAATCTTCAGACAAGTCTGAAGAGGGCCACAACGTCGCTACCGAAATTCCACACACCACTCATTCACTCGGACCCGGTCCCGTTACCTTGTGTTTATAATCTATAATCCAAATTGTGCTTTATCAGTATAGTATCGGTGTTTCAGAATATTGAATTTAATAGTTTCTATTAGTGTAGATGGAATTTTTTTTTATTAATATAAAATCTTAATTATTATTTGTTCTAAGTCCAATTAAAAGGGGTGAAGAAAAAAGAAACAAGGAACACAAAAAAAAATAGAAAATAGAAAAAAAAGAAAAAAATAATAGGAAAGGAGATAAAGATGAGGTGGAAAAATAAAAGAAAATTTCTTTGAAAATATTTATAATAGCTTATAAGTACACTTAATTAGTGTGATAGCATTCGTTATGAATGTTATGATTTTAAGAGTATTCACCTATAATTAAATTATTTATTATCTAGATTAGCGGAATGTAGTTAGTGTTAGTAAATCAAGAGAGATAGATGATGTGACTCTTGTTAGTTGCATCATTGTCTACAAGTGAAAGTAGCATTTAGATTGAGCGTTCCAGTTGAAGTCAGTATTGCTGTTAACATTATTGTAGATCATTCATTTATATGTATTGAATTGCGGTTCATGTTATCAACTTAAAATTCAATATATGCATGTTACAATTAACATCACAAGCAAATTCTACTCACCTAGGGGGAAACGGTTAATGTCTATAAATAAATTTTCGATTTAAAAGTTAGCGGAGAAAAACAAGTTTGAATAATCGGTCAAAAGTTAATTAAATTCTCATAGTGAAATTTTTAAAGTCATTGAAGTTGAAATTGTATGAGAATTTATTTTTGTGAAGATATTTTCTGATTGCTAAAATGTAAATATTTTCAATTGTATTTTGGCTGAATCCATTTTTTTGAAATTCGTCATTCAAGTTTTTAATTTTACTTATAAAGTTGTTTAGTTTGTTGTGTTAATTCTGTAGTATCTTAAAAATTGTCCAAAATAGATACCTTTGGTGCAATTTTTTGATATATTTGAATCTTGTCTATTATATTTAATAATGTTGAAATCGAAATTTGATCTTTTGTCATATACCTCTATACTTTTTTCTTTTAGATTTATGTATAAATCGAGGAAGTTGACTTTTTGATTAAATTTGATTTTTTCATTATTTTTTAGATTTAGATACGGAGGATAGATTTTTTCTATTAATTTTGAAAAATTATTATTATTGAATATAAGAATGTCATCTACATATCGGAGCAACCACCAGTTAACTTTGTTAAGAGAAAATAATTCCCTCTCATACCAAAATAACAGGAGGTTGGCCAATAATGGACTCGATGACGTACCCATAGGTACTCCTTGTTTTTTATTGTAAATTTGATTTTTAATTTGAATATAATTGAATTTAAGAAATGCTTCTAAAATTAATTTTGCTTTATTGTAGTTAATTACAATAGTTTTGTTACCATTGTGAATTAAGGGAATATTGAAAGTCTTGTCTATTAAAAATTCTGAAAATAGATTCATAATTTTGAGTTTAAGATCCTCTAACTCCAGTTTAGAGAAGAGGTCTTCAAAATCAAATGTATAAACTGATTTGAGTTTGGGAAGGTTTTTGTTAATAAAATTTAGTATTTTCCTATTGGAGTCAATAAAGTTGTATTTTTCTTTATTGCGGATCTGTTTTGTTAAGAATTTTAAAGTTGAAGCTAATTGAAGGTCTAAATTGTTCAAATTAAAATTTATTCCAGATGTTATGGTTCTGAATTTGAGAGGATTTTTGTGTATTTTGGGTATAATGTAAATATGAGGTATAATAGGAGTAGTGTTTTTTTTTTTTGCTATAGATATTTAAAGTTTTTTCTTTAACCTCCAATTCCTTTTTAATTTGAATCGGGGTTATATTTATTATGCTGTATTTATCGGTGTTGTCCATTTCTTGCATAATTAGGTCGCGGTACAGATTTTTGCAAGTGATTGAGAAGTTGTTGGAACATTTATCAATTGGAGTAATAATGTACTCTTCTTGAATAATTTTGATGTTTTTTTTAATTTTCCAATATTTGAGGGGGGGGGGGGCATTTTTGCAATTTTCAGTGTATTGTGGTAATAATCCTTGACACATGTTTCATAATTTCAAATTTCCAATTAAGGAAAGTAAATTCGGAGATCTTGAACTTTAAGCTTGTTTTATTAATAAAAAGATCAAGATCTTGGATGATTGAATTAACTGTGTTGTTGTAATTTTGTTTAATTGGTGGTATAAATTTATATCCGTTGTTGAGTAAGACTTGTGTTTCTTCGTTTAAGAATGTGAAGTCACTGGTTAGGATGTGACCTTTATATTTATGTTGGTCACTTATATTATTGCACTTACAGTTAATACTATTAAAGTTGTTTTAATTTTTTATGAAGGTATTATAGTTGCATACCATACTTCCTAGATATTTATCTCTCTGTCTCTCTCTATCTCTCTCTCTATATATATATGATGTGAAGGTCTGGTAGCCTATTGTAGAATCCTGTCAACTGGAAATGTGGTGAGGTATCCAGTCGACTTAAACTATGGTGTGAGTTCCTGTTGACTCTCGCTATACTGTGTTGACCGAGAGAAACAGTCAGGATAAGAAGTTTTCCAGTACCTCTCTGCACCTTTAAAGACCTTTTACAGTTCTCACAAAGTACAGGCAGTCGTGGTCGAGGCAGAGTGGAAAGCTTGGGAATGTCCACACAAAAAACGAAGACACAGTTACACTAAGAAAGTTCCGTGAACAGATAAAAGTTGAGCTAGGAGCGAAAGATGGAGATGGAAGAGTTCTTACTGGTCTACATGGTGGATGAGGTGGACCTGGGGTACAACCGACGAGGGCACACGCAGATGGTGAAGTGACTGTAAAGTGGCTGTTTTTATAGGTTAAGACGGGGGCCTTATATATATCTTTCCCGAGAAAGGGAGTATTGCATTTCAACAGATGCGAAGAGTGTGGATCGTCTGGTGAAATTCTAAACTGGCGCCGTCCTGACAGTTTCCAATCTATCTTTAAATGTTGTTTTGTGACTTCCATCTATCTCGATTTTAGACGTTTCTGACTTCTATCTCTTGCTTCAGCTCAACTCTTAATCTATTACAGAGTTTTATTTATTTATCTCAGTTTGTACAAAGTACATTACATATGGTGATGTAATGACACATGTCAATCATGCGTATAATCATTTACAGATGTGTTTCTATTATACAACATGAAAATCTTGTTATAAGTTATATACAATATGGGGTTGTTGGTTTAAATTACCATAGATGGGCCCCGGGAGTGAAAGGGTTTATCCAGGTTTAAGCGGGTAAAGCCTCTCTAACACAGGTAAGTAATTGATATTTCTTTTAATTAATTTAAACTGTGAGGGTTAAAAAGGGCTATAACAAGATGATTTGTTTGGATATAGCTGAAAATAATAATAATAAAGCTTGTTCAATTAAAAAGTTATAATATTGGTTATATAAAAATATTTTTTTTAGATAAAACCGTTGTTTAAATTAAATACATAATGATATGATTATGTGAAAGAGAATTAAAAATTGTAAGATATTATTAGCGGGCGTTGGAAAGGGTTAGGTGTTAAAGAATATGCAATTGTTAGGAGTGCACATGTAAACCAAATGCTTAGATCCACGTGCAAAGCGAGGATATAGACTTGGACGTCTTCCTAGGCAATGTTTCACTTGCGATCCTATATAAGGGTTACAGTGCTTTGTTACAATTTTAGAGTTATTGGGTTAAAAAGTTGTTGAAGAAAAGTTGTTCATTAATATTGTGACGAAGAAATAATTTATTAATTAAATTATTCAATGAAACTATTCAACAGATTATATAAATATATATTAATCTTTTATGTAAAATAATTATTAAAATATCTCTTTGCTTGCTTGCTCAAGATTCTCTAGCGGTAAATAGTTTTTGCTGACTTGTTAATAATTGTCGACTTGTCGCCGTGACGTCATCAATAAATACTTTTACATCTTAGGATATTTCAAGGCTTGATTTCTACGCTACAACTGGTGGAGAGACTGGACCGATACCCATTAAGAAATAAAAGAAAAATTGATTCTGTTGAACCAGAAGAAACTTCTATGAATGTAAAGAAGGAAGGTGCTCAGGTAAGCAACTACGTTGTTCAACATTTGCCAAGGAACCCTTCCATTTTCTCCGGGGAGGATGGTGAAGATCTTCAAAAATGGTTAAAAGGGTATGCACGTGTGGCAAAGTACAACCATTGGGACGAAACCCTTTGTCTTACTAAAGTTTATTTTTATCTGTCTGGAACTGCTCTCAAATGGTTCGAGAACAACGAAGAAAGCATACAGACTTGGAAGGAATTCACATCTCAATTAGAGAATGTGTTCGGAAAAAAAGAAAATTCAAAATTGCAAGCGGAGAAGAAACTTAAAACACGGGCACAATTAAAAGGTGAAAGTACCGAATTTTACATCCAGGATGTCCTGTGCTTGTGCAAAGAGGTTGATCCTCAAATGAGCGAGGAAGATAAAATCTCCCACCTCATGAAGGGGATAGCTGAGGAGCTTTATCAAGCACTCCTACCGAGGGATGTACAGAGCACCGAGCAATTTATTACAGAATGTCGCCGTGTTGAGGCGCTCCGTTGTAGGCGAGTTACCCCAACCAGATACGAGCGCCTACCAAATGTGGCGTCTCTCCGTGATCATGATGACAGGGCAGATCTGTCATCTATGATTAGACAAATGGTTCGTGAGGAGGTACAGCGAGCATTAGCCTCTCCTCGAGAAGAACCAGAAATTTCTGCAATTAAACATATGGTGCAGCAAAAAATTGAAAAAACCATTGCGCCAATTTCTAGAAGTTTCCCTCAAAATAGAGCGCAAAGACCATTACCAAGCCCTAGGTACGAGTTCCAACCCAGAAATTTTCAACCTAGACCGCAGCAGCCGAAACAAGTAAACGGAAGACGCGATACCAACGAATGGCGAACCACTGAAGGTAAGCCAATCTGTTTCCACTGCGGACGCCCTGGCCACGTCGTGCGCTACTGCCGTGACAGGAGGAGAGAATATGAAGGAGAACAAACTTGGAATTACAAACAGAGATATAGGCAAGAGCCTAGAACATTCTATAATTCTCGGAGCAGCCAAGAGCCCAACGACGACCTGCCAAGAGAAAATATACGCCGCTACCGAAGCCCCTCTCCTTACACTGGCCGAAAAGGACAACATTAGTCTCCTGAGAGAAGACCCAGCCCGTCGCCTCGCCGTTCCTGTTAGGAAAAACTAATGAGACATTACTTCGGCCCATACAAAGTAACCCGAAAAATATCTGATGTGACCTATGAAGTTGAAACATTCGGAAACCAGCAAGGTCGTAGTAAAACAAAAGATTTAGTTCACATTTGTAGGATGAAACCATATTTAAACCCAGAGGACCAGGAGGACCACCTAGAAGAGGACCCAGAAGATGACTCGACAAACTTCCAGGAAGAAGACATCCCCACTGAACGAACACAACAACCACAGACCGGCGTAGAGATCTCAGGCCCTATCACCCGTTCTCGAGCCTTGAGACTGAGGATGTAAGTCTCCTTCTGAGCATCGGGTCGATGCTCTTTATAGGAGGAGGCTATGTGACGAAGAAATAATTTATTAATTTAATTATTCAATGAAACTATTCAACAGATTATATAAATATATATTAATCTTTTATGTAAAATAATTATTAAAATATCTCTTTGCTTGCTTGCTCAAGATTCTCTAGTGGTAAATAGTTTTTGCTGACTTGTTAATAATTGTCGACTTGTCGCCGTGACGTCATCAATAAATACTTTTACATCTTAGGATATTTCAAGGCTTGATTTCTACGCTACAATATGGTTGAAAGGGGTGAAATAGAGCCATGCGATAAGTAGAATTGTTGTAGCGACAGTAGGTGGTCTGACTTGACATGAAATCAAAGGTTGATTGTGGTCCGCTAGAGCTGAAAAAAATGGAGAGTTGAAAAAAGTGAACGCTTTGTTCATGCGTTGGTGATGTGCTCCTCGGATGATTGAAATAAACTCTTGAAGCGTGTTCAGGCCAGAAGTTGGGATTTTTAAATCTGGGGAACTGTGTTCAAAGAGTTTGTTAAAATTACGAAATAAAAAAATGCAAAGCAGTGCTGTCGTTTTTCTACAATGAAGTAAAGCAATGGCTGAAATAGATAGTGATGAAAAGTATAGGGAAGTGGTTAGAGAATATGATTGTTGAAAATGATTGTTGTAGATGCCCGATAGTTGATGATAAACATTGTCATATAATAAAGGTGTTTAAAAAATAAAATATAGTGAATAAAAAGATAGAAATATGATTGCGGATAAAAAAAAAGTGTAAGTGGACAAAATCAAGCATGTAATATATAAAAGATATAATAATTAAGAAAATAAAAATGATTTTTGAAACAATTAGATGTTTTGCAATACTAAAATAATATCATGAAAAATAAAATAAATTTGATTAAAGTTTTTTTTTTAAATCATGTTGGATTAAAAATTTGATTATATAATTGAAAGATAAAAATAAAACTAATTATTCAAGATTTTATACAAAAATTAAAATATAATTAAAGGTCATTAATGATTGGATAAATGTTGGGTAGTGGAAAATTGAACAATATTCTCGTTTATCCAAAAAGGTGATATGTAGATAATTATATCTCTTTTCTGTTATAAAGTCTATATCAGACTAACCAAGTTGTTTTAATTGGTGATATGAATTAACATGCAAAATGTTTAATGTATGTTGTTTCGTGATTAAGGCGTTGGTGAGATTTGTAAGAAATCCTAAATGGTTAGTGTGAAACATGTGTTTTAAAAAAATGGCAATCATGAAGATAGCGGTCATCAACATCTGCCTTGAGCGGGGACATGTAACTGAAATATAATCGATTTGGGGGGAGTGACGCCTAAAGGGCGTCCACTTTCTATCTTTCTCGGTATCGTCGGGGTGTTTGTTATTTTTGTCATCACTTGAAACTGGCTTTCTTCTTTTGTCGATGTTGGCAATTTTCTTGCCTATTTGAAAATACCGGGATTTAAATGCAAAAAGGGCTGTTAGGTTGTAGGCGGTATAATTTGGAATAGTTGCATCTCGAAGATATCTGGAGTCAAATGATTGAACTCACTGAGATATACATCTTGAGGCAATCTCTGTGGGTTTTGAACAAATCGGGGTTGTGGAGGTGTGATGTACAGAACATTCTCTGTGTAATATTTTAATTTATTGACATGTATATTGTCACTGTCTCTATTGAGAGGTTGATTGGGGCGATCTATTCGAACGACATTGGGTGAGATTATTTCAATTACTGTATATGGTCCAGTAAAATATGATGCCAATTTACCTGTGTCGGGATGTCTATAATTTTTGACCAAAACAAGATCATTCACTTCGAAATGTGGTGTTCTATGCTGCTTATCAAATGTTTCTTTATCTTTTTTATGTTTATTTTGGGTACGAGAGCTTGCTATCTCTCGAGCTATATTTATTTCAGGGTATGGGTTAAGATGAGTTCTTAGATCTGGGGGGATAACATTGAACATTAAGTAGGTAGGTGGAAAACTTGCTACAGAATGGGATGTATTATTATACGTCTGAGTGACGCGCTTAACGAGTTGAGTCCAGGAAGCTTTCGGATTTTCTAGATAAGCTAGTCTGAGCATGCCTGTAATGGTGGCATTTAAGCGTTCTATTAAACCGTTTGCTTGTGGGTTATTGCTGGTGGTGAGTAGAGGTTGTATACCATGTGTTATTAGAAATTTACGGAATTTTCTGAGGTAAAAGCGGGCGCTCTGTCAGATAACAGACGTTTTGGAGATCCTTGCTGTAGTACAGTTTTGAGGGTTTGAATGTACGTTAGGGTACTGGTGGACTTCGATGGAAAGGTCCAAGCATATCGCGTTAAATGATCCACTATTACGTGTAGATATGTCTTGGAGTGTCCATATTTCGAAAATCCAGCTATGGTATCTATAGAGATTAAGTCGAATGGTTGTTGAGGTGGTGGAATTTGTCCGAGGGCACCATAGGGTTTACCTTTGGGCCTTTTAATGATTTGGCAGGTGTGACACGACTTGAAAAAAATTCTATAGATTTAGAGATACCTTTCCAGTAGTACTGGGCAGTGATTATGCGGGTCATCTGAGAGATGCCTGGGTGGTTATATTCTTGGTGAACTTTATTCATTAGAGTATGTTGCAGGGTTTCGGGCATTATTATTTTAATTACACCTTTTCTTGTAATGGTATGTAAGCCGTTTGTATCAATGTTGAAGGGGGTTGCTGTTGGTTGATGCTGTTTGATAATATCAGCACTGACAAATCCTACAAAGGGGTTTCGTGATAGTAAATCTGCTTCGTACTGTTGGCTGCCTTTGAGGTAGTGGATTTCGTAATTATAGGTATAGTCTCAGGCTCCATCTAAAGAGTCGTCCTGACGGATTTTTTAAAATAGTTTTAAGCCATTGTAAAGCTTGGTGATCTGTGTATATGGTGAATTTTATACCGGTGAGGTATATTCGGAATTTGTCTACACTTTCGACGATGGTGAGGCACTCGAGTTCAGAAACGGTGTAGTTTCTCTCATGTGCTCTAAGGGCGCGGCTGAAATATTGTACAGGATGTACTTGTCCATCTGGATGTACCTGTTTGAGTATGCCGGCGATCCCTTGGGTGGATGCGTCGCAATAAAGGCGGCATGGTAAACCGAATTGATTCAAGTGTAGTACTGGTTTACTGGTTAAACTATCTTTGAGAGTGGTGAAGGCTTGTTGACAGTCTGGGTCCCAATTCCATTTCACATCTTTTTTAAGTAGTTTATTTAAAGGTGCTCGTAAGCGGGCATAATATGGTATAAACTTATTATAAACGTTCACTGCTCCTAAAAATGATTGTAACGTCTTTTGATTGGTAGGTGGTTTGATGGCATTTATGGTATCAAGGTTGCGCGTCTGTGGTGCATAAGTACCTGCGATAACAGTGTATCCTAAGAAATCTATAGATGTTTTAAAAAACGAATATTTATTATAATTGAGTTTGATGTTTTCGTGTTGACACAACGTTAGAAATTGTTTTAGGTGTTGTAGATGATCCTCTAAGGTGTCAGAAAAAATAATGAAATCGCCGAGTTATGGGTAACAAAATTTAGTTTATATTTTTGCATAACCTGGTTTATGGCACGATGGTATATCTGTGGCGAATTTTTAAATCCGTAAGGAAGTCTACAAAATTTGTACTGACTATCTAACGTCACGAAAGCTAGTAGATTACGTGAGTTAGGTTCTATTTCCACTTGCCAATATGCGGATGCTATATCTACAGAAGAGTAGTATTTGGCTTTAGACAATTTGTCAATAATGGTTTCTATTAAAGGTAAAGGATGTACGTCTGGAGCGATGATTTCATTGAGTTTTCTGTAATCAATACAGAAACGTTTCGTTTTATCACGTTTCGTAACAAGAGTTATTGGACTGGCGTAAGGAGAAACTAACGGGGCAATGATTCCATGTTGGAGCATTTGTTCTATTTAGGTTTGTATTTCTTGTTGGTCGTGTAGTGGCACTCTATATGGGGGCGTAATGCTATTATTTTATATGTGGTGGTATTGATTTTTACCGGTGGTATGTTCAATTTAGGCACATTGTATTTATTAGTAGAGAACACTTGCGAGAATTCATATAGAATTGGGTGAAGTTCTTGTGGACAATGTTCTAACTGAGGTGCCACATTAGAAGGTATAGATAACTCAATATCATGAGCAGGAGATATAGTGGGTGATACAACAGTGGGGGCATATATAATTGGGGTAGGGTTCGCCACGTGTAAACAGGACTGGTTCGAGGGGAAGGTGGTAAAAATAGCTGTTTCCCTCGGTTGAGTGGGACATAAATCCAGTTTGCACTTGGTGAACTTATAGACATTTGTTGGGAGAGCATCATTATTTTGATAAATTTGGAGATTATTAAAATCTATAATTAATTTAAATATTTAAAGGGTATTAATAGATAAAATACCAAAATGTAGTGAAGCTTCTATTATAACAAATTTTAGTTTTTGGGTGAGGTTACCTATTTTAATTTTTAAAAATATATATCCAAGGGTATTTGCATTATGGGTATTGCATTTATAGTTAAACTGTACTGATAGATAATAATTTTATATGGTAATCTAATTTCTATGGTTCTTAAAATATCCAAGTTAAGTATGTTAATAGATGCTCCCGTGTCTATTAAAAAGGGCAAATTTACATTTGGTGACAGTTCAGTCCATATTACGAGCTGTTCAACGAAAAAAGGTTGCAGGTTTTCCTACCGTTGAGTTGCTCGCGGGGCTTGTAGAGTTGTCTTGGCTTGCAGCTTGGACTTGGGGAACAGAGCTCAGAGATTGGACCTTGGGCCGGGTGTGGGTACCACATTTTGGTACAGTGGTTGTGCGTGGTCTGGCGTTGTAGACTTGGCGTGTTCGGCCCTGTGGGAACCGTTGTTCACACTGGGAGTGCCAGTACATAACATTGCAATACTTGCAAGGCGAGGGTGGGGGTGTAACTTGGTATGTTACACTTGATGACCGCTGGTTGTTGTACCGCGGGGGTGGGTTGTGGTAGTTTGGATGTGGGGCCTTGTCTATTTGGCGCTGGTACGCTGCACTGGTGGCACACTGAGTCCGTCTTATTCTTGACACTAGGTCGAACCATTCTTTAATGGTGTTTAGTTGTACAGTTGCGATTAATCGCTGGTCGCGACGGGTAGACCTTCGGTCAGAGACTCTATTAATATGTCGGCGGGTAAGTTTAATTTCATGCCCATTATCGTTTTGTTCTGGTAGTAGTCTTCTAGGGGCATTTAGGGTGCCAATTTGATGGCCAGGAAGCTTGCAAACGACGCTTCTGTCGTTGTTGGGAATAGGTCTATCAGTGTCTGGCAGGCTTCATTATAAAATAATCTATCTAACCGTAGTCT
This sequence comes from Cordylochernes scorpioides, assembly GCA_030710605.1. NCBI lineage: Eukaryota > Metazoa > Arthropoda > Arachnida > Pseudoscorpiones > Chernetidae > Cordylochernes > Cordylochernes scorpioides. Next base: position 62,777,109 of record CP092872.1, read on the forward strand.
TCGGAAATATTGGAGGGGCTTACCTTGCAGGTAGCAGGGTAACTTGCGTAGGCGGTCCGTGTAGGTCAGCTCCGCTCGGTCTGCTTGGGCATCGAAGTTGTCGAAAAAGCTCTGGGCTTCAAAGGTACCATCGTATGGACTCACGTCTATCTCCCTCGGAGATCGGGCGACCAGCAGCTTACTCAGGGCATCGGCGATCTGTGTCAGCAGGTCTGCGGAGGTCCCTTGGAGCGGCGACATTTCCTCCTTTTCAAATGTCGCCTCTTGTTTGGGGACAGATGGCCCGGTCGAATCGTTGGACTGTTCGGTTTGCTCTTCCATCTTTGCACTTTCTCGCTTCTATCTGGACTATCTGGCCTTCTTCGTTTGGTATCCTTGGTTTTGGTTATCCTGTCGGCTATAACTATGTGATGAGATCTGGTAGCCTCTTGTAGAATCCTGTTACTAATAATGTGGTGAGGTATCCAGTCGACTTAAACTATGGTGTGAGTTCCTGTTGACTCTCGCTATACTGTGTTGACCGAGAGGAACAGTCAGGATAAGGAGTTTTCCAGTACCTCTCTGCACCTTGGAAGACCTTTTACAGTTCTCACAAAGTACAGGCAGTCGTGGTCGAGGCAGAGTGGAAAGCTTGGGAATGTCCACACAAAAAACGAAGACACAGTTGCACTAATAAAGTTCCGTGAACAGATAAAAGTTGAGCTAGGAGCGAAAGATGGAGATGGAAGAGTTCTTACTGGTCTACATGGTGGATGAGGTGGACCTGGGGTACAACCGACGAGGGCTCACGCAGATGGTGAAGTGACTGTATTTATAGGGTATTGCATTTCAACAGATGCGAAGAGTGTGGATCGTCTGGTGAAATTCTAAACTGGCGCCGTCCTGACAGTTTCCAATCTATCTTTAGATGTTGTTTTATGACTTCCATCTATCTCGATTTTAGACGTTTCTGACTTCTATCTCTTGCTTCAGCTCAACTCTTAATCTATTACAGAGTTTTATTTATTTATCCTCAGTTTGTACAAAGTACATTACATATGGTGATGTGATGATACATGTCAATCATGCGTATAATCATTTACAGATGTGTTTCTATTATACAACATGAAAATCTTGTTATAAGTTATATACAATATGGGGTTGTTGGTTTAAGTTACCATATATATATATATAATATTTTTAATATCAACACCTGAACTTTTTATTTTTTATATTATTTTTTCATGTGTTAAGTGTATTTACGCAAGTTTAGCTTTGAATACCCATTTCTTGGTTTCTCAAGAAGCCTCTGTGACCAAAAATATTTTTAGTCGCAGTGGTACAGCCTACTCCATGATGACGAGCGCCAACAGCGCGAAACGCGTTCGTGGATGGCTTTTCATGATTTATCAAGAAATTGAGTTGGTCAAATATCACAGATCAAGTTGAATAAACGTTTGGTTTATTTTTGCACCACTAGATGGCGCTCTGCCATCTAAAAAGCACATGTTCTTATGGTCAGTATACGCCTTCATTATTTTAATATATATATAAGTTGTAAATATTTTATATATCGTCGCGTGAAGGCATCGCGTGATCATCTGAAGCAGTTTAAAAACAAGAAACGCCCTGATGAAGTTAGGCGTATAGCCTATTGAAATATTGGCATTTTATATTAAATAAAATGTTTGTTTTATTTTAGATCCTAAATATGCCCTTTAATTAATATATAAATATATATATGTGGGATCGTTGCGAAACCTTTTGAAGTTGGTTGATAATTGATTGAATTGGTGTTGGCGCAGTCGTTTTTTGCTAAGTGGTAAGTTATGCATACAGGGGAAAATAACGAAAACACAGGGTTGGTTGAGTTGAAAAAGGCTAGTAATCTAGGGAGAAAAAGGAGTTGAAGCTATTGGAGGAGTTGGCTATCGACTATCTATTCCATGATTGAGGATTGACTTATCTGAGGTGTTGAGGAGAGGGGATTTGCTCCAAGCTGATCTCTATGGCGCCACGGTCCTAACTCTGTGCTGTCCAAGGTCCTCCTGACTATTCTTCGTTCCCGATTTAAGAAGAAAACTACTCAGGGCTCTGATTGGCTGGATTTTTGTGACGTGTAATCTTTCTATAGGTTCCTGACTAATGTTCTACTCCCTGATTGGGTCTCTGCTAATTCTTTGTTCTCTGGACTTGTGCTGACCTGACCAGGAAATGCTAGGTTCTTGAACTCAGTTTTATGAGTTCCGGGATAATAAAACCTGCTAATGATTGCTTCCTATTACATGGCCTTTCTCTCCCAGATTTCTTAAGCCTTGTCTTTATTAAATCTTTTAAAACATACATTGCATACATATTGGTTCGGGTTTGCATCCAGTTATGTACAAATTATGACAGATGCGCCCCCTACATGTGAAGAATTCACGAGGGGAACTCCTGAGTGAGTTCTGTAAAGGGAAACCAATAATTTTGTGGGAAAATTAGTTGGTTATAGAGAGGTTATATACAAGCATTGGTAGTGATATAAAAGATAAAAGAGAATGGTGTTAATGATATATAGCTTGCGTATAATTAATAGAAATCAAAATTTTGTAATTGTAAGACATCAAAATGAATACTATGGTACATAGTGGGATAAAAGAAAAGAAAAGGCGCCTAAACGATATTCTACTCGAGATTGGGAATAAAAATCGAGGGAGTTTCATTAGGTCTTTTGAGAAATCAAAATAAAAATAAAAGTTGAACGAAATCAAAGTGAATGCTTGGTTGCATGGTGGAAAAAAAAAAGAAAAATGCTTTGTTGCATGGTAAAAAAAAAGAAATGCCTAACTATATTCTACTCGAAATTGGAAATGGAAATCGAGGGAGTTCTGATAGGTCTTTTGAGAAATCAAAAATAAAATAAAAAGTTGGAGGAAATCAAAGTGAATGCTTGGTTGCATGGGGAAAAAAAAGAAAAATGCTTTGTAGCATGGTAAAAAAAGAAAAATGCTTTGTTGCATGGTGAAAAAAAAAAAGAAAAATGCTTTGTTGCATGGTAAAAAAAAGAAATGCCTAACTATATTCTACTCGAAATTGGGAATGGAAATCGAGGGAGTTCTGTTAGATCTTTCGAGAAATCAAAATAAAATAAAAAGTTGGAAGAAATCAAAGTGAATGCTTGGGTGCATGGTGGAAAAAAAAAGAAAATTGCTTTGTTGCACGGTGAAAAAAAAAAGAAATGTCTAACTATATTCTACTCGAAATTGGGAATGGAAATCGAGGGAATTAGTATGAAACGCGAAAAATTTCAGTAAATTCAAAAGTTCACCAATTCCATACAACAAAAGATTTTTTATTCAAAGTAATTGCCCTGATTAGCTATACACTCGGACCACCTTCCAGGCAATTTTCGAATTCCTTGTCTGAAAAATTCTATTCCTTTTGAGTCGAACCAGTCAACAAGCCATTTTCGGAGTATGTCTGAGTTCGAAAATTCCTGGTTTTTAGGGCGTGTCCTAAAGAAGTGAAAAGGTGGTAGTCCGACGTCGCTAAGTCTGGTGAGTACGGCGGGTGGGGTAAGAGTTCCCAGCTCAAGTCTTTTATGGTGTTTTTGACCACTGTAGCGTTGTGGGCTGGAGCGTTGTCATGCTGCAGTATCAGCTTGTTGTGCTTTTCACGCAATTCCGGTCTTTTTTCATTCAATTCCTCTCTCAAACTGTGCATTTGTTGTTCGTAGCGACTAGTATTGACCGTTTCGCCAGGTTTCAGGAGCTTGAAATATACTACGCCGGTCTGGTCCCACCATACGCAAAGCATTGCCTTTTTTCCTAAGCGATTGGGCCTAGGCTTCCGTTTTGGAAATTGGCCGAGCAGGCCCCACGACTTTTGGCGCATAGGATTGCTGAAGTGGATCGATTTCTCATCAGAAGTTACGATTCGGTGCAAAAATGACTTCTTTTCATGCCTGGCGAGCAGCCCTTCGCAGGTTACCAGACGCCGTTCTTGCTGCCTTTCGCTTAACTCGTGGGGGACCTATCTGGAAAGCTTTTGGGTCATTCTGAGGCTGTTTAAACGTAGGGAAACAGAACCTTGAGACACCTGGAGCTGTTTCGCGAGTTTCTCCTGCGTTTGGGTACTGTCGTCATCCAACAAAGCTTGCAGTTCAGAGTCCTCGAACTTTAGGTGCGGTTTTCCACGTGGTTCATTATCAAGTTCGAAATCGCCACTTTGGAATTTTTTAAACCACCTGTAACACTGCGATTTGCTCAGAGCGTGGTCGCCGTGAACTTCCTCGAGCATTCGGTGGGCTTCAGTGGCACTTTTCTTCCAGTTGAAGGCGAACAACAAAACTTCCCGCAAATGGGCACTTTTTGGCTCGGAAATCACCATTTTCCACGGGCTCCAGAAATTTTCCACTATTTGAATTTTTCTAAAACTCCACACATGCTAATGCCACGTAAGTCAAAAAACAAAATGCCTTCAACAGCGCCACCGTCGGCTCAAATAAAGTTGCACAGCGCTCTCTGGCAGCCATTTTCGCGTTTCATACTAATAGACCTGGTAGATCTTTCGAGAAATCAAAATAAAATAAAAAGTTGGAAGAAATCAAAGTGAATGCTTGGTTGCATGATAAAAAAAAAAGAAAAATGCTTTGTTGCATGGTGAAAAAAAAAAGAAAAATGCTTTGTTGCATGGTAAAAAAAAAAGAAATGCCTAACTATATTCTACTCGAAATTGGGAATGGAAATCGAGGGAGTTTTATTAGGTCTTTTGAAAAATCAAAAATAAAATAAAAAGTTGGAAGAAATCAAAGTGAATGCTTGGGTGCATGGTGAAAAAAAAAAAGAAAATTGCTTTGTTGTATGGTAAAAAAAAAGAAAGGAAAAAGGTTTTTTTATAAAAATCAAAATAAAACATAATATCTAATTTTAACTGAAAACCAGTGAGTTTTCGTTGATAAAAATTTGTTTAGTTATTGAATTATGACAAAATAAAAGAGGTGGTAAATAAAATGGTAAATAATTGCTAAAATAAATGATAAGTAATTGAATTAGGAAAAAATGATAAATTGGATTAAGTATTTTGATTTTAAAATAAGGAAATAATGTAAATGAATGATATATATAAAAAATGTGTATAGCGAGGTTCGCAACTCGCTTTGTAATTACATGCCATACCTATATCACGCTCGCAAACAACTCCTTATGTACCTTGTAGATTTTTTTTGTCTTTCCTGTGCGTCTCTTGGGTAGAAACGTGACCTGTCCCAGTTGTGCGGATTTATATTGTGTATACAGGAGACATGGGAATCTAATTAACCTTACGTGTGCATTTTGTCTTTGTGTTGTTGTATTTCGAGATCTCAATGCCGAATGTAGTATGTTAATATGTCCCGAGCCTTAATGCGTTCTAAGGATTTTTATGCAATTCCCTAGGGCACTTAAGTTATGCTCGCCCAATATCCACTTTATTATATCGGGTGTCGATACCGTAGTCAAAACTTTGAATACAGGGTCCGAGGAGAGTCCTCGATTCTTCTAAAATGGTTGTTTAATCCCTTCGGAAGAAACGCAAGCTCGAAAGCTTAATTACCTGAATTTACTTATCATTTAAGTGGTTATGTGCGTGTTTTGTTCATAATTAACCTTGAGATCTGCGTGTTTTAAAATCTAACGTCTGTGTGTCTAATGTGGGTTGAATATGTACCTAATATGGAAAAATGTAAAAGTTTTCTGGAAGTTTTTAAAAATATATAAGAATAGAAATGTGAACTCATTGGGAATGTCGGTCGTCTTAAGTCTTTTGTGAGAATGCAATTAAATTGTGTTTTTGGTAAAAGTCGATATGTAGGCTCAAACCGGGATCCAAAGATGGGCGACGTTAAAATGTCCACAGCGCGCTGACCTCAATTTTATTAGCTGTCGGTCCAGAGGGGAAATACGACCCATATCCGGAGGGGGGGGGGGAAGCAAGGGGCCCTCTTCTAAATCTGTCCACCCCCTCTATTTGTGCATGTAGCTGACCGGCCAAGAGGGAGACACGGTTCCCTGGTTGGCGTAATTCGAGACCGGAAGAATGGCGGATGTGTGGGGAACGGAGCAAGGTCCCTCTTCTAAATCTATCCACCCTCTATTTGCAAGTAATTTGGTGACATTTAATGGCGGACGTCTTTATCGCGAGTGGGGGGAAAGTATTCTGAAACCGTCTTCCTCCCCTCATGTAATTGTTCGCCTAATTGAATCTGCACTCACAGTGCCCTAATTGTCCTAATTGATTTTTTTCTAATGATTCGCGGGTGGGGCTCCCTTCAAATGGGTGACGATCTCTTCCAGCATATTCCACACCAGATTTAGTAATTCAAAAATGGCATTGCCTATATGGAAGATTGAATTTAAGACGGAATTTCCTATATGGACGATAGATTCTAAGACGGAATTTCCGATATGGAAGACTGCCTCTTGCAGCTGGTAAATTCTATGGGAAGGTAGGGTATAAATTAGCATGTGAACGATGAATAAAAATGGGACGAGTCCATAGGGTAGAAATAGCAGACAAATAACAGAGATTAGGTGAAAAATAGGATATTGGCACATCTTCTCCCATGTTTTTACTATGAAATGTGGCTCTGGAATATCTGGTTGGACTTCTATTAACTGTGGTTGTTCTATGTCGCAATTCTTGTTATCGTGGGAGAATGGCGTAAATCGTTTTTTGGACAAAATGGTAGGATTTAAATGATTGTCAGGTTCGCAGTTCGCCTGTTTGGTGGTTAATGGTTCCGTTGAAGAAATGTCGGGTGTAGGTGTCTTAAGTGGATACGTGTAATCGTCTCTCTGTCTTAGATGGTGTAAATTTGTTATTGTTTGTATTGTGTATGTGGTATGTTTTGTGTACGAATTTTGTTTATTTCTGTGGGTTGTATCGGTGTCTTTATGGGGAGGTTGGTTGGATTCATCGATACTTCTTGCGAATCGGCAGGTGGGACAGGTTTTTACCTGTTTTGCAATGTCTTGTGTCATGTTCTGCCAATAATACTGTGAAGAGATGAGTCTCGTCATCTTTGAGATGTCTGGATGGTTGTGCTGTGTATGGACTGACTTAAGTAGTTTGTTTGTGAGTGGTTTTGGAACTATAATTTTAGTTACACCTTTTCGGGAGACGGTATGCAGTCCATTGTGATCCATGGTCAAGCGAGATTTTCTCGATGGGGAAGGCTGATGGCTCTTAATGAGGGAGGCGTCTAAAAAGCCACAAAATGGGATACGAGTTAAAACGCCCGTTTCATATTTTTGTACTCCATTTATGCTACAGACCTCATATTCGTAACTCGATAGCCTTAATCTCCACCGAAACAATCTGCCTGACGGGCTTTTGATCTCTTTCAGCCACTGCAATGCGGGATGGTCAGAAAATATTGTAAATTTTCTGCCCATTAGACAGGCGCGGAAATTATCCACACTTTCCACAATGGCTAGGCATTGTAGTTCGAGTTTGAATAACTTCGCTCGTGTGCACGCAGAGAGCGGCTGAAATTCTGGACTGTGTATGTCTTCCCATCAGGGTAGACCTGTTTGAGGACGCCTGCAATGCCGAGTGTTGAGGCGTTACAGTACACCTGGCATGGCAGACCTTCCTGGTAAAGGTGTAACGTGGGGTGTGTGGTAAGGCTTTCTTTCGGGCTAGTGAACGCCTTCTGGCATTCGTCATCCCAGACCCACATGACATCCCTTTTTAGAAGGTTGACAAGTGGCGTCCGCAAGCGGGCGTGGTCTGGAATGAACTTTTTATAAGCGTTCACAGCGCTTAAGAAAGATCGCAATGTTTTTCGATTGTGTGGTTGTTTGGTGACGTGAATTTTTTCTATGTTTTGTGTAGACGGGGTGGTTGTTCCGGCAGTGGTTGTGCATATGTTTGCTGGGTGTTGTCGCCTTTTGGGGCGAGTGTCGCGCTTGTTGCGCTGGTCGTGCGTGTTACTGTTGTGTGACGACGTATGGACACGTGTGTGTTTAGTGTGAAAGCCGTCCTGTTGGATGGATACTGTCTGTGTACTGTTGTTAGTGTCATGGTTGTTGCGTTGGTTGTGCATCTGACAGTTGTGTGACGATGTGTGATCACTCGTGTGTTTAATATTGTCCTGTTGGGGGGACGCAATTTGTGCATTGTCGTTGTGAATTGAAGCCATTGTGGCCTTGTGAGTTGAGGGCATATAGTAAAGGCAATTGGCCTTAGTGAAAAAGTTGTGTTGTGCGTGACTAGATTGGCATGTTGGTGATTGTGTTTTGACCACTAAATGCGCGCATTGGGTGCCATGTGCGGAGGGTTTGGGTGCAGGGCAAGTCCTTTGTGACATCGCTTGGCACTCCCAATATGTGCATTCCTTGGGTACATGGTGAAAATGGTAGGTAGGGGTAGACAATGGGACGCCAAGTTGGAATATAGTGCCGTTGTTAAAGTCTATTGCTATTTTAAAATGATGGAGAGTATTTCTGCTGAGAATTCCAAATGGCAGCGGTGCTTCCACCACGTGGAAATTCTCTTTTCTGGATATTTTACCTATTGTCAGCGGGAGTGCTATATTTCCTATTGTTGTTGCGAGACCGTTGAGGCTCTGTAGCTCTATAGACTGTTCTTTTAATTTTATATTAGGAAGGTGAGTTTTTAACATTTTGTACAGGGTATATGGCACTATATTCAAACTCGCGCCTGTGTCAATTAAAAAGAGGCATGGTAGATCAGGGGTCAGAAACAGTTTCAGCGTCAATTTCTTGACGCTAAAGAGTTGAGATCCTACCTCAGTTCCGAAAATTCGGCTCGGCTGGTGCGTCTCCGGCTTGGGATGGCTGCGTGGGACGCCTGGCGTGCTGCTGTGTCGGGGCCGTTTGCACTGCCCTTGCACTCGTGGGTAGATTTCGGGCTATTTGCACTGCCCTTGTGTTCGAGTGTCGAGCTTGTTGGGATGGTACCGTCCACCTACTTGGTTTTTTCTGGATACTGGTGTAGGGATCCGGCATGGTGGGTGATGGTTCCTCGGAGTGGCGCGTCAGATCGCTCGGCCACGTGTCGGCGGCGGCATCTCCGTCCATCTTCCGGCCTGGGGCGTGGGCGTCGTCTGTCCCCCGGGCGGAGCCCCGGTCCTCGTCTCGTCGGGTAGACTTCACTCCTTGGAGGGCGACCGTCAACTGTCCTATAATGGCCACCAGGGTGCGTCGTGTTATCTTCTTTTCCCTTCTCTCCGCTAAATCGTCGCCGTTTCTTTTCGCTACTTGGTCTCGTTTGTTTTCCATTTTATCCTGTCGACTTACTGTGGGATCGTTGCGAAACCTTTTGAAGTTGGTTGATAATTATAATTGATTGAATTGGTGTTGGCGCACTCGTTTTTTGCTAAGTGGTAAGTTATGCATACAGGGGAAAATAACGAAAACACAGGGTTGGTTGAGTTGAAAAAGGCTAGTAATCTAGGGAGAAAAAGGAGTTGAAGCTATTGGAGGATTTGGCTATCGACTATCTATTCCATGATTGAGGATTGACTTATCTGAGGTGTTGAGGAGAAGGGATTTGCTCCAAGCTGATCTCTATGGCGCCACGGTCCTAACTCCGTGCTGTCCAAGGTCCTCCTGACTATTCTTCGTTCCCGATTTAAGAAGAAAACTACTCAGGGCTCTGATTGGCTGGATTTTTGTGACGTGTAATCTTTCTATAGGTTCCTGACTAATGTTCTACTCTCTGATTGGGTCTCTGCTAATTCTTTGTTCTCTGGACTTGTGCTGACCTGACCAGGAAATGCTAGGTTCCTGAACTCAGTTTTATGAGTTCCGGGATAATAAAACCTGCTAATAATTGCTTCCTATTACATGGCCTTTCTCTCCCAGATTTCTTAAGCATTGTCTTTATTAAATCTTTTAAAACATACATTGCATACATATTGGGTCGGGTTTGCATCCAGTTATGTACAAATTATGACATATATATATATATATATATATATATATATATTTGGAGAATATTGCTGATTCTCCGTTTACTCTGTGGTAGTTGTGACAGCGAAGGTGCTGTCAACTGGAAGTTTTTGGATATGGGTGAATTTGCAGTCGTGATGACAGGAGTGAGGACACAGGATAGGGTGGTTAAGGGAACTGATGCTGACAGACAGAGAACGTAGTAGGAGAGTGAGCTTACGCCCCGCGATTTACGCTGGATCAGAAGACACGTCTAGTACGGATGATACTCGGAGACGCTACTGAGACTTCCCCAGTCGGGTGGTGTCACGTGACCTCTATTGAGATTCTGTTTGGTCATTCATTACATCATGGAAGATGAAGAATCGCCTTGATTGGTTCAAACGACTGGGAATCCATCTTTGATAGTTATAGCAGAAAGTATGAGGATGGAGCATTGACCCAAATAAAGTTGTTTTTAGCGAATTCAACTCCAGGGTCCTTTGTCTTGGAGTTCTCTGGAATAAAAGTGTCGTTGACCTAGCGCTAATGATGTGAGATGGGAATCTTTCCTCTTAACTCTAGGCCTAACTGCAATCGTTTATGAATACCTATAATCGTATTATCTCCTTGTTTTTCTCTGTCTGTCTGACATACAGTCCGTACTTTATTTGGCTCTTAACAGTACATCATGTTATACAGTAGTTATCAGTTTGGTACAGGGTACAAGGTGGTGGGACATATGCAGGAACATGGTAGAATGACTGGGGTTTTAAATTATCAGATATATATATATAGACGGAAATTTTGCCGGGAGGAAATTGATCTAAAGAGACATGGGTCGCCTCTCCCGTCAAAACAGACGTCTAAAACCAGACGCCATCATTGTCAAGATTCCATTAGATCCCATGTGGATCTCATGGAATAAAGTCCGCCCTAGACTGACGAGGGCCATTATCCCGAAACCATGGTCTCTAGGTGAACGCTTTTCAGTTTGCCAAAGCTGGTGTTGTGGCTTTGTCACCGACCCGAGGCCGCTAGTTGCGGCGACGGTCAATAGATGGCGTCTGGTTTTAGACGTCTGTTTTGACCGGAGAGGCGACCCTTTTCTCTTTATATATATATATATATGTTATATTAAAATATTTTATTTAAAATTGTTATATTAAAGTATTATTTTAATTGAAATTATATATCATAGATTCAAATACTCTGCTAAATCGACCGCCAGAGGTCATGCTTCCCCTATAAAATCTCATTGTTGTTCTTCCCCGTTGGTCGACCCAAAATATTTGTACATTATGTAAATAATCTTTTGTTTTCCTTATTTTATTCGCCTTAAGTCAGGCAGCACTTTTATCAAATTATGTTCTTTTATATACTCCTTTATCACAATTAAAGCAATTACTGATCAAAAGCCATATTATTATTTTTATTTCAAGATTATTCAACCACGACTGCACCACAATAGCATAATCATCAATATGATCCAAAACAACAGAAATCTTATCTTTTTTTTAAATATAATATATATATATGTTATGAATAATTGGTTTGTTGTTAACCCAATAAAGGGTTGATAAGACAAAGTATCGATATGATAAAGGGTTGAGGTGCAGTCGTGATAAAAAAAGATAATTATTTACCATCAAGTAGCTTTTATTTTCAATTACTTGAGGAAATATTGCACATTAGTTATTTTCACATTATATAGAATTTATAAAGTTAATCCTATATTAGTGATTCAAAAAGATTGATATGTTAACTTCGCATATTTACAACAAAACTGAAAGTCATTCTAAAAACTATGATAACGAAAGTAGAATTATCAATGAATAAAAAATATATTTTTTTAAATATAGAAATATTTGAGTTTTTAGATTATATATATATATATTAATTGAATAGCATATTTTGGATCGCAAATAAAATAAACATTTTATTTAATATAAATGCCAATATTTCAATAGGCTATACGCCTAACTTCGTCAGGGCTTTTCTTGTTTTTGAACTGCTTTGGTTCATCACGTGATGCCTTCACGCGACGATATATAAATATTTGCAACTCTGTGGGGATAAAATTTAAAATATATACACACAAAAAATATTAATAAGAATAGAATATATATGTACATTTATAAAAATTAAAAAATAATATATGATTTCTAATAAGTATAATAAAATAATTTTAAATTGATTTGAACTGTAGATATAACGGAGGTATGTCAATTTTTCTATTAATACTGTTGGTATCTTTCATTGAGGACCAACTTTCTAAAAAGAGTCTTGAGTGTTTATCTTGAATGTTGTTATATATAATTTCTGTTTTTTCAAAATTTGGTGTATGGTCCTGTTTGAGTGCGTGATCTACTAAAAGTGATAATGGGCTATGGTTTTTAAAAACTGTTTTGTGTTGATTTACTCTTTCTTCAAGAGTTTTACCTGTTTCTCCTATGTATGTTACAGGGCATGATTTGCATGGAATGCGATATACTATGTTTGATTTGAATTGATGTTTGCTATTATGCTTAGTGTTGGGATGGCGTAAAATTTCTTTTAGATCTAAAAGAAATTTTACGCCATCCCAACACTAAGCATAATAGCAAACATCAATTCAAATCAAACATAGTATATCGCATTCCATGCAAATCATGCCCTGCAACATACATAGGAGAAACAGGTAAAACTCTTGAAGAAAGAGTAAATCAACACAAAACAGCTTTTAAAAACCATAGCCCATTATCACTTTTAGTAGATCACGCACTCAAACAGGACCATACACCAAATTTTGAAAAAACAGAAATTATATATAACAACATTCAAGATAAACACTCAAGACTCTTTTTAGAAAGTTGGTCCTCAATGAAAGATACCAACAGTATTAATAGAAAAATTGACATACCTCCGTTATATCTACAGTTCAAATCAATTTAAAATTATTTTATTATACTTATTAGAAATCATATATTATTTTTTAATTTTTATAAATGTACATATATATTCTATTCTTATTAATATTTTTTGTGTGTATATATTTTAAATTTTATCCCCACAGAGTTGCAAATATTTATATATCGTCGCGTGAAGGCATCACGTAATGAACCAAAGCAGTTCAAAAACAAGAAAAGCCCTGACGAAGTTAGGCGTATAGCCTATTGAAATATTGGCATTTATATTAAATAAAATGTTTATTTTATTTTCGATCCAAAATATGCTATTCAATTAATAATTTCATATGGATTGCTCAATATATATATATATATGAAAAAACAATAGAAAAAAAATAAAAGATAAGTGGGTCAGGTGTTGATATTAAAAATAAAAAATGCATCTCCTGACCACGAGCGCATGTGCTTTTTAGATGGCAGAGCGCCATCTAGTGGAGCAAAAATAAACTAAACGTTTATTTAGCTTGCTCCGTGATATTTGGCCAACCCAATTTCTTGATTTATCAAGAAAAGCCATCCACGAACGCGTTTCGCGCTGTTGGCGCTCGTCAGCGTGGAGAAGGCTGTAACCACTGCGACCAAAAAAGATTTTTGGTCCCAATGGCTTCTTGAGAAATCAGAAAATGGGTATTTAAGGCCAAATTTGCGTAAAGACGCTTAACGCATCTTTTTACATACTTTTACATCTTTTTTGGTCGCAGTGGTTACAGCCTTCTCCACGCTGACGAGCGCCAACAGCGCGAAACGCGTTCGTGGATGGCTTTTCTTGATAAATCAAGAAATTGGGTTGGCCAAATATCACGGAGCAAGCTAAATAAACGTTTAGTTTATTTTTGCTCCACTAGATGGCGCTCTGCCATCTAAAAAGCACATGCGCTCGTGGTCAGGAGATGCATTTTTATTTTTATTATATATATATATATGGAAATGTTTGCCGGGAGTAAATTGATCTATAAAAGCATAGGGCGCCTTTCCCTTCAAAACTGGACATCTTAGGTTAGTCTTGGGGAAGGTTTAGGGCTCGTTGTGAAGCCAGTGTTCTGTCTGAAGATGGTGGTTTTACCAGCCACCATAGTTCTGTGGCTTGCCTATAGAAATAGGCATGCTGGAGTCTGGCTTGGTGCTGGTGGGATCAAGTCAACCACCATAGGTCAGGTGGCTCGACCACCAGGGAAGGTCTCTGAGTCCATCTCAGACTCTGGCTCGGGGTTGTCAAGGATAAAGGCTTCAGGCTCCATCTGCGCTTCACAATCTCCAGAGCTTTGCAGCTCAGAGAGGACATGGTAGGACATGATGAGGTTAGGTAGGGTTCTGGTTGAATCGTGGCATACTTTAATACAAAGGTCACGAGGTGTCCTATCACATGCTTCAGTGATGAGGATACCCATTTTGATGTACACAAATATTTATTTTTAATTACAATCAAAGATTTACAATTGGGGATTGTATTTTTTCTATGACATAAGTTAAAACCAAAACAGAACACGCGAGCCATCTAAAACCAAAACAAGACAAAAAAACAAGTCAGCTCAGATAATCAAAGTCAAAGCCTTTCCAAAAAGTTATATTAATAATTTTTAAGAGTGGCCAATCCATGAAATTTTCTGTAAATACCGTTAGCTCTTTGCCTAGACTCTGATCACTCTAATGTAATAGAAATATTTAGGCTGTAGCAGTCTTGGCCTGGATAGATTGACAAAGAGCGTCAATGTCTGTTGGTCGGGAATTCGTGGTTAGAATATGAGAGTGGACTGACGGTTTTGTCTGTGGCGCAATATAAAGTTCGCTTAGCTTAGGGATGGTTTGTGGAAGAGTCGAGGGATCTCCTGATCTGTCTTGGGCACGACTTTGGTTGGTTACACTTAAGTTCGGCGGGAAGAAACATTCGGCCTTTGCGACCTTTTCGTAGAGTCTACTTATTAGTCGATCGATGCCCGGATTCCAGTTTTCCTTTCCATCTGAAAGTTGTTGAGACAATTGGTCGGATTCCTTCTCCTCCTGAAGCACCTCATCTTCAAATTTTCAGCAGCTGCAAGAGATGGATACTCTCTATATTTAGTAGTGAAGGAACGCATGGTCTCCAATGGCGATCGAGCCGTCTGGGAGTGAGCAACATCAGCTGCAACTATTCATAAATTGCTGTTTCGACTTGATTAGAATGACCTTTTCTTTCCTTCTTGTTCAGTCAACACTGTGAAGCTGTGGTGGCCTCTCTTTTTTCCTTCTCCCACTTTTTCTGGCTTAGCAACATTATTCAATTTTCTTATCCATAGTGCTCTGTATACAACTTATGATATAAAAATTCACATGAATGCATAAGTATAATAAAGAAGCAGTCAGTGGGCGGTGCGAGTACTGGTGACCAATAGCGTAGACATCCGCCTAGGCCAAGTACCTAGATAGAGCGGCGCCCGCCATTCTCGACGAGGCTCCCTCTGGCTGGTATCTGTTTTTTTTTTTGCCACACTGATTTTTTAAAGTATTTGTTGAAAAAAAAAATAGGAATTAAAATTTAAAAGCACTCACAATTATTGTAATTTTTGATTTGAAATTAGGGTGCAGATATCAAGCTAACTAGGGCATGCAAATTCAAATATGCTGAAGGAATATTTGGGTCCGTTTGGGAGACGCGCATCAGCCTTGACTAGCAGGGTCCATTCCCTAGGAATGGTGCAAATTCAGCTGATTTTGTAGTCGTGCTGTTGTGGAGCTAGTACAAATACAAACCAATCAGATCAAATCAATATTAGAGTGGCCTGGTAAATTGGCGAAAAACCATTAGAATATATTTTTTAATCTCAGTAGTAACACAGGAAAATATTTTAATTAAATCGTGCAAAATTGATATTCCTCAAACCAATATACGCTTTTACTATTTCATTTTTCTTCATGGCTGTCATTAAATTGATTCTTAACCTTTATTTGGCAACCTTATAAGTCTAGCTATTTTAATGGATCCTTAAAATTAATCAAATGTTGAGGAAAAATAAATTTTCACATTTTTAATAAATGCGCATGAATTTACATTGTGAAATTGTTGGGTCAGATTTTCAACCAAACAGACCCAACAAAGATGTAAACATTTACATCATATAAATATATACGCAGTGTCTCGCCAAAGTGTTTGTTGCCTAGGTGGAGAACTCCCAACGATGGCCGACGATGCTCTAAAGACCCAAAGCCCGCTGCGGAAGGGCCGAGACGAAGGATGTACAAAGAGCACATGTACAAATAAAACTAGACACTTGAGGACACCAGACTTCCATGCCGAAAGCTGATGCCTGGTGGGGAGGAAGACACGGGTGACATCCAGAGACATCCGTGCTGGGAGCTGCTGTACCATATGTATATATATCCCCCTCATTTTAGTTAGAGGTGACCAAAGGAAAACAATTTTGTCATATAAACATTAAATCAATAACTTTTTTTTTAATACTCGGGATATATATATGTCATAATTTGTATATGTATATAGTTAATAATAGTTGTATTTGTATATAGTTAATGCCAAGAGATACAATTTATTCTCGTCAAATAAGTATGTAAATATGTTACGCTTGCGTTAAAATGTAAATATGTAAATTCACCCATGTATAAAAGGCGGCACAAAAAATAAAGTGGCAGACATCGCGGGCGCGCTGCTCGCTAGGCATAACGACTGCGCCTCTTCATTTAGCTACGACATATGTATTATTTAATTTACTAAAGGAATTTAATTTGTTTTTCAATATACTTTTTTTTTCTCGCGCGGCAACACGGTAAATTGGAGGCGTGGTCATGATCACGTGCGTGTTTGCTTTCGACGAATGAAAATGCCAGCCAATAGAAACTTTGGCGTGAGGAGCGAATGAAAATGAAGAGAGGCAAGGATAAAAGGAGGTTTTCTTAGCAAAATCGAGAGAGTTAGACAGAGTCGCTCAGTGACAGGAGAGATTCGGCCAGTCGGGCCTGAGACGTAAAGGAGACCAGACCTTGCCGCCGCTTTCGAGAGAAGGTAAGCCCCTCGCCATTATGGCTTAGCCCCCCCCCCCCTTTATTTTTCGAACAGAAACTAATCTATTTAGATTTTGAATGGGCCCTAAAGGGCTTTAAGTAACTTAAAAGGAATGTTAAGGTTCTTATATTTTATCCCGCTAGAATAGATGGAGATCTAGGTTTTCCCTTTTTATAAAGAAGAATTTGTAACCTTAAGTCACCTCTACCTAGGTCATTATGTAAATAGCATGTCTTGCCAGTAAGAAATGTCCCCAAAATTTTGCCTAATCCGAATAAATATCTAGTATACAACTTATATGGAGAGTTTTGTTTCCCCTCATACATTTTCATTCTTTTGTTTTATGGTACTACCCCCCCCCCCCCCCCCACATCTTATTATAACAAATTGTACTGTAATATAGAGCTCCCGGCTCTAATGGAATGGAGTAGTGTATTGTACCCTATTGTGATACTTTAACACAGGAACAGCGGTAAATACGATTCTACCCGGTTTGAGGGTATCTCTTTGTCAGGTTTCAGTTACATGTACTTTTATATGAGGAATTTACCCTTCTTTCACTATTTAAAATGAAATATTGTATGGTTCTTACCTATTTGGAGGGAATACTACTAATAAATTTAAGCCTTCCAATAAATTGCTGACCACATGTACTGTCGAAAGTGCCTGTCATGTCCTCAGTAATTAAATAGGCCAGTTCTCCTGCCTGTGTTTCAGTGTGTTTTTCCATCATACTTACTATTATATTATTCGTTGATTTAATCTTAGTAAAGACCCATCTTGCCGTATCACTCATTGGTTTTGATCCCCTCATGATGTTATTGAAACCCCTTTTGTTTTAAAAATATTACAAATGTCATTGTCAATAGTATAAGTCTATAGTCTTGCTTGTTTTATAGCTTATTTTGTTAGATTTTAGTATAATCTTTACAAGTAGGGTCCCTTCCATATATGTCCAGATAATAATCTAATTGAATGTCTTTTGTTGGATCTTTGTTATAAAAATCGGGATTAAAAGGATACCTGCATGTTTAATCAGATTTTTCTACCAATAAAATCTGAACCTGGTACTTCATGATATCTAATTTGAAATATTGACTTCAACTTATTATACTTCAATAGAAATGTTAATTTGGTCTTATAGTTCCTAATAATAACATGTTCATCTTTATCTGAGATCCCCTAAAGTCGTTGGATGATCTCAGAGAACGTGACACAAAATGGGCGTGTCACGGACCCGAGTCTGTTGGTCTGTAGAGGCGGACAATAGATGACGATCAATTCCAGCGTCTGTTTTGATGGCAGAGCCGACCATTATTTCATAGACCATTTTAATTTAATGTAGGAACGAGAATAATTCAATATTTCCCTCCTTTCTTCCCAAGTACACGTGAGCCCTTAGTTTAATGGGGAATCTCTTTATACATCTGTCCTAAACTCTCCGCACTATGTCTTTTGTGTATGAATCTGTTTACAATTGATCTGTAGAAATTATAGAGATCTATTGCTATAATTTCCCTCTCTGAAATAGTCCCCAGCGTCTTCAGAGGGTTGCCAAATCGCCAGAAGGTGTCTTTTATAGATTATCTAATCAATAATGACTTCATGGATGTTGCACTGTATATGCCACAAATGACTATGGAAATTCTAGAAGGGATTGGTGCCAGACAAGGGTATTGAGGGAGAATAGTAAAGAATAAGTCGTACTAGATTTTGCGAATAAAGTCGAGGGAGGACATTATTCTAGAAGTCTCTTAAAAGGATAGTTGAAATCCAAAGGGGCCCACCATTATCCCTCTTTCGTAGAAAAAGGGGGGTGGACGTTGGAACTCCACATTCCATAGACTTCGTTAGTCCCCGAGACACCCGACGCTCTATACATTCCAGGAAGGACCTGTCAACGGGCCTCCCTGACGCTGGGCCTCCTTTGGGGGGTCCCTCCCACACCTAACATGGAAGAAAGTTTTCAATTGGAGTCCTTCTGTACCCTATATATTATTTGATATTCAATCTCCTCAAGTATAACCTTAGCTGCTTAAGTCCTATATTTGCCTATTCCTATGTCACACTTGTATATCTTAATAAGGAAATTTTACTAGGTCACTCCTTACATGCTCCATTCCCATTGGTCTAAAATCGGGAATGCGACAATGGCGCCCAACGTGGGGCACGAATTTAGTATATATTTCATCTCATATACTTTAGAAATATATACCTAATGAAAAGCCATACTATTTTTTTTATATAATTATTTAATTAATTAAATTGGTGAAGTAGTCCACACCCTGAGTTAAGAGTCTATATCTAGAGTGACTTACAAAATTTCAGTGGTCTTACTTAGGAATGTCATGTTGTTGCCTTGAGATTTCCCACTAATTTTAAGAGCTATTCATAGCGTCCTTTCAGTTTTCTAACCACACCTCTACTGTTATGATTTTAAATCATGAATTTTAATTTATGCTTTCCGTTACACTGGCATTTTTTTTTCAGGCAATGAAAGTTAAGTTGAGGCGACGTCTACCGCATCACTCGCCACGGTCACTTACGATTCACCTTGTTTGTGACAAAGCCTTAATAATATCATTGATTTCTGATATCAAAGTAAAACGTTTATGGGGATGAGTATCTTTTATTCCGGTCTTCTCAAGCTTTCGGGCTTGTCCGCCCTTCTACAGGAGAAACATATACAATATATCAAGAAAATATAACGCCGCCTGATGCTAAAACTATTATGATTCTATGTACATATATATATATATACATTAGGATGTTTTTGCATATTATTTTTACTTAAGATATGTTTTTTTTTATTTGGTTAAGGTATTTACATATTTTACTATTGTTTGCTATATTCTATGAGTTATCTTATAGGTTAGGAATTCTATTATTTAAATTAGTTTTATAATGGTTATTGGCTATTACACATAAGTTACTTATATTATTGTTGATATTATTAGCTGGTACTGAGGTATATTGTGTTATATGTTTCGGGCAAATCTATTTTCTATTAATGCTATTGTGTTTTCTGAATAATAAAGAATCAATTATAAGCCTTTGATATTTGCTGTTCATGTTGTTGTAATGTATTCTAGGTTCTCCTAATGCGAAAGTGTGGCCTGTCTCTTTGCAGTCTTGGAAATTTAGAGATCTATTGTCTTGATTTATAATGTTGCGTTTATGTTCATATATTCTATTGCTGACTCTCCTTCCTGTCTCCCCCACGTATTTGGCTTGGCAGTTGTTGCATTCTAAGGAATATATTGCTTCTTTTTTTTAAATGGGTTTTATGATATTAGGATTATTTTTAGATAGTGGATTTTTAATGATGGAACCTATATTAGGGGAATTACTGTAATATGTTTGGATGCCGAAGTATCTTAAGTAGTTGGCTATTGTTGTAGATGTTTGTGAGTATGGAATGTAACATATCGCCCTGTAAATATTTGTGGTTCTGTTTATTGGGTTATTGATTGTTATACTTTTG
The DNA here is from genome assembly GCA_030710605.1 of Cordylochernes scorpioides. NCBI lineage: Eukaryota > Metazoa > Arthropoda > Arachnida > Pseudoscorpiones > Chernetidae > Cordylochernes > Cordylochernes scorpioides. The sequence goes on from CP092872.1 coordinate 62,797,431, forward strand.
TGGAAATGTTTTAATATAAAGGTGATTGGGTATCCCGCTTGCTGGACATTTTTTAAAATGTTCTGTGTTTCAATCATTTCTGAATTCTGTTGTGAGCACCATTGATTACAATTTTTATCTTATTTTATTTTATTTTCTTAAATTATTTTATACAGTATGAGAAATGAGGTTGGATTGCCATGGTTCAAATTTAGAACGGTGATCAGTGTTTTACAGTAGTCTACTGAAATGACTTAGAATTTTTTTTTTCATCATAGCTCTTATATAATCTCTCTCACAGCAGAGGTGAGTTCTGATAATTATTGCTGGCCACAATTTCTTAACTTTATTTTAATAGCGCTTTCTACCAAGTCATACTAGCCTGTGCATCCAGATTTAGGGCTAATATGCCGGGAGATAGTTAATCGATTTTATTTTTTCTACAGCGCATAGTGGATTGGGAGAGTGACAAATACATGAGCCTTAAGGTAAAATTAGAATTGGAGATCCAGTTAGCACACCCGTGAAGAGAGAAGTTTGATCACCATCTCTTCGTAAACCTTTTCTTTTATTTGAAATCAATAATGGATAGAAATATGGTTTTTAACATTCCAATGGCAGAATCTCAAAGGGATAGATATAGTAACCAATTTGCGCGAGTACTTTTAATCACTGTGGAACTATTTATTAACCTATGACATACTACCTGGGATAATCTTTAAAATATTCAAAGGAAAGGAGATGACTGGAGCTTGTGTCTGCAAGACAGCTGAGATATCCCGAGGCACGCGTGGACAGCTTTAAGTTAATGACAAGGCAGCAAAAGCCACCTGTGTTAGAGAGAGGATCTATCTAATAATGGGGGTATAGGAGACAGGAGAGTTTATCGAGGCTCGATTTGACACTTGTATATAATGAGGAAGTTAGCAGAGTGCGAGTCTCCAGTGCGGAGTAATATCACCTAAAGGCTGTGAATAAGGATTGATATAGTCGGGACACCCGAGCAAAGATATTACATTGAATGTAATTCGGAACCTGTAGGCGTGAGGCGGTATCGTGATTGGTTAGATGGCTAGACACGCGAGGAGGGCGGCCCCCTTTGACGACGTTTCTGCCTAGTTTGATCACTGGATGCCGATAGACCGCTTAAAGGGTGTGTCCCCCACATGGAAATGTCATTGAAGATGTGCCAGCATGAAGAGAAGAAAGGTCGAGGACGAGATGACGTTTCCTAAAATTGACACTCAAGGTGATACGCCTGGGCTATAGATGTGGCATTGCGGTCCATCTAGAATATGGCGCTAATTCCAGAACGAATGTGGATAGATCGAGCTGAGGTGACGCCTCCATATTAGATATACCTCTGTAAATTCTTAAATGTCCGCATATATATTTCCACAGTGAGTTATACAAGTTGCACACATATCTCATGAGCCAGGAATGTAATTACCAGATTGACAGTAATAAGTAATAATATAAAAAAAATTCTAACCCAGGAACAAACAAAACCCATGATATGCAACACAATCCTACAAATTAATTTCCCTACCAAATTCATAGTGTATCATCATAACTCAGCAGAAAACTCAGTCACAATTAGTATCTTAAAGGGCGAAATAACTTTGCCATTTTCCCAATCCAGTATGCACCTGTTACCCCATAGACAGTGATCTTATAACCACATTTGATTTCATTTCAGCATGTTGTAAGAGGGATGAACCCATGGAGATGCAGCCTTTAATTACTATGCCTCATACTGTATAAATACAAGAAGGAAATTTCTAATAACAGTCTCTAAGTGACAATGGACACATACACGTGTTAAGGGATTAGGTAAATTGATAGGATAAATTTCCAGATATTCAACAATTGTGTATTCATAATTTGTAAGTTGTTAGCAATGTGGCAGAGATCCGGGGCTTCGACGTGACATTTGTGTATGTCCCGGGGAGAGAGAACACGATGACCGGCTTCCTCAGGAGGCCCCCGAGCGGGGGTAATTCTGGGTCGTCACGAGATAAGAGAGTAATAGCCGAGGCAATAAAAAAAATAGAAATCGTGGGCCCCCCCTCCCCTTTGATAGATAACGGCCGGACGTGGGAAGGTTTGCTTACGGACAGGAAATGGGCCCCCTATTGAAACTAATAGGTGACCGACGGTCTACCGAGGCTGTAGCTTATAAAATTGAGGACTTTAAAATACACTAAGAGTTTGCGTAAGCTGATTTACCTAGATTTCAGCGACTGTATACACTAATTTATATACATAGGTCTATATTTGTTATAATATTGGGCTATATTAAATAACAAATATGTATTCTCCTGTTAAGAAACAATCTTTATTGGCTGCAATCTTGGCTTTAATGTTGATAACTTTGGTTAGACAAATTTTTATTTAGACTAATAAAATCTTTCAATGTACAACATTGTTCTTAGTGATAGGCTGTGATCTAAAGAGTTTCAGCTTTCTTTTATTTTCTAGCTACGAGTTTGTTTTAGCGTTGTAATGAATCGTAAAGTTTCAGTTTTTTTTTTTTTTTTACTAGTGTGATGGGTTTTGTAGCAGAGGAAAGGATGGGAGTCTCGATCACTCTAATAGATCATTTCTCACCTGCATCGGCAGGATGTTGTTAAGTTGAGAACTCCAATGGATTCGAATGTGATGATCTTGATTGTCCCTGGATTGTGAGCTGAGGGTTTCGTTGTATTAACATCCCTGTTGTCAATCTCGACCACCCTTGATTATTTTTATTGGATTTGACACCTCATTAGGTGTAGGTTACCTGCATTGAGTTGGGGATATATTTGTCATAGTTATTGGGTTTGGTGTATTAAACTTTTGAAGGTTCCTTCCATATGATTGCCTGTGGGGAGTAGCTCTTGGCAAGGGGCCTCGTTTATGAATAGAATATCTTGATGAATTTGAAATAAGTCTGTAGGCTGTTGAAAATTGGAGTATTTTTTTTCTTATACATACACATATGGTTTCTATGTTTCTGAATACCAGTTTCTTCCTTTTTATCACTCGGATTTCTTTTATAGAATCTTCATTTACTCAGCAGTGTGATAACTGCAGAAACGCGATGTTTGCGTCCACATCCACACGACACTGTGTAACAGTGAGCTCCTCCATCTCCCACACTGATGAGAGTAAATCTCCTCATACATACACATATGGTTTCTATGTTTTTGAATACCAAAATTTTTATTTTTTTTATCACTCGGATTTCTTTTATAGAATCTTCATTTACTCAGCAGTGTGATAACTGCAGAAACGCGATGTTTGCGTCCACATCCACACGGCACTGTGTAACAGTGAGCTCCTCCATCTCCCACACTGATGAGAGTAAATCTCCTTATACGTACACATATGGTTTCTATGTTTTTGAATACCAAATTTTTCTTTTTTTTTTATCACTCGGATTTCTTTTATAGAATCTTCATTTACTCAGCAGTGTGATAACTGCAGAAACGCGATGTTTGCGTCCACATCCACACGACACTGTGTAACAGTGAGCTCCTCCATCTCCCACACTGATGAGAGTAAATCTCCTTATACGTACACATATGGTTTCTATGTTTTTGAATACCAAATTTTTTCTTTTTTTTATCACTCGGATTTCTTTTATAGAATCTTCATTTACTCAGCAGTGTGATAACTGCAGAAACGCGATGTTTGCGTCCACATCCACACGACACTGTGTAACAGTGAGCTCCTCCATCTCCCACACTGATGAGAGTAAATCTCCTTATACATACACATATGGTTTCTATGTTTTTGAATACCAAATTCTTCCTTTTTTTATCACTCGGATTTCTTTTATAGAATCTTCATTTGCTCAGCAGTGTGATAACTGCAGAAACGCGATGTTTGCGTCCACATCCACACGACACTGTGTAACAGTGAGCTCCTCCATCTCCCGCACTGATGAGAGTAAATTTCCTTTGCGCCCACATGTGGTTTTCTATGTTCTGATTACCTTTTTTTTTTTTTTGAAACGTGAACCCCACAGTGTTTTAGGAACATGATTATGAAAGGCTCCTCCCCTTCCTTCTGTTTTGTGTTCCCTACTTCGCCCGTCTCTATGGGTCCTGATACTACCGTTACAACAAGGGTGAATGACTAATACCTAGTTCCTGTAGATCCAACAACTGAGGACCATGCCTGCTGATGAAGAGAATGCCGCAACTAGCCAAGCCCAGCTGCCCTCCATGCTGTACAACCTGGAGAAGTTTGAAGGGAAGGGCATAGTCCCCTTCACAAAATTCATAAAGGGCTTTGAGCTTGTCTACGACCTAAGGGCCCTAGACGACGCCAGGAAAAGAATCCTCTTGGACAACCACCTCCGGGGGGCTGCGAGGGAGTTTGCCCTACAATCTCAGCAAATCCGCCTCGGGTACGAAGAGTTGAAGGAGAGTCTAGAGGGGAGGTTCCGAAAGAGGGTCTCTACAAGGGAGATGAGGAGCCAGTTCTTCTCATGTAGACAGGGGGCCGGGGAGAAAGTACGAGACTTCGCCGCGCGGGTGAGCGACCTTGCAGCGGGAGCAGAGTCGGATGGCCTGAAGATAGGCACCTCGGAGATCGCGGAGGTTTTCATCGACGGACTCTGCCCCAGCCTGTGGGAGAAGGCTCATCTATACCAAGGCGAACCCTGGGAGACCCTAGTTACCAAACTACAGTGGCTGGAACAAAGAGAGGAAGACTACAGGGAGGCGCAGCGCTCCAGCGCCGACAGGAACGGTCAGAGGCTGGGTGACATGGGCAACAAATTGGCCGAGCTGGAGAAGAAAATGGAGGTACTAGAAATAGAGAATGCAGCCCTTAGAAGACGAAGAGGGAGCGCCAATAGTGCAAATAGCGGGGGGGAAGGTGGCCATCACACCCCGCAGGGAGAAGGGATTACGGAGACAACGCCCAGGATAACAGGAGGGGAGCCCCCTTCAGGAACTGGCAGAGGAGACCAGCACAACAACCACCCAGACAACAACGGAATCCATCCCCGCCTAGACAACAAAGGGGGGAACCCAACGGTGAAAGGGAGGAGAACCATGGAGTGGACTACAAGAAGCAGGGTGCAGGGAGACCGCCCCCCAAGTGCTACGGGTGCGGCGAGCCAGGGCATCTCATCCGAGACTGCCAGCAGAAGCAGAGAAAAAACTAGGTCCGGCTTGCCTCAAGGCAGGAGGGGGATTTGCGGCCAGTTTACCTGCCATAAATGTATATATCTTAAATAAAGGGAGGTCTCTGGGCGAGAGGTCTCTAAAATTTATCATAGATTCAGGCTCGGAGGCCAACATTGTAAATATTAACAATTTAAATTTATGCACTGAGGGACTAGACAAGCCTACCTACCTTAAAGGTATATCAGGCAAATCTTTAAGGTCATTAGGGAGTGAGGTGTTAGAAATAGGGGCAGTGGTGAACGGTAAGCCCATTAGGGAGGTAAGAACAACCTTCGAGTATTGTCACATGGGGGAATTAGGGTTTGACAGAATACTCGGATTACCAGGTTTCCGAGCTCTAAAACTACACCTCAGCTACGACGGTAGTATTAGATCCGACTACGAAAGGAAGGAGGATCCGACCAAGTCAGCCTTTCTTTCCTCACTACAAACAATAGAAATGTCTCCTCAACCACCCAGGATACCCTTAAACGAAATTCACACAGGCGAAGATATTTTCAGGGCTTTCAGCCATTGTTTATGTAGGGACATAACAGATATGGGGAATGGCTCCACCATCACAGCCCCTAAGCTGAGGATGCTGACTAGCAAACCAGTATATAGGAGGCAATATCCAATCCCGAACAGATTAATCTCAAAGGTGAAAGCGTTAGTAGACGAACTGGAGGAAGTAGGGATAATAGAGGGGAACACCTCTCTGTGGAATTCCCCTCTATTCCCGGTTGCCAAAACTGATGGTAGTGTTCGCATCACCATGGATCTACGTATGATCAATGAGGCAACTGAATTCTTCCTGTTCCCGATACCCCGTGTTGAAGACAATCTGCGCGCATTTGCGGGTGCAAAGGTCTTCAGCACATTAGATCTGACTTCTGGATTCTTCCAGATTCACATCCCGGAGAGTGACAGAGATTATTTTACCTTCTCTCTGCCCTGGGGGAGATACCGCTTCACGCGTTTGCCACAAGGAGCTAAAAACTCAGCACAGGACTTCCAGTGGGCCATGAACTTGGTCCTGGGTGACTTGTTGTTCAAATGCGTTCGCCTGTACATCGATGACGTCATTGTCTACAGCGACTCTCACGAGCAGCATGTAGCGGACCTCGCCGCTGTACTCGAACGCCTGAGTAAGTTCGGTTTGAAGGCCAAATACGGGAAGAGCTATCTCTTCAGGGACTCAGTAGAGGACCTGGGTCATGTAATCGACCAAAATGGGATCAAACCCATGTGGGATAATGTCGGCCGCTCTCAGGGATTTGAAACGACCTCATAACATCAAGGCAGTCAGAAGTCTATTGGGTACAGTTAACTACTACCGACGCTTTATTCCCAACGCAGGTGAGGTCCTGGCTCCACTGAGCAACCTATTAAGGAAGGGACATAGATTTGCTTGGGGTATGATAGAGCAGTCAGCCTTTGAGACGGTGAATAGAATATTAACCAGCGAGCCACTACTAATTCACCCAACAATTGGGATACCTTACATCCTGAACACTGACGCCAGTGGGATAGCGGTAGGCGCTTGCCTCCAACAGGAGGTCAATGGGACAGTGAGGCCAATTGCTTATTATAGCAAGAGACTGACTGGTCCTGAGATCCGCTATTCCACAATAGAGAAGGAGGCTTATGCAGTAGTGTTGTCCCTACAACACTTTAAACACCTCCTGGCGGGCAGTAGAGTAGAAGTACATACTGACCATAAACCGATTACTTATAATAAGGGGTCTGATTATAAGAACGCCCGACTGTCTAGGTGGGCAGAGATCATCCAAGACTTCAACGTTACATTCATTTATGTCCCGGGGAAGGGAAAACACGGTAGCCGACTTCCTTAGTAGGTTCCCGTGCGAGGATGATCCAAGCCTGCCACAAGATAGGAGGGTGGTGGCCGCGGTGGTGAGAGACCGTCGGCCCCCCTTATTAAATAGTGATCAGATATGGGAAGGTTACTTCAAGAGAAAGGATGGGCCCCAGTAATGAATAAGTTAACGAAATTAAACCCAAATAGCACGGAGAGGTATAATAACCGGGAATATAGGTTACTAGACAAATACCTCGTCACAAAGAATGAAAGGGGTACCTGGGTGAAGGTGGTTCCTACAGGTTTTAGGGAAACAGTGATCAGCTATCATCATGACATCGCTACTGGAGGTCATTTCGGAGTTAGAAAGGTTATGAGAAGGCTGAAGGGTGACTATTACTGGCCTGGCATGAGGACACAAGTCCGGAAATATATACGCAGATGCGAGAGCTGCCAGCTATCGAATCAAGGCGTAGCCAAAGCCGCTAGTGCTCCCCACTTTAGACCCGAAAAACCCTTTGAGCACCTAGCTCTAGACTTCATAGGACCATTAGAAGTAACCCCAAGAGGTTATTCGAGTATTCTGACCATTGTGGATCTATTTACTAAGTTCCCAATTCTGATTCCTACTAAGGACCAGTGTGCCAATACAGTAGGTTAGGGCCTTGTTGGAAAGGATAATCACTACCTTTGGAGTACCAAAAACGATACTCTCTGACCGAGGTTCAGCATTCATGAGTGGCGTATTCAAGGGAGTTTGCAAGGCTATGGGGGTTAGAGCAGTAAATACCACAGCCTGGAGACCTCAGAGTAATGGCGCCGTAGAAAGGCTCAATAGGACGGTAATAGAATCTCTACGCAGGTGTACAGCGGGGAACAATTGGGATACCACCTTACCAATGGTAGCCTTAGCCATCAGGACCACTGTACACTCTAGTACTGGATTTACTCCAGCGAAACTGGTCTTCGGACATGAGCTGAGGCTTCCACAACCTTTCCAGGAGGAGGAGCTTAATCCTGTATGCGAAGATTCAATTACCGAAATGGCAGCCTTCTATGAGCGGGAATTGGTGGAGGAGGTTGAAAAGGCGAGAGAGGTGGTGAGGCAGACTTACTTGAAGGAGCAACAAGAAGCCAGGGCTGAAATTGAAGCCAGAGAGTTAAGGACCTTTGAGACAGGGGATCTAGCTTTGGTAAAAAGAATGCATGAGACGAAAGGACGTCATAAATTTGAGCCAAGGTACAGAGGACCATATGAGGTACTACAAAGGACGGTAAACACTGTTTACCTTTTGAAGGATTTGGAGACGGGGAACTTAGATAAGATCCACATAGACAGAATGAAGGCCTATCATGCCCCGGTAAAGACTTACCCTACAGGGGACGAAAACGTACAAGAGCAAATAGATGGTGCCATTGATGATGAGGATCACTGGGTACACCCAACATATCCAATATATTCCCATAGAACTGTAGAACCAGGGGAACCACGAGGGACAGCAACCTTAGGAAACCCGCCTGAGGTAGTAAATAGGGCAAATGGTGGCAATATTGACGGCCCTGAAATACGCCGTTCAACCAGGGTCAAGAGGCCCACTGAGTGCAGATCATGTCCAGGTTGCCATTGATTTAAACCTATAGAATGTGTACTAGAGTTAGTTAAATTTTGATCATAGTATGAAGTATTAGAGTGTGAGTTAAAGGCCCTAGATTGTGGTCTTAAAGGATTTTCAGTTTTTTTTTAATTGAAGAGGCTATTCTGTGTTGATAGCAAATTGTGATTTAAGTCGTGAGTTCAACAGTTTATTTTGTCTTAATTTTTTTATTGAAGGTTCTGAACAGTGGTTCAACTTTAAAAATAATTAAGGGACTTAGACGCACTAGATAATTGCTGTGCTTGTAACCAATTCTCTATGGACTGACTTGGAGCTTGCGTTGGGTAAAACTTGGCTCCCTGTAGTCCCTGGGTCCAGTTATACAGCCCAAAGAGAATTTCTAATGAGAGTGTGTAAGGCAATTACAGTCTAAGAATTGATATGATAGAGCAACAAGTAACCTCTGTTGTTAAACTCCAGAACGAGCTGGGTACTGAGAGCCCTATAAGTCCAAAGAAAGAGTTTAGCTGAATAGCAGAGGAAAAAGGAATACCAATGACCTATATAAGAAATAGGGTTGGAAGAACACTTGTAGACCTATCATATTTTGGCAATGAGGCAAATGCTTGAAGTCCAGTTCGCTCCATTTGAGTGCTAGTCTTGATGATTCGTTTATTTAGACACCAAGTGTCAAGATAAGAAGATTTTCAAACTATTAGACTCACATTTTTTTTAAGATAGGTTAGATTTCAGCATTTGATTGTTAATAATCAAATTTTATTAATTTGTTTAAATATAAATAATAATTATCTATGTATAGATAATTGATATATATAGAGTTTGTATGAGGCAATTTCTTTATTGAGTAAACCAGGGATTCGGTCCCTGATCTGTTTTAACTTGTTAATTTTATTTGATTTCACATTTGTCCTAGAACATTTATTACTATTAAGGCATATTGATAATGGTATTTTTATAGTATTTTGGTTTTTATGATAGAGTCTAACTTTAGTTTGAATGCGATCGCGAATGTAATGAATGAATGTATTGATCAATGAATGAAGCCACAAAGTTAAAGTTTAACATACTGTTAATCCAAAAGTACTTTAGAATAGTGTTAGGGAATTTAATAGGTTCAATTTTGATTTTGATTTCTTTATTTGTTAAGAATGATAGCCTCACTGGACTGTACAACTCTATTGATAGGAAAATATCCGCTCCATTCTTTTGTTAGGACTTCTTTTTTAAGGAATATAAGTGTTGATTTCTTTTATTAAGGTAATCAGTTACTCTATTTCATTATATCAACTTGAATTCTAAGAATCGTAGATAATGATCATGTCTCGATTCTCAGACTGGAAGGTTGTGGGAGGTTATGATCAGACCAGAAAGCCCACAAAACTTCTCCTCTTTAGAGGGAATGGAAAGGTATCAGGTGAACTTTGTGCTAGGTGGGGGATTTAGTAGCCGATGTCGTAAGCAAGGTGCTTAACGACAAACCTCGGATAACCGATCTGACATCGTAGTTTACGACGCTTTAAGCGTGGCTGAAATGAGGGTGATCCAGTCTGGGAGGTTGGAAAGGATCGGCACGTTGGATGCTCTTCTATATATTGCGCAGCCTGGAACCAATCCCGGATGGACGAGCTTACAAACATGTGCTGGGTAGAGAAATCGAATTCCCTGTAACTCCTTGTCTCCTAGTCAAAGTCCAAAGGGGTTTTCTAATGAGGGTTAACAATTGAGCAAGTAGGAAACAAGTTACGATTAGACGAGGCGATTCCGTCTACAGATTTTTAGGTACCAGTTAGCAAAGTGACAGATGGACTGTCCAGATTCTTTGCGTTTTATATCGCCCCAGGCTAGCAAAAGTTAATCACCTAATTAAAGACTATCAGTCTACTATACGTTTAGTTGGAACGAATTTAAGTCTAAACATCAATTAGTATGTAGAATTTTTTTTTTCACGAGATTAACTCGTTCTATGTTAAGATAAATTTTAAATTAGTAGGCCACCTAAATGAACTTCTGAGGCAGATTGCCAGAAAAAGCCAGTATAGCGTTCCAGATTTGAAAAGGACTAAATTTTTTTTTTTGGCGAAGATCGAATGTCATTTTTTTGTTTTGACAGTAAAATGGCCTAGAGCAATGGGTTATTTTATTTTATTTTGGACATAGAGTCAAATTTTCAGAGTGATATTAAGAACTCAAGTGGGAAGGTGTATCACAGGGTATAAGTTAGACCTAGGTTGATAATCATCATAATTATTATCAGGGTTAATTTTTTTATTAAAGTGGATTTGTTGGTCAAAAATATGAGTATACATTCTATAGACAAGCTAAACAATGTATAGTAGAGGTTAACAACAATGTTCAGCTAAGAACAAAGATAGGTGAGATTGCCACCACAGATAAGGTAATTTGGAAATAGTCTGGTTTGGGGACGTATTGGCTACCATGATTTCCTTCCTATATATTTTCCCTGATTTAAGAGAAGCGGGGAACACACCAGACAAACACTCCCAGTGACGAGTTGGCAATAACAAGTTTTAAGATATTACATGTAGATTTGGATATACTAGTGAAATGACCTAGACCCTCAATGCATATCTGTTCGTTTTATTATCATTATATACTCATTATTACTATATAGCATGTATCATTCCTTTATTATATTCATGTATATTTGTATATATATAGAAAGCACGATTCGGATTATAAATGTGTGACATTTTAGTAGCAGCGTTGTTACCATCTTCAGATAAAATGCACTAAACAAGTTTTAATCACAGTATATATATATATTTTTTTGTCTATTTACCATAATATTATTCTCATATCAGTGTTATTATAATACACTCCCATATCAATGTTATTTCCTTCCCATATATCAATTTTTTTTTTTTTTGAGTTTGGCATATTTATCATACAGAGGTGATATCTTCTCATTTAATGTATCATCCACCATGTTTACCCTTTTCCCTAATTACCTGCACGAGTATTCATATATAGATAAAAACACAGTTTGAGCTATAGACTACAAAAAGATAAAGGTAACGAGATCGATTCCAGAACAAATAATTAATATGTGTGACATTTTAGTAACAGCATTGTTACCATCTTCGGACAAATGTACCGAATGAAGATTCTAATCACAATTTATATACTCATCTGTTTACCATAGTTTATCCTATATATTATATATATATCTCTAACCATTCCCTTCCTATTTATAGTAAATATCCATTTTAAAATTTTTATTTTAACATCGCGTATATCTACATTGCTCCACTTTGGCATACATCGTATCCGTGCAACTTTAATATGTATATTCACTTCCCACGTTTCTGTTTTGCCCTATTATTAATGTCGTTGATAGGAGTTGCAATTTTAGTTTTTTTTATTATCATTATCATTGTAACCATGTATAGCCATTCCTTTGCTGTCATATGTATCATATAGAGTTAATAAAGTTTTTTTTATTTTTTTTATTTTTTTTTTAGATATGTTTTAGGAATTGTACATATCTATGTTAACACGCACAATTATTGGCGCCCTTAATAATTATGTTTACCTAGGAGGTACTAAGAATTTGTTTGTATAGAATCGGTGCTTAGACCATCCCACACCTCCACCATAGGGACTATGGCTGGGATCATGTGGACTCGACTCACATCTGGGCCAAGACTCCCCGGAATACAGACAGCTAAAGGATGGGCTTAGTACATAGCCCATTAAATGGTAGGGTAGAATTTCCCTCGATACTACGATGAGCTAACATGTTCCAGGTTCATGGCCCGTGTGTCCCTCCTTTGCCCGAGTGTCAGTGATTGCATACTGATATCATAAAAGAATGCATTTCTCCCAATTTCATATTTATTCATAGAATATGAATAAATATGAACTGGAATAAACACATTCTTTCACTCTGGCAGAGGAGGAATTGTTGGGTCAGATTTTCAACCAAACAGACCCAACAAAGATGTAAACATTTACATCATATAAATATATACGCAGTGTCTCGCCAAAGTGTTTGTTGCCTAGGTGGAGAACTCCCAACGATGGCCGACGATGCTCTAAAGACCCAAAGCCCGCTGCGGAAGGGCCGAGACGAAGGATGTACAAAGAGCACATGTACAAATAAAACTAGACACTTGAGGACACCAGACTTCCATGCCGAAAGCTGATGCCTGGTGGGGAGGAAGACACGGGTGACATCCAGAGACATCCGTGCTGGGAGCTGCTGTACCACATGTACATATATCCCCCTCATTTTAGTTAGAGGTGACCAAAGGAAAACAATTTTGTCATATAAACATTAAATCAATAACTTTTTTTCAAATACTCGGGATATATATATTATTTAATTTACTAAAGGAATTCAATTTGTTTTTCAATATACAATTTTTTTTCTCGCGCGGCAACACGGTAAATTGGAGGCGTGGTCATGATCACGTGCGTGTTTGCTTTCGACGAATGAAAATGCCAGCCAATAGAAACTTTGGCGTGAGGAGCGAATGAAAATGAAGAGAGGCAAGGATAAAAGGAGGTTTTCTTGGCAAAATCGAGAGAGTTAGACAGAGTCGCTCAGTGACAGGAGAGATTCAGCCAGTCGGGCCTGAGACGTAGAGGAGACCAGACCTTGCCGCCGCTTTCGAGAGAAGGTAAGCCCCTCGCCATTATGGCTTAGCCCCCCCCCCCCCCTTTATTTTTCGAACAGAAACTAATCCATTATAGATTTTGAATGGGCCCTAAAGGGCTTTAAGTAACTTAAAAGGAATGTTAAGGTTCTTATATTTTATCCCGCTAGAATAGATGGAGATCTAGGTTTTCCCTTTTTATAAAGAAGAATTTGTAACCTTAAGTCACCTCTACCTAGATCATTATGTAAATAGCATGTCTTGCCAGTAAGAAATGTCCCCAAAATTTTGCCTAATCCGAATAAATATCTAGTATACAACTTATATGGAGAGTTTTGTTTCCCTCATACATTTTCATTCTTTTGTTTTATGGTACTACCCCCCCCCCCCCCCCACATCTTATTATAACAAATTGTACTGTAATATAGAGCTCCTGGCTCTAATGGAATGGAGTAGTGTATTGTACCCTATTGTGATACTTTAACACAGGAACAGCGGTAAATACGATTCTACCCGCTTTGAGGGTATCTCTTTGTCAGGTTTCAGTAACATGTACTTTTATATGAGGAATTTACCCTTCTTTCACTATTTAAAATGAAATATTGTATGGTTCTTACCTATTTGGAGGAATACTACTAATAAATTTAAGCCTTCCAATAAATTGCTGACCACATGTACTGTCGAAAGTGCCTGTCATGTCCTCAGTGATTAAATAGGCCAGTTCTCCTGCCTGTGTTTCAGTGTGTTTTTCCATCATACTTACTATTATATTATTCGTTGATTTAATCTTAGTAAAAACCCATCTTGCCTTATCACTCATTGGTTTTGATCCCCTCATGATGTTATTGAAACCCCTTTTGTTTTGTCGCGTTCCCGATTTTAGACCTATGGGAACGGAGCATTTAAGGAGTGACCTAGTAAAATTTCCTTCTAAAGATATAAAAGTGTGACATAGAAATAGACAAATATAGGTAGGACTTATACAGCTAAGGTTATACTTGAGGAAATGGAGTATCAGATAATATACAAGGTACAGAAGGACTCAAGTGAAAACTTTCTTCCATACAAGGCGTGGGAAGGACCCCCCAAAGGAGGCCCAGCGTCAGGGAGGCCCGTTGACAGGTCCTTCCTGGAATGTGTATAGAGTCGGGTGTCTCGGGAACTAACGAAGTCTCAGGAATGTGGGAGTCCAACGTCCATTCTCCCCCGCCCTCCTTCTTCTTCCATGAAAGAGAAAATGGCGGCCCCTTCCCCTGCCTCCCTTGTTGTCTCAACTATCCCTTTAAGAGATTTCTGGGATAACCACACCTTCTGGCGATTTAGCAACCCACTGAGGACGCTGGTAGCTATTTCATAGAGGAAAATTATAACGACGGATCTCTATAATTTCTACAGATCAACTGTAAATAGATTCATATTAAGGCATTTTATAACCCAAATAACACAAACAATAGTCAAACATACAAATCTATTTGCATCATACCTTACCCTCCTAACTGCGTAACAATAGCCCGAGGAATTAGGAAATATGGTATAAAGACATATTATGAAAACACACCTAACATAGGCGCAATAGTCAGAAATCATAACAAAAAGATAGCCATAACTCACCAATATGTAACAGTCAAGTGATGTACTCAATAGAATGCAACCAATGCAATAGTATGTACATAGGCGAAACCGGCAGACAAGTAATAGATAGAATGGATGGGCACACCAGATCCATAGAAAGGATAAAAGAAATTCCTTTTATTCCAACACACTCAAAATACAGGTCACACCTTCAATCTAAGTAACCCAAAAACCTTTTATACCAATGTGAACAGCGAACAGAAAAGACTGTACTTAGAAGCTATTTTATCATTAAAACACGCCAGCATCAATAGACACATTGAAATTCCAGAATCATACACAGAACTCATAAATAGCAATTAACGTACACTTCCCCGTATTTAATACAGTAACTCTTGTTTCAATAACTCTGTTCTATAGCTAATTCAAATTTCATAAGTTAAATTATTATATAATAGTTTTACCTTAGTTTAGGAATATGTAAATAGTCTGGATACTTAGCATATATCAAGAAGTTAATAGTTCCTTTATGAAATTTTGTAAAGATGTAAATATATTAGGTAAACATATCTAGCTACTAACGATTCACTATCATCGCGTTGCACCTGTAGAAGGACCACCATATCCGAAAGCTAGAGCCTTATTAAGTGGTTTTAAAAAAAAAAATACGCAACCTCGGAGTTTTATTATTTGTCATAAAGATTTCGCAGAGGTTAAGACATTGGAATTAGTTTACTATCTGGATATATGTGGGAGGGACCCTACTTGTAAAGATTATACCAACGTCTAACAGATAAGCTATAAAGACAACCAAACTATAGACTTAATAGTGGTCGGCTCTCCCAAAAAAAATATATATATAGACGCTGGAATGGGTCACCATCCATTTTGCCGCCTCTACAGTCCAACGGACTCGGGTCCGTGACGCGCCCATTTTTGTGTCACGTTCTTTGAGATCATCCAACGACTTTGGGAGATCTCAGATAAAGATGAACATGTTATTATTAGAACCTAAAATCCTGAATATAGAAGACCAAATTAACACTTCTATTGAAGTATAATAAGTTGAAATCAATATCTCAAATTAGATATCATGAAGTACCAGGTTTAGATTTTATTGGTAGGAAGATCTGATTAAACATGCAGGTATCCTTTAATCCTGATTTTTTTTTTATAATAAGGATTCAACAAAATGCGATAAGTAAGTTACCATCTGGATATATGGGAAGGACTCTATTCATAAAGATTATACCAGAATCTAACAAATAAGCTATAAAAACAAGCAAACTATAGACTTATACTATTGACATTAATAATTGTAATATATCTAAAACAAAGGTCTTCAATAAAATCATAAAGAGAACAACCTAATGAGTTTAAGGCAACATGGGTCTTATTAAATTTAAATCAACGAATAGTATAATGGTAGATATGATGGAACACATTGAAACACAGACACTCGCGACAATGTATGTGGCCGGTAATTTATGGGAGACTTGATTATTAGTAACATTCCCTTCAAACAGTGGGAGTAGCACCATAAGGCAAGGAATGAAGTATGTATGGGAGGGAACAAGGAAATTTCTCCATATTAGTTATATACTAGATATTTATTCAGATCAGACAAAATTCTGGGGACATTTCATATTAACGAGACATGTTATTTACATAATGATCTAGGTAGAGGTGACTTAAGGTTACAGATTCTTCTATATATATAGGGGAGAACCTAGATCTCCATCTATTCTAGCGAGATAAGATATATGAATCCTAACATTCCTTTGAAGTTACTTAAGGCCCTTTAGGGCCCATTCAAAATCTAAATAGATTAGTTTCTATGCGCAAAAATAAAAGGGGGAGCTAGGCCATAATGGCGGGGCTTACCTTCTCTCGAAAGCCGGCGGTAAGGTCTGGTCTCCTCTACGTCTCAGGCCCGACTGGCGGAATCTCTCCTGTCACTGAGCGACTCTCTCTATTTCTCCCCGATTTAGCCAAGAAAACCTCCTTTTATCCTTGCCTCTCTTATTTTCATTGGCTGCTCACGCCAAAGTTTCTATTGGCTGGCATTTTCATTCGTCGAAAGCAAACACGCACGTGATCATGACCACGCCTCCAATTTACCGTGTTGCCGCGCGGGAAAAAAAATTGTATATTGAAAAAAAAACAAATTAATTCCTTTAGTAAATTAAATAATATATATATCCCGAGTATTAAAAAAAATAAGGTTATTGATTTAATGTTTATATGACAAACTGTTTTCCTTTGGTCACCTCTATCTGATAATGGGGGGGGGGATATATGTACATATGGTACAGCAGCTCCCAGCACGGATGTCTCTGGATGTCACCCGTGTCTTCCTCCCCACCAGGCATCAGCTTTCGGCATGGAAGTCTGGTGTCCTCAAGCGTCTAGCTTTATTTGTACATGTGCTCTTTGTACATCCTTCGTGGGAATGGAGCATCGCCGGCCATCGTTGGGAGTTCTCCATCTAGGCAACAAACACTTCGGCGAGACACTGCTTATATATTTATATGATGTAAATGTTTACATCTTTGTTGGGTCTTGTTTGGTGGAAAATCTGACCCAACAATTCCTCCCCCACCAGAGTGAAAGAATGCGTTTATTCTAATTCATATCTGTTCATAGTCTATGAGAAATATGAAAATTGGGAGAAATGCATTCTTTTATGATATCAGTATGCAATCACTGACACTCGGGCAAAGGAGGAATACACGGGTCATGAACCTGGAACATGTTATCTCAAAGTAATTACTGGAGGAAATTCTACCCTACCATTTAATGGGCAATGTACTAAGCCCATCCTTTCGCTGTCTGTATTCCGGGGAGTCTTGGCCCAGATGTGACTCGAGTCCACATGTTCCCAGCCATAGTCCCTATGGTGGAGGTGTGGGATGGTCTAAGCACCGATTCTATACAAACAAAAGCTTAGTACCTTCTAGGTAAACATAATTATTAAGGGCGCCAAGGAATTGTGCGTGTTAACATAGATATGTACAATTCCTAAAACATATCTAAAAATAAAAAATAAGTAATAAAGAAAAATTTATTAGTTCTATATGAAACATATGATAGCAAAGGAATGGCTATACATGGTTACAATGATAATGGTAATAAAAAAATTGCAACTCCTATCAATGACATTAATTATAGGGCAAAACAGAAATGTGGCAAGTGAATATACATATTAAAGTTGCACGGATACGATGTATGCCAAAGTGGAGCAATTTAGATATATGTGATGTAAAAAAAAATAAAAAACAATTTAAAATGGATTTTTACTATAAGTAGGAAGGGAATAGTCTGATATATATATATGTTGTGATTAAAACTTGTATAGTGCATATTGTCTGAGAAGATGGTAACAACGCTGCTACCAAAATGTCACACATTTATAATCCGAAAGGAGCTTTCTATATATATAAATATACATGAATATAATAAAGGAATGATACATGCTATATAGTGATATTGAGTATATAATGATAATAAAACGAATAGATGTGCACTGAGGGTCTAGGACATTTCACTAGTATTTCAAATTCTACATGTAATATCTTAAAACTTGTTCTTACCAACTCGTCATTGGGAGTGTTTTGTCTGGCATGTTCCCCGTCCCCCTCAATCCAAGAGAAAATTTATAGGAAAGGAAATCTTGGCATTCAACTACTTCCCTAAACCAGATTATTTCTAAATCACTTTATCGTGATGACAATCTAACCTATCTTTGTTCTTTACCTGAACATGTAGTTAACCCTTACTATACATTGTTTAGATGATCTATAGAATGTGTACTCATACCTTTTACCAACAACTCGAGTTCTTAATATCCCTCTGAAAATATTTTATTCTATGTCTACAATAAAATAAGGCTAGCTCATTGCTCTAGGCCATTTCACGGCCGAATCGATCTTCCCTAAAAAAAAAAAATTCTTCCTTTTTAGATCTGAAACGCTACATTGGCTTGTTCTGGTAATCTGCTTCAAAAGTTCATTTAGATGTCCTACTAATTTAAAGTCTATCTTAACATAGAACGAGCTATTCTCGTGAAAATAAAAAAAAATCTACATACTAATTGATGTTTAGACTTAAATTCGTTCCAACTAAACGTATGGTAGACTGATAGTCTTTAGTTAGGTGATTAACTTTTGCTATCCTGAGGCGATATAAAACGCAAAGAATCTGGACAGTCCATCTGTCACTTTGCTAACTGGTACCTAAAATCTGTAGACGGAATCGCCTCGTCTAATCATAACTTGTTTCTTACATGCTCAATTGTTAACCCTCATTAGAAAACCCCTTTAGACTTTGACTTAGAGACAAGGAGTTACAGGGAATTCGATTTCTCTACCTAGCGCATGTTTCTAAGCTCGTCCATCGGGGAATTTGTTCCAGGCTGCGCAATATATAAAAGAGCTCCCAACGTGCCGATCCTTTCCAACCTCCCGACTGGATCACCCTCATTTCAGCCATGCTTAAAGCGTCGTAAACTACGATGTCAGATCGGTTATCCGAGGTTTTGTCGTTAAGCACCTTGCTCACGACATCGGCTACTAAATCTTCCCACCTAGCACAGAGTTCACCTGGTACCTCTCCGCTTCCCCTAAAGAGGAGGGGACTTGCAGGCTTTTGGCCTGACCGTGACCTCCCACAAATCCCCAGTCTGAGAATCGAGACATGGTCACTGCCTACGATTTTTAGAATTCAAGTTGATATAATGAAATAGGGTGATTGATTACCCTAATAATAGAAATCAAACTTATACTCCCATGGGAGGAGACCTAACAAAATGGAGCGAATTCCTTTCCTAATAATAGAGTTGTACAGTCCTGTGAGGCCATTCGATCCTAACAAATAAAGAAATCAAAATCAAAATTGAACCTATTAAATTCCCTAACACTATTCTAAAGTACCTTTGATTAACAGTATGTTAAACTTTAACTTTGTGGCTTCATTCATTGATCATTACATTCATTCATTACATTCGCGATCGCATTCAAACTAAAGTTAGACTCTCTATCATAAAAACCAAAATACTATTAAAAAAATACCATTATCAATATGCCTTAATAGTAATAAATCTTCTAGGACAAATGTGAAATCAAATAAAATTAACAAGTTAAAACAGATCAGGGACCGAATCCCTGGTTTACTCAAATAAAGAAATTGCCTCATACAAACTCTATATATATCAATTATCTATACATAGATAATTATTATTTATATTTAAACAAATTAATAAAATTTGATTATTAACAATCAAATGCTGAAATCTAACCTATCTCTTTAACTGCGTGTCTAACAGTTTGAAAATCTTCTTATCTTGACACTTGGTGTCTAAATAAACGAATCATCAAGACTAGCACTTAGATGGAGCGAACTGAACTTCAAGCATTTTCCTCATTGCCAAAATATGATAGGTCTACAAGTGTTTTTCCAACCCTATTTCTTATATAGGTCATTGGCATTCCTTTTTCCTCTGCTATTCAGCTAAACTCTTCCTTTGGACTTATAGGGTTTTCAGTACTCAGCTCGTTCTGGAGTTTAACAACAGAGGTTACTTGCTGTTCTATCATATCAATTCTTAGACTGTAATTGCCTTACACACTCTCATTAGAAATTCTCTTTGGGCTGTATAACTGGACCCAGGGACTACAGGGAGCCAAGTTTTACCCAACGCAAGCTCCAAGTCATTCCATAGAGAATTGGTTACAGGCACAGCAATTGTCTAGTGCGTCTAAGTCCCTTAATTACCTTTAAAGTTGAACCACTGTTCAGTACCTTCAATAAAAGATTAAAACAAAATAAACTGTTGAACTCACGACTTAAATCACAAGTTGCTATCAACACAGAATAGCCTATTCAATAAAAAAAAACTGAAAATTCTTCAAGACCACAATCTAGGGCCTCTAACTCACATTCTAACACTTCATACTATGATCAAAATTTAACTAACTCTAGTACACATTCTATAGGTTTAAATCAATGGCAACCTGGACATGATCTGCACTCAGTGGGCCTCTTGACCCTGGTTGAACGGCGTATTTCAGGGCCGTCAATATCGCCACCATTTGCCCTATTTACTACCTCAGGCGGGTTTCCTAAGGTTGCTGTCCCTCGTGGTTCCCCTGGTTCTACAGTTCTATGGGAATATATTGGATATGTTGGGTGTACCCAGTGATCCTCATCATCAATGGCACCATCTATTTGCTCTTGTACGTTTTCGTCCCCTGTAGGGTAAGTCTTTACCGGGGCATGATAGGCCTTCATTCTGTCTATGTGGATCTTATCTAAGTTTCCCGTCTCCAAATCCTTCAAAAGGTAAACAGTGTTGCCCGTCCTTTGTAGTACCTCATATGGTCCTCTGTACCTTGGCTCAAATTTATGACGTCCTTTCGTCTCATGCATTCTTTTTACCAAAGCTAGATCCCCTGTCTCAAAGGTCCTTAACTCTCTAGCTTCAAACTCAGCCCTGGCTTCTTGTTGTTCCTTCAAGTAAGTTTGCCTCACCACCTCTCTCGCCCTTTCAACCTCCTCCACCAATTCCCGCTCATAGAAGGCCGCCATTTCGGTAATTGAATCTTCGCATACAGGATTAAGCTCCTCTTCCTGGAAAGGTTGTGGAAGCCTCAGCTCATGTCCGAAGACCAGTTTCGCTGGAGTAAATCCAGTACTAGAGTGTACAGTGGTCCTGATAGCTAAGGCTACCATTGATAAGGTGGTATCCCAATTGTTCCCCGCTGTACACCTGCGTAGAGATTCTATTACCGTCCTATTGAGCCTTTCTACGGCGCCATTACTCTGAGGTCTCCAGGCTGTGGTATTTACTGCTCCAACCACCATAGCCTTGCAAACTCCCTTGAATACGTCACTCATGAATGCTGAACCTCGGTCAGAGAGTATCGTTTTTGGTACTCCAAAGGTGGTGATTATCCTTTCCAACAAGGCCCTAACCACTGTATTGGCACACTGGTCCTTAGTAGGAATCAGGATTGGGAACTTAGTAAAAAGATCCACAATGGTCAGGATACTCGAATAACCTCTTGGGGTTACTTCTAATGGTCCTATGAAGTCTAGAGCTAGGTGCTCAAAGGGTTTTTCGGGTCTAAAGTGGGGAGCACTAGCGGCTTTGGCTACGCCTTGATTCGATAGCTGGCAGCTCTCGCATCTGCGTATATATTTCCGGACTTGTGTCCTCATGCCAGGCCAGTAATAGTCACCCTTCAGCCTTCTCATAACCTTTCTAACTCCGAAATGACCTCCAGTAGCGATGTCATGATGATAGCTGATCACTGTTTCCCTAAAACCTGTAGGAACCACTTTCACCCAGGTACCCCTTTCATTCTTTGTGACGAGGTATTTGTCTAGTAGCCTGTATTCCCGGTTATTATACCTCTCCGTGCTATTTGGGTTTAATTTCGTTAACTTATTCATTACTGGGGCCCATCCTTTCTCTTGAAGTAAACCTTCCCATATCTGATCACTATTTAATAAGGGGGGCCGACGGAGTCTTACCACCGCGGCCACCACCCTCCTATCTTGTGGCAGGCTTGGATCATCCTCGCACGGGAACCTACTAAGGAAGTCGGCTACCGTGTTTCCCTTCCCCGGGACATAAATGAATGTAACGTTGAAGTCTTGGATGATCTCTGCCCACCTAGACAGTCGGGCGTTCTTATAATCAGACCCCTTATTATAAGTAATCGGTTTATGGTCAGTATGTACTTCTACTCTACTGCCCGCCAGGAGGTGTTTAAAGTGTTGTAGGGACAACACTACTGCATAAGCCTCCTTCTCTATTGTGGAATAGCGGATCTCAGGACCAGTCAGTCTCTTGCTATAATAAGCAATTGGCCTCACTGTCCCATTGACCTCCTGTTGGAGGCAAGCGCCTACCGCTATCCCACTGGCGTCAGTGTTCAGGATGAAAGGTATCCCAATTGTTGGGTGAATTAGTAGTGGCTCGCTGGTTAATATTCCATTCACCGTCTCAAAGGCTGACTGCTCTATCATACCCCAAGCAAATCTATGTCCCTTCCTTAATAGGTTGCTCAGTGGAGCCAGGACCTCACCTGCGTTGGGAATAAAGCGTCGGTAGTAGTTAACTGTACCCAATAGACTTCTGACTGCCTTAATGTTATGAGGTCGTTTCAAATTCCTGAGAGCGGCGACATTATCCCACATGGGTTTGATCCCATTTTGGTCGATTACATGACCCAGGTACTCTACTGAGTCCCTGAAGAGATAGCTCTTCCCGTATTTGGCCTTCAAACCGAACTTACTCAGGCGTTCGAGTACAGCGGCGAGGTCCGCTACATGCTGCTCGTGAGAGTCGCTGTAGACAATGACGTCATCGATGTACAGGCGAACGCATTTGAACAACAAGTCACCCAGGACCAAGTTCATGGCCCACTGGAAGTCCTGTGCTGAGTTTTTAGCTCCTTGTGGCAAACGCGTGAAGCAGGTATCTCCCCCAGGGCAGAGAGAAGTAAAATAATCTCTGTCACTCTCCGGGATGTGAATCAGGAAGAATCCAGAAGTCAGATCTAATGTGCTGAAGACTTTTGCACCCGCAAATGCGCGCAGATTGTCTTCAACACGGGGTATCGGGAACGGGAAGAATTCAGTTGCCTCATTGATCATACGTAGATCCACAGTGATGCGAACACTACCATCAGTTTTGGCAACCGGGAATAGAGGGGAATTCCACAGAGAGGTGCTCCCTTCTATTATCCCTACTTCCTCCAGTTCGTCTACTAATGCTTTCACCTTTGAGACTAATCTGTTCGGGATTGGATATTGCCTCCTATATACTGGTTTGCTAGTCAGCATCCTCAGTTTAGGGGCTGTGATAGTGGAGCCATTCCCCATATCTTTTATATCATTGCAGAAGCAATGACTGAAGGCCCTGAAAATATCGTGGCCCGTGTGGATCTCGTTTAGAGGGTATCCTGGGTGGTTGAGGAGACATTTCTATCGTTTGTAGTGAGGAAAGAAAGGCCGACTTGGTCGGATCCTCTTTCCTTTCGTAGTCGGACCTAATACTACCGTCGTAGCTGAGGTGCAGTTTTAGAGCTCGGAAACCTGGTAATCCGAGTATGCCATCAAACCCTAATTCCCCCATGTGACAATACTCGAAGGTCGTTCTCACCTCCCTAATGGACTTACCATTCACCACTGCCCCTATTTCTAACACCTCACTCCCTAATGACCTTAAAGATTTGCCTGATATACCTTTAAGGTAGGTAGGCTTGTCTAGTCCCTCAGTGCATATATTTAAATTGTCAATATTTACAATGTTGGCCTCTGAGCCTGAATCTAGGATAAATTTTAGAGACCTCTCGCCCAGAGACCTCCCTTTATTTAAGATATATACATTTATGGCAGGTAAACTGGCCGCAAATCCCCCTCCTTCCTTGAGGCAAGCCGGACCTAGTTTTTTCTCTGCTTCTGCTGGCAGTCTCGGATGAGATGCCCTGGCTCGCCGCACCCGTAGCACTTGGGGGGCGGTCTCCCTGCACCCTGCTTCTTGTAGTCCACACCAGGGTTCACCTCCCTTTCACCGTTGGGTTCCCTCCTTTGTTGTCTAGGCGGGGATGGGTTCCGTTGTTGTCTGGGTGGTTGTTGTGCTGGTCTCCTCTGCCAGTTCCTGAAGGGGGCTCCCCTCCTGTTATCCTGGGCGTTGTCTCCGTAATCCCTTCTCCCTGCGGGGTGCGATGGCCACCTTCCTCCCCCGCTATTTGCACTATTGGCACTCACTCTTTGTCTCCTAAGGGTTGCATTCTCTATTTCTAGTGCCTCCATTTTCTTCTCCAGCTCGGCCAATTTGTTGCCCATGTCACCCAGCCTCTGACCGTTCCTGTCGGCGCTGGAGCGCTGCGCCTCCCTGTAGTCTTCCTCCCTCTGTTCCAGCCACTGTAGTTTGGTAACTAGGGTCTCCCAGGGTTCGCCTTGGTATAGATGAGCCTTCTCCCACAGGCTGGGGCAGAGTCTGTCGATGAAAACCTCCGCGATCTCCGAGGTGCCTATCTTCAGGCCATCCGACTCTGCTCCCGCTGCAAGGTCGCTCACCCGCGCGGCGAAGTCTCGTACTTTCTCCCCGGCCCCTTGTCTACATGAGAAGAACTGGCTCCTCATCTCCCTTGTGGAGATCCTCTTTCGGAACCTCCCCTCTAGGCTCTCCTTCAACTCTTCGTATCCGAAGCGGATTTGCTGAGATTGTAGGGCAAACTCCCTCGCAGCCCCCCGGAGGTGGTTGTCCAAGAGGATTCTTTTCCTGGCGTCGTCTAGGGCCTTCAGGTCGTAGACAAGTTCAAAGTCCTTTATGAATTTTGTGAAGGGGCTATGCCCTTCCCTTCAAACTTCTCCAGGTTGTACAGCATGGAGGGCAGCTGGGCTTGGCTAGTTGCGGCGTTCTCTTCATCAGCAGGCATGGTCCTCAGTTGTTGGATCTACAGGAACTAGGTATTAGTCATTCACCCTGGTTGTAACGGGAGTATTAGGACCCATAGAGGCGGGCGAAGTAGGGAACACAAAACAGAAGGAAGGGGAGGAGCCTTTCTTAATCATGTTCCTAAAACACTGTGGGGTTCACGTTTCAAAAAGGAAAACTGGTATTCAAAAACATAGAAACCATATATGTATGTATGTGTGGATGTGGGCGCAAACATCGCGTTGGTAAATGAAGATCCTATAAAAGAAATCCTAGTGGTGTGGACGCCAACACCGCGTTGTGAAAAATGAAGATTCTATAAAAGGAAATCCGAGTGAGGTGGACGCAAACATCGCGTTGTGTAAATGAAGATTCTATAAAAGAAATCCTAGTGGTGTGGACGCAAAATACTCCAATTTTCAACAGTCTACAGACCTTTTTCAAATTCATCAAGATATTCTATTCATAAACGAGGCCCCTTGCCAAGGGCTACTCCCCATAGGCAATCATATGGTAGGAACCTTCAAAAGTTTAATACACCAAACCCAATAACTATGACAAAGATATCCCCAACTCAATGCAGGTAACCTACACCTAATGAGGTGTCAAATCCATTGAAAATAATCAAGGGCGGTCGAGATTGACAACAGGGACGTTAATACAACGAAACCCTCAGCCTACAATCCAGGGACAATCAAGATCATTACATTCGAATACGTTGGAGGACGCAAACATCGCGTTGTCCTATCACTAAGAACAATGTCGTACATTGAAAGATTTTATTAGTCTAAATAAAAATTCGTCTAACTAAAGTTATCAACATCAAAGCCAAGATTGCAGCCAATAAAGATTGTTTCTTAACAGGAGAAATACATATTTGTTATTTAATATGTAGCCCAATATTATAACAAATATAGACCTATGTATATAGATTAGTGTATACAGTAGCTGAAATCTAGGTAAATCAGCTCACGCAAACTCTTCGTGTATTTAAAAAAAAAAGAAAATCCTCAATTTTATAAGCTACATCCTCGGTAGACCTTGTTTCAATAGGGGGCCCATTTCCTGTCCGTAAGCAAACCTCTCACGTCCGGTCATTATCCTTCAAGAGGGAGGGGGGGCCCACGGTTTCTAATTTTAATTGCCTCGGCTGCAACTCCCTTATCACCCCCACACGGGGCCTACTGAGGAAGTCGGCCATCGTTTTCTCTCCCCCCAATGGACTTACACAAATAGCACGTCGAAACCCCGGATCCCTGTCACATTGCTAACAACTTACAAATTATGAAAACACAATTGTTGAATATCTGGAAACTTATCCTACCAATTTACCTAATCCCTTAACACGTGTACGTGTCCATTGTCACTTAGAGACTGTTATTAGGAATTTCCTTCTTGTATTTATACAGTATGAGGCATAGTAATTAAAGGCTGCATCTCCATGGGTTCATCCCTCTTACAACATGCTGGTACGAAATCAAATGTGGTTATAAGATCATTGTCTACGGGATAACAGGTGCACATTGGATTGGGAAATGACAAAGTTATTTCGCCCTTTAAGATACTAATTGTGATTGAGTTTTCCGTTGAGATATGATCATATACTGTGAATTTGGTAGGAAGTTATTTTTGTAGGATCGTGTTGTATATAAGGGGTTTTGCTTGTTCCTGGGTTAGAAAGTTTATATTATTCCTTATTACTGTTAGTCTGGTAATTACATTCCTGGCTCATGAGATATGTGTGCAACTTGTATAACTCACAGTGGAAATATTTGTGGACATTTAAGAAATTACAGGAGCATATCTAATATGGAGAAGTCACCTCAGCTCGATCTATCCACATTCTTGTTCTGGAATTTAGCGCCATATTCTAGATGGACTTCATTGCCTCATCTATTGTCCAGATGTATCACCTTGAGTGTCAATTTTAGGAAACGTCATCTCGTCCTCGACTTTTCTTCTCTTCATGCTGGCACATCTTCAATGACATTTCCTATGTGGGGGACACATCCTTTAAGCGGTCTATCGGCATCCAGTGATCAAACTTGGCAGAAAACGTCGTCAAAGGGGGCCGCCCTTCTCGCGTGTCTAGCCTTCTAAACCAACCACGATACCGCCTCACGCCTACAGGTTCCGAATTACATTCAATGTTACATCTTTGCTCGGGTGTCCAGGCTTTATCAATCCTTATTCACAGCCTTTAGGTGATATTACCCCGCACTGGAGACTCACATCCCGCTAATTTCCTCATTATATACAAGTGTCAAAATCGAGCCTCGATAAACTCTCCAGTCTCCTATACCCCCGTTATTAGATAGATCCTGTCTCTAACTTTTTGAGACGCTGGTAGCTATTTCATAGAGGAAAATTATAACGACGGATCTCTATAATTTCTACAGATAAACTGTAAATAGATTCATATTAAGGCATTTTATAACCCAAATAACACAAACAATAGTCAAACATACAAATCTATTTGCATCATACCTTACCCTCCTAACTGCGTAACAATAGCCCGAGGAATTAGGAAATATGGTATAAAGACATATTATGAAAACACACCTAACATAGGCGCAATAGTCAGAAATCATAACAAAAAGATAGCCATAACTCACCAATATGTAACAGTCAAGTGATGTACTCAATAGAATGCAACCAATGCAATAGTATGTACATAGGCGAAACCGGCAGACAAGTAATAGATAGAATGGATGGGCACACCAGATCCATAGAAAGGATAAAAGAAATTCCTTTTATTCCAACACACTCAAAATACAGGTCACACCTTCAATCTAAGTAACCCAAAAACCTTTTATACCAATGTGAACAGCGAACAGAAAAGACTGTACTTAGAAGCTATTTTATCATTAAAACACGCTAGCATCAATAGACACATTGAAATTCCAGAATCATACACAGAACTCATAAATAGCAATTAACGTACACTTCCCCGTATTTAATACAGTAACTCTTGTTTCAATAACTCTGTTCCATAGCTAATTCAAATTTCATAAGTTAAATTATTATATAATAGTTTTACCTTAGTTTAGGAATATGTAAATAGTCTGGATACTTAGCATATATCAAGAAGTTAATAGTTCCTTTATGAAATTTTGTAAAGATGTAAATATATTAGGTAAACATATCTAGCTACTAACGATTCACTATCATCGCGTTGCACCTGTAGAAGGACCACCATATCCGAAAGCTAGAGCCTTATTAAGTGGTTTTAAAAAAAAAAAACGCAACCTCGGAGTTTTATTATTTGTCATAAAGATTTCGCAGAGGTTAAGACATTGGAATTAGTTTACTATCTGGATATATGTGGGAGGGACCCTACTTGTAAAGATTATACCAACGTCTAACAGATAAGCTATAAAGACAACCAAACTATAGACTTAATAGTGGTCGGCTCTCCCAAAAAAAAAAATATATATAGACGCTGGAATGGGTCACCATCCATTTTGCCGCCTCTACAGTCCAAAGGACTCGGGTCCGTGACGCGCCCATTTTTGTGTCACGTTCTTTGAGATCATCCAACGACTTTGGGAGATCTCAGATAAAGATGAACATGTTATTATTAGAAACTAAAATCCTGAATATAGAAGACCAAATTAACACTTCTATTGAAGTATAATAAGTTGAAATCAATATCTCAAATTAGATATCATGAAGTACCAGGTTTAGATTTTATTGGTAGGAAGATCTGATTAAACATGCAGGTATCCTTTAATCCTGATTTTTTTTTTATAATAAGGATTCAACAAAATGCGATAAGTAAGTTACCATCTGGATATATGGGAAGGACTCTATTCATAAAGATTATACCAGAATCTAACAAATAAGCTATAAAAACAAGCAAACTATAGACTTATACTATTGACATTAATAATTGTAATATATCTAAAACAAAGGTCTTCAATAAAATCATAAAGAGAACAACCTAATGAGTTTAAGGCAACATGGGTCTTATTAAATTTAAATCAACGAATAGTATAATGGTAGACATGATGGAACACACTGAAACAAAGACACTCGCGACAATGTATGTGGCCGGTAATTTATGGGAGACTTGATTATCAGTAACATTCCCTTCAAATAGGTAAGAAACATACAACATTTCATTTAAACAGTGGGAGTAGCACCATAAGGCAAGAAATGAAGTATGTATGGGAGGGAACAAGGAAATTTCTCCATATTAGTTATATACTAGATATTTATTCAGATCAGACAAAATTCTGGGGACATTTCATACTAACGAGACATGTTATTTACATAATGATCTAGGTAGAGGTGACTTAAGGTTACAGATTCTTCTATATATATAGGGGAGAACCTAGATCTCCATCTATTCTAGCGAGATAAGATATATGAATCCTAACATTCCTTTGAAGTTACTTAAGGCCCTTTAGGGCCCATTCAAAATCTAAATAGATTAGTTTCTATGCGCAAAAATAAAAGGGGGAGCTAGGCCATAATGGCGGGGCTTACCTTCTCTCGAAAGCGGCGGTAAGGTCTGGTCTCCTCTACGTCTCAGGCCCGACTGGCGGAATCTCTCCTGTCACTGAGCGACTCTCTCTATTTTTCCCTGATTTAGCCAAGAAAACCTCCTTTTATCCTTGCCTCTCTTCATTTTCATTGGATGCTCACGCCAAAGTTTCTATTGGCTGGCATTTTCATTCGTCGAAAGCAAACACGCACGTGATCATGACCACGCCTCCAATTTACCGTGTTGCCGCGCGGGAAAAAAAATTGTATATTGAAAAAAAAAACAAATTAATTCCTTTAGTAAATTAAATAATATATATATCCCGAGTATTAAAAAAAATAAGGTTATTGATTTAATGTTTATATGACAAACTGTTTTCCTTTGGTCACCTCTATCTGATAATGGGGGGGGATATATGTACATATGGTACAGCAGCTCCCAGCACGGATGTCTCTGGATGTCACCCGTGTCTTCCTCCCCACCAGGCATCAGCTTTCGGCATGGAAGTCTGGTGTCCTCAAGCGTCTAGCTTTATTTGTACATGTGCTCTTTGTACATCCTTCGTGGGAATAGAGCATCGCCGGCCATCGTTGGGAGTTCTCCATCTAGGCAACAAACACTTCGGCGAGACACTGCGTATATATTTATATGATGTAAATGTTTCATCTTTGTTGGGTCTTGTTTGGTGGAAAATCTGACCCAACAGTTTTAAAAATATTACAAATGTCATTGTCAATAGTATAAGTCTATAGTCTTGCTTGTTTTATAGCTTATTTTGTTAGATTTTAGTATAATCTTCACAAGTAGGGTCCCTTCCATATATGTCCAGATAATAATCTAATTGAATGTCTTTTGTTGGATCTTTGTTATAAAAATCGGGATTAAAAGGATACCTGCATGTTTAATCAGATTTTTCTACCAATAAAATCTGAACCTTGTACTTCATGACATCTAATTTGAAATATTGACTTCAACTTATTATACTTCAATAGAAATGTTAATTTGGTCTTATATTTCCTAATAATAACATGTTCATCTTTATCTGAGATCCCCTAAAGTCGTTGGATGATCTCAGAGAACGTGACACAAAATGGGCGTGTCACGGACCCGAGTCCGTTGGTCTGTAGAGGCGGACAATAAATGACGATCAATTCCAGCGTCTGTTTTGATGGCAGAGCCGACCATTATTTCATAGACCATTTTAATTTAATGTAGGAACGAGAATAATTCAATATTTCCCTCCTTTCTTCCCAAGTACACGTGAGCCCTTAGTTTAATGGGGAATCTCTTTATACATCTGTCCTAAACTCTCCGCACTATGTCTTTTGTGTATGAATCTGTTTACAATTGATCTATAGAAATTATAGAGATCTATTGCTATAATTTCCCTCTCTGAAATAGTCCCCAGCGTCTTCAGAGGGTTGCCAAATCGCCAGAAGGTGTCTTTTATAGATTATCTAATCAATAATGACTTCATGGATGTTGCACTGTATATGCCACAAATGACTATGGAAATTCTAGAAGGGATTGGTGCCAGACAAGGGTATTGAGGGAGAATAGTGTAGAGGCCACTTCTGGGGCCTCCACAAAGTCATCCACAGAATCAATGAAAAAGCTGGTGGACAGTGAAGTGGACGTCGAGAATTCTTCTTTGTTAAAAACCAGCCCATCACTTCACCTCCTTTTTATTTCTAGTTTTTGTACATAACTCATAGTACAATAATAAATTTCCATTTTTTTAAAAAACAGCTATTTTGGGTTTTCTTTTTTTTTAATTAATATTCCGAATGATAATTTTTATTTTTATTTTAAATTTCTTTTTTTTTTTCATCACAGAGGGTGACCAGATAAAGATATATTCTTTTAATTTTTTTTTTCGGTCACCCTGGGAGAGAAAAAGTTAGTCACGAGGAGGTTTTAGTGGGGGGCGGTTCTGGTTAGAAAAAGATAAGAGGGTAGAGGGAAGCTCGTTAAAATGTAGTCCCACAAGATTTTGGGGAGGGATCCCCCAGTCTTCCAACTGAAGCACTAAAGTTAAGTATTTTCTTTTAATAATGATTTTTTTTAAACAGGTATATATATGTAAACTTTCCCACTCAATCCTCATTGCCCGTTTCATTTATCTTATTCTTATCTTTGTATGACTGATCTAATAAATAAATAAATATATTGTTATCTTAATCAAAAATTTTTATTTGTCTGTCATTCTTTCTTTCTTTTTTTTAACCCCAGTGTGTGCAGGATACACGCAAACTATATATTTTTTATAGCAGAATGTGTTATTTTTGTGAACTCCCTGAGAAATAAAGAGCCTCATGAATTTCGGGACGATAATAGCGTCAGAAATTCCGCTCATCAATGACGCCTTCAACGTGGTGCCGATCAGTTCCATTATGGCCACGAAAGGTTCACGGTAAAATAGCGCCCTGCTGCTTGAAACATGTAACATGTAAAATCCTGTCTAAAGCATAAAACTAATAGATAAATGTGTGCAAGTTGGAGGCTACGGAAAATCCAGTAAAGAATGGGAAAGTCCACGAGGCGGCCAACCACGTGGAGAACGGATCCCGCCATTTTCTTTTTTTTTAAGGTAAGATTTGATACATTTGTGGTAGTGCCTTTTTTTTTAATATTAGATAAACGAGCCATATTTTTTTAATGAAGCCAAATAATATGCTAGAAGGCCGCAGTTGTCCACTTACATTTTAGTTTTAAAATTTACAGTAATGCCAAATTTATATTTAAAACTATTTGTACTATGTGTAAAAAAAAGATTTTCGCATAAAAATAGAACGTCGTTTTTAGCCTATTGTGTAACATCATATTATATTTTTTAAATTAATACAATTGAACATTGGAAATCATTGGGATTAGGCGTTCGACGTCAAATTTTACATATAGCAATTATAAGTAGTGGATTAAAAAATATGTACAGTCAGCACTTTCGCCTCTAAATGTACATCCTGCAGAATCTATTAAACTTGATGTATTGGTCTTTATTGCAAGCAGCTTATTTTGTATTGGTCAGGTAAAGTTGGTTTTCTTCCCTTGGATCAGAAGTTAATGGACATTTTATCAGAAGGTGTTCAGGGGTTTGTTGTTAGTTTCCACAAGTACATGCAAGTGAACCAATTTTGCCAATTCTAAACAAATATGTGTCGAGGTCACCATGTGTCCAGTATAAAAATTTTGAACGTTAGAGAAGTTGGGTGTTAACTTAAAACACTGCATCATTTTGTAATCTATCTTTTAAATCATATATTGTCAACACCAGTAATTTTTTTAGCAAGGTACACCAGTTTAGAGTATTTGAAATCTCAATTTTTTTGTGTTTATTAGTTAACAATCTTAAAAAAATTCCGTTATACTAGCTGGTAGATAGAAAATTACAAGGAAAATTTTTTAGCGGGAAAAAAAATGCAAAGAATCTGAGAAACCATGGGAAAGCAAATAAAGATATCAATCAATGTCAAATTCTAGACTTCCTCCCCCGCAAGTTTGATTGACAAGTCGGCGAGACACTAAGGGTTTCAAGAGAACCGCTTTTCCCGCCTACAAGGAAAATTTTAACAAAGACAGTCTAGACCAAGCGTTTGGTGGGAAAGGTACGTTTTTTGAAAGGCTTAGCCTTTAGGCTTGGCACTATGCCTGCCACATATTTCTTCCATTTCTTTTATTTATCTATTCATTTTAATTTAGTATAATATTCTAATAATATGCCAAATATATTTAAAAACAATTTTTGTAAAAGTCATTGGGACAAGATAATTTTTATGTATGCCAGTATGGCCAATTTTATGGTAAAAAGCCATCGCAACGCAATTCTCTTGTGTAAAATGTTTTATTACCATTTAGATTACAGTTATGTATAATAATTTATTTTCTCCATTATTTATTTTAATTTACTTTAGCTTTTATTTTTGGTTACTTTAATTTATGCGATAAATATGTTTGTTCAATTTTAGTTCTAGATAAAAACGTGTTCCAATTTTTTTTATTTTTAACAGTGTAGATGATCTCTTAAACTGGTCTTGTATTTTTTATCTTTTTATGCATGGGAATCTTAAACTGGTATTGTAATTTTCCTTCATTGTCAAGCATAGTAGCGAGTACGCAAAATAGTGTTTTTATGATCCAGTAGAATGTTATATTCTTATTTGTAACTCTTCGTGGAGGGAAATGCGTGACAACAGTATAGCGTTTATTGACAGAAAAACCTCGTTTGTATGGATTATTAGCCTTTTTTTTCCAGTCACCTTCGATTATATTTTTTGCATGTGTCACGCACATTACAAATAGTACTGCATATAGTTTTATCTCTCCCATTTATAGGTGCATTTATATTTTTATTATTTAGTTATTATCATATTCAATCTAGTAGCGATTTTTAGTGAAATTGTTGTTTCTTTTCTTTAGCTCCAGCCAAAGATCAAATTAATTTTATATATAACCTGTGTCCTTTGGAAATTAATGACTCTATTTCGAAATAAGAACTTAGCAGTTTACTAGATAATGGTTATACAGGTAACCTTAGATAAACAGAGATAAAAATTTTGCACCTCGTGTATGTTTGCACTTGACTGGTTTTGATAAGCCTTTCCAGAAAAAAAACCTTATCTTCAGGTTGCTTGGCAGCAGAAGCCAGTAACAAAAGAAACTTATAGCATCATAGCAGATATAAAAACTCGTTTCGGCATCAGCTTTCGTAGTTTTATGAAATGTGACATTAGACATTGGTAACCAGCAGCAAAGACTACATTTCTGGGAGGTCGGGAATAGGACTTGAAGATTTAGGAGGGTATCTTGCGTAGTATTAAACTATGGATGTTGGAGAATGTAATTCTGCCTACAAATTTGTATATTATGTAATAGGATTTAAAGATACTTACGAAGGTGGACGTGAGTGAATAACGACATAAAACAATATCCCGATGGACGCCACCGCGCGCAAAAACCACGTGGCATGAACCAGTTGAAGAGTGGGTCACTGTGGTAGGATGTGGAGAGAATATCTGAAATATATGCATCATTTATAAAATATAGACTATCCACCTGCAGGCTGATGCACCAATTCGCTCAGAATTTCCAAGATTGATTAACCGGCATGCCAAGTTAACCTACGCAAGATGTAGTTATGCCAAGCTCGCACCTGTTCAGATGTGTCTAGGCTCGGTTCACCTCTGTCATACCACGAGAAAACACTGCGACAGCCATGTCTTAACGAGATGAATCTTGAGTACCATAATGGTATATAATTTGAACACTCAATTCCGTGTTCTATTGAGACTTCGATAAGGAAAGCGTGCTGAATCAAACCAGGTCAAGTCAAAATACACATAATACCACCAAAAGTGTAAGAGAAATTAGCCTGCAATTGATAATAAAATTTTGAACTACCGCGTAGTGAGCAAACGTAATCCCTAGCAGAACAAATAGGTCAATCTAATATAATGATGTCTAATCTATTTTATTTTTTAGTTAAAAGGAGGTCCAGGCTGGACTAAAGAAAAGAACAATATAGTAAACTCTGATATATATAAAATAAAATGCGTATAAAACAAACCCTCCCCATAGATAGGCACTCTAGGTAAATTAAGAAAGCTGTATAAGAAACAGTCATTTCATAAAATTTTATTATGTATTAAATGGGAAAGATAAAATTTAGCAGAATTTTCTTTTATAGAATTTTTTTTTTCATGAAACTTTAAATTTTGAATTTTTTAAGTGTAGTGTGCATATTGTAAGTGTAGACAATCAGTCTTGTTTAATATTAGCAATTAGGTGTAGACTTTGTGATGTGAGCGGTGGCCATAGTCACTGACATGATGTAGTGTGAAGAGAGTGCATGTATAGAAAGCGTAAGTTCGTAAAACTTTAATATGTATCAGGAGAGACCAAAGTAAGCAGAATTTTTTTATAGAATTTTTTTTTCATGAAACCTTAAGTTTTGAAATTCCATGTTAAAATTTTTAAATTTCTCTCTCAATGCATATTGTAAGTATAGACAATCAGTCTTGTTAATATTTGGCAATTAGGTGTAACCAATTTAGCACAAATATTCAAGTTTAGGGTAAATTTTTTTATTAAGATTAGATTTGAGAGACCAAATTGAGCAGAATTTTTTTTCTTTTGTAGAATTTTTTTTCATGAAACCTTAAGTTTTGAAATCCCATGTTAAAATTTTTAAATTTCTCTCTCAATGCATATTGTAAGTATAGACAATCAGTCTTGTTAATATTTGGCAATTAGGTGTAACCAATTTAGCACAAATATTCAAGTCTAGGGTAATTTTGTATTAAGATTAGATTTAAATAGAATAAGATATTATTTGACCAAGAAGCGACTGGAAAACCAGAACGCTCTTGAGTGGCTATTAGGTGATAACTTTCCAGTTATGAACAACGAGTTAGTACTTCAGTATGGTGCATAGTTTACAGTAGGATCGGTGGCGCAAGCAGCTAAATAGATGTATAGGTATGGCTGGGCGACATCAAGTTTACTCCAGAGCCACACAACAACTCCAGAGAAGATGTACTGCCGAGGTCGGAGTAATGTTTGGCGGCGAGCTGTTTGTGTTCTTAGTGACGTCCAAGGTTGAGTATACGGGAGCCATCGTATGACGCTCAATAATCCCTTGAATTGAGATTAAGTAGACATAGACAATCAGAAGCCAGGTAGTTTAGAGCAGTGGTGCAGCAGAGTGTAGGTTTACACATTAGTACAGATATCGGTGGGGTATATATAGACGCCCTTTAATTCCATATTCTAGAACTATTGCGTGTTGCCTACAGTCAACAGGTAGGATAAAGTTGTTGACTAGTGGTGTAGAGTGGTTGCTGTGACTGGAGCGTGTTTGAGGAGATAAGGTCAATCAATAGGATCTTATCAGTGGAGGAAGCGTCTCCAATTGTTTGTCGCCTTCATGAGTTGAATGTCCTATTCTTTGTCGCTCTAATTAGTAAATTGTCCTATTAAATTATCTTTGCAGTGGTACTAGGTGTTGAGGCAAAGACAATTTAGAGACTCTGATATTTGCAATTATTTTAAGGTTAGGTTAGCTTACAGTTGGGACTGATATCAGTCATTGAATATAAATAGTTAGTAAGAGATTGTATGAGGCATAGGTTAATTTATATTGAAGGGCATTTAGTTCCCAAGTTTTATTAAATATTTTCTTTGATTTCATGATGTCCTTGAAGTTAATTATTGTTAGGGTAAATTTAGCAGTGATAATTGAGGTAATTTGGCGTTTATAGCAATTTTTAACTATAGTATGTATGCAGTCAGTGAATGTGATGTATGAATGGAATGACTAGTGATTGTTGTCAAAGTTGAAAACTATTATATTGTTAGACCAAACTACGTATTCAGAATAGTGTTAGGGATATAAGCCTCTCGGGACAATGCAATTCTCAAATTAGAAAATAGTCGCTCCTTTTTGTTAGGCTTCCTTCGGGAATATGAGTTTATTTTTTGTTAACTTTTGATATGTGCGAGACTTTGGTGGACTTAGCGGGTTTTCACCGGCGCACCAGATGGCTACATACAATTCAATTAAATCAATGTAGGGTTTGATAACTGGGTGGTATCTGGTTCAAACCCCAGTAGGGGAAGTGTGCGCTATAAGTATGCTTCCTTCCATACGGATAACGTTAGTGGTAAAAGACTGAGTTAGGGTGGGTCTTGCAAGTCGGGGACTTGATCGGTTCTATGCGCTGACCCATTTGTTGGGTCTGATACTATTAATAGGAACGCGCGAGGTTTCGTAGTGTCTTCAGATGACTGACACGAGGACTCTTCGGCGAGGGTATCAATAAGTTCAGAATAGGCCAGTTAATCACGCCACGGGCTTTGTGCTGGACGTGAGGTCTTTGGCATTTCGGGCTTTGTGCTGAATGTCGTATTTACTCATGATGAGTTGGATGATGTGTTCATCCTGAAGAACCAACTCAGCCCAGTCAGTCTTTATAAAGGACTCCCTACCAGACGTACTATGGTAGTACATTGATAAAATACTATTTATTTTATTTTTATTAGGTATTAAACAAGTTTATAGCTTGATCATGTTAGTTTAAATTAGTTAGTAGCAAACCCATATAGAATTGGACATGTTTCAACGAAAAAGGCATGGAACTGATAGGGATAAATTTTGACTGACAGGCACCGGGTCAAGTCTGATGTGAAGTCACCAGTTTTTTTTGTTTTTTTTTTATTCATTATAGGTCTTTCATTCTATTTTTTATTTTGTTTGAATTCATTATAGTTCAGGTTTGAATTCATTTGACTCCCTTATTTATTTATTTTTTTGAATTCATTATAGTTCAGGTTTGAATTCATTATTGGTTTTCTCATTTATTTAATTTTGTTTGAATCCATTATTGGCTCTCTTATCTATCTAATTTTTGTTTTAATTCATTATTGGTTTTCTTATTTACTTAATATCTTGTTTGAATAAATTATTGGCCTTTTATTTATCTAATTTTGATTGAATTCATTATAGTTCAGGTTTGAATTCATTATTGGTTTTCTCATTTATTTAATTTTTGTTTGAGTTCATTATTGGCCTTTTATTTATTTATTTTAGTTTTGAATTCATTATTGGCTCTTTTATTATTATTATTTTTGTTTGAATTCATTATAGTTCAGGTTTGAATTCATTATTGGCTCTTTTATTATTATTATTTTTTGTTTGAATTCATTATAGTTCAGGTTTGAATTCATTATTGGCTCTTTTATTATTATTATTTTTGTTTGAATTCATTATAGTTCAGGTTTGAATTCATTATTGGCTCTTTTATTATTATTATTTTGGTTACTAAGCATTATTTTAAACTAGTAGATGTGCACCTTCCCACAAATGTGTCAAATCTTACATATAAATAGATGTATATATGTGTTTATAACCCTTGTGTTCCAGGCACCCTAAGACTCCGGATATACCTATCATAATACTATCCGTGTCACAGAGTGGAATTAAAAAGCCAGTCTTGCATTCAACTGGCGAATAAATAGAATGCATGGCGCCCCTTTTGTTTTGACATTTATTTTTTTTTAGACAGTGCTATTGTTTCATTTAATCCAGAGCACTCCCCGACCTCCACTTTTGACCCCGGAGATTTGCCTTGTCTCCTCTAATCCAGAGCATCCCCCCGACCTCCACTTTTGACCCCGGAGATTTGCCTTGCTCCCTCGCAAGCCAGAGCACCCCCCGCCCCCCCCCCCGACCTCCACTTTTGACCCCGGAGATAGTCCTGCTCCCTCACAAGCCCAAATCCCGTGGTCTTGGCGGGGAAGGATTGTAGAGGCCACTTCTGGGGCCTCCACAAAGTCACCCACAGAATCGATGAAAAAGCTGGTGGACAGTGAAGTGGACGTCGAGAATTCTTCTTTGTTAAAAACCAGCCCATCACTTCACCTCCTTTTTATTTCTAGTTTTTGTACATAACTCATAGTACAATAATAAATTTCCATTTTTTTAATAAGCAGCTCTTTTGGGTTTTCTTTTTTTTTTTATTAATATTCCGAATGATAATTTTTATTTTTATTTTAAATTTCTTTTTTTTTCATCACAGAGGGTGACCAGATAAAGATTTATTCTTTTAATTTTTTTTCGGTCACCCTGGGAGAGAAAAAGTTAGTCACGAGGAGGTTTTAGTGGGGGGCGGTTCTGGTTAGAAAAAGATAAGAGGGTAGAGGGAAGCTCGTTAAAATGTAGTCCCACAAGATTTTGGGGAGGGATCCCCCAGTCTTCCAACTGAAGCACTAAAGTTAAGTATTTTCTTTTAATAATGATTTTTTTTTAAACAGGTATATATATGTAAACTTTCCCACTCAATCCTCATTGCCCGTTTCATTTATCTTATTCTTATCTTTGTATGACTGATCTAATAAATAAATAAATATATTGTTATCTTAATCAAAAATTTTTATTTGTCTGTCATTCTTTCTTTCTTTTTTTTAACCCCAGTGTGTGCAGGATACACGCAAACTATATATTTTTTATAGCAGGATGTGTTATTTTTGTGAACTCCCTGAGAAATAAAGAGCCTCATGAATTTCGGGACGATAATAGCGTCAGAAATTCCGCTCATCAATAGTAAAGAATAAGTCGTACTAGATTTTGCGAATAAAGTCGAGGGAGGACATTATTCTAGAAGTCTCTTAAAAGGATAGTTGAAACCCAAAGGGGCCCACCATTATCCCTCTTTCGTAGAAAAAGGGGGGTGGACGTTGGAACTCCACATTCCATAGACTTCGTTAGTCCCCGAGACACCCGACGCTCTATACATTCCAGGAAGGACCTGTTGTTGCGTTCCCGGTTTGGATAGATGAAAAGGGAGGATACACGATGTGACTTATTAAAGTTTCCTTACTTAAGTATATATATATATAGCAATTTAGGCCATAAACCCCATGTATATAACCCGCAGCAAGACCTTAATGTTGTATAATAGAAGCACAGCTGTCAATGATACACTATCGACATATGTCTTTACATCATCACTTGTAATGCAATTTGTGCAAACAGGATAAATAAAGAAAAAAAAACGGGGGAAACTCTGTAATTGATTAAGAGTTTGAGTTAAAGCAGGGATCGAGCATATAATATTGTCAGGACAAAGGTCTAAAGATGGAAACAACCACGACACTAGTATACAATTTCATCAGACAACCCATGAAATCGTTATTAAATTGGGCAATCTATAAAAGACTCCTTCTGGAGGTTTAGCAACCCACTGAAGACGCTGGGAGCTATTTCATAGAGGAAAATTATAGCAACAGATCTCTATAATTTCTACAGATCAACTGTAAATAGATTCACATTAAGGCATTTTTATAGCCCAAATAACAAAAACAATAGTCAAACATACAAATCTGTTTGCATCATGCCGTACCCTCCTAACAGCGTAAAAATAGCCCGAGGAATCAGAAAATTTGGTATAATGGTAAATATGATGGAATAACGCACTGAAACACATAAAAGTACAAACATTACTAAAACCTGACAGATAGATACCCTCAAAGTAGCCCTAATAAAGTCGTAATTTAGCAACTGTTGCTGTGTCAATATATCACAGCAAAGATATAGTACACAACTCTATTTCAACAGAGTCGGTTGTTCTATAATTTGTACACTTTGTGAAATTAAGGTGTGGGGGGTAGTACCATAAAGCAAAAGGAATGAAATATGTATGAGAGGAAACAAGAAAATTTCTCTAGATATTTATTTAAATAAATTAAAATTTGGGAACATGTCTATACTGACGAGATATGCTATTTACATAGTAAAATTTAGATAGAGGTGACCTGAAGTTACTTTATAGCCCTTTAGGGCCCATGCGAAATCTAGGTTGGTTACTACACAAAAAGGGGGGGGCGCTAAGTCATAATGACAAATGGCTTACCTTTTCTCGAAAGTGCCGGCAAAGGTCTGATCTCCCGTCTGAAGACTATCCTCTCACTGAGCGACTCAGATTGCATCTGCCTTTTGGCAAAGAAACCCTCTTTTATTCTTCTCTCTCTCCGTTTTCATTTGCTGGCCGCGCCATAGTTTCTATTGGCTGGCATTTTCATTCGCCGAAAGAAACACCAATCAAAATGGCCAACGGCTCCAGTATACAATTTCATAGACGCCCCAGGCCTCTCCCATCAAAATAGAACATATAGTATTACCAAAACAAAAAAATCTAAAGAGAGAAACAGCCACGGCACTAGTGTAAAATTTCAGACCCTAGGCCCCCCCCCCCCTCCACATGGGTTGAAATACTATCCTCCCTTTCTCGGGACGGTATTGTTAAAAATAGATAATTTATAATTGTATGCTTTATAGATTTTCCCCTATTATTATTATGTATATATGTCACATTCTGCTTATAAATTATTTGTAGATGTAGATTTTACACTGTTAGGATTTATGTAAATATTTGTAACTATATAAATGAGACGCGTGATTGAAATAAATTGAGTCAGAAGCTTGCAACGTTTCTTTCTTCATTCACGCTAACAATAAGTCCCTGCATATTGGCGTGTGCGAAACCTTAGATACGTTTCATATATATTTTTATTTTATTTTTGTTGCCTCTTTCTCTTAATGGGTGGAAAGGTAAAAAGAATGGAAGGAGCAAAATTTGTAAACAAACAAGACATCGCCCCCCCATTCCATGCGCGAGCACCTATGCGCGGTGACGGGAAGAAAAAAGAAGAAAGGACAACCGGCAGCACTGGTGAAATATGAGCTCGGGGGAATATGAGCTCGGGGAAATGTGAGCTCCCTGCCTCAGAAGGAATGAGTAACCACGTGTGAATGAAACAAAGAAGAGAACGCGAGGAGGGTTGATATAGAATTGCGCACCAATTAAGTGGGTTGCGATATAGTTTCCTGTTAAGGAACAGAAGAATTAATCTGGAAAATTATCTCAAGTGTGAAGAATTATTTCAAGTGAATTCACGATCAAATTTATCGACAGAATTGAAAACAAGGTTTGTTTTTTATAAAACGGAAGCTTAGATAAGTATTTGCAAACTTTGTTTGAAAAAGATTTTGCCTTTCCACCCCTAGTTATTTTGCTCTCTACATTATTTGTTTGTATGTATATTCAACTTGTATCACTTGTTTTGTTTATTCTAATTTTAAATATATCTAACCTTTTGGCCAATTTGATTATCACCCTTTTTATCTGTTTATTTATTTTTATTTTTAATGCCCAGTCATTGTTGATAAGCAAAATAAAATATATTTTTAGGCCATTTTTGTTAAATTGCATTTCTACAACTTGTGCAAACACAACTTGTGAATCTCTATTTTCAATCTGGTTAAGATTGACCTTCCCCATATTATTTTTTTTTTTTCAAATTCAACATTTTTGGTGAGCCGGACGTGATTTCACCTTGTGGTGTTTATACAATTTGTGGAGATGGATAAGCTTAAAAGAGAAAGAACTCCCTTAAGGAATACTATAACTCGTACCACAAATGAAATAAAATCAGGTCTAAGTCTAGAGGAAGTGGATATAATTTTAATAAGGGCCAAATTTGAAAGGTTAACCATTCTTAGTGAGAGACTGATATTGATTGATGATAAAATAAAAGAGATCTTATTGGATGATCCGAGGTCCACAGAAGCTCAAATCAATGATGAGATGGAACTATGTGAGACTTATAGCCTACAAGTAGGAATTGTTGCACAGAAAGTGAAAGAATATGAGTCTAAATTGGCAGCACCCTGTGATGATAAAATGTCACAATCTAGCACTTCAGATGTTAAAAGACAAATTAAACTTCCAAAATTTGAACTAAAAAAGTATACAGGTGAGCTAGAGGAATGGCTATCATGGTGGAGTCATTTTGAAAAAATACATTTAGATGAGTCACTGTCTGATGTTGATAAATTTGAATACTTAATACAATCCATGGTTGTTGGGTCAAAGGCCCACAGACTTGTGACTAGCTTCCCTCTTACCCAAAAGAATTACAACAAAGTCATTGGAGATTTAAAAGATAGGTTTGGAGACAGAGATATGCTGACTGAGTTGTATGTGCGCAAGCTTTTAAAGTTAGTCATTGCCAGTGCCAGGTCTGAAAAAAGAACCTTGGCTCAACTTTATGATGATTTGGTTGCACATCTCCATTCTTTGGGATCTCTGGGAGTGGATACTAAGTCTGGGGGTGGTGCTTTCTTGTACCCATTGGTGGAGTCAAGTTTGCCACTTGAACTTATC
The DNA here is from genome assembly GCA_030710605.1 of Cordylochernes scorpioides. NCBI lineage: Eukaryota > Metazoa > Arthropoda > Arachnida > Pseudoscorpiones > Chernetidae > Cordylochernes > Cordylochernes scorpioides. Next base: position 62,840,858 of record CP092872.1, read on the forward strand.
AAAATATGGCAACGTTCCCGTACACCTTTCAAAGAAAGAGATTACTCCGAGATTGAAGAGGGAATTGAACATAGTGGGGCTAAAGCTTTTGATAAATTAGAGGGTCTGATAGAATTTTTAAAGCAGGAAGTTAAAAATGCAGAACGCATTTCCTTTGTTGCTGAAGGATTTGAACCTTCCTTTCCTCTAAAACAGGGAAAGAGAGAAAATAATCCCCCTAAGATCCACACAGCGTCTGCATTATTTGTTGGAAAGACCAACTTACCATGTTTATTTTGTGACAAAGATAACCATCTTAGTCAAAACTGTTTTAAGGCAGCCAAGATGTTGGAATCGGACAGATTAAAGAGGGTACAGGATGCGAAAGTTTGCTTTAAATGCTTGAGAAAGAATCATTTGAAGAAGGATTGTAGATCTTTTGTAAGATGCAAGCGTTGCCAAGGACCTCATTTTGAGATAATGTGCAGAGGAACCTCACATAGTCAGGAAAATTTAAATTGGAGGTCAGATAACAGATCTCACAATAGTTTAGCAGAGCAGAATGAGGGGAACAGTGAGCCTGTAACAGCAATGGCGAATCAAGTATGCACAAATAATATCTCTTTAATGACTCTAATTGTAAAAATTAAAGGGCCGAAACGTTCCAAAATGGTAAGAGTGCTTTTAGACTCTGGTAGTCAAAAATCTTACATCAGAAGGTCTCTAGCTAAGGAGTTAGACTTACCCAAGGTGGGAGAAGTCAAATTGAATAAATTTTTGTTTGGAGGGCAAACCACAGGAGAAAAGGCTCATTCAATATTTTATTTCCAGTTGGACAATGTTGATGAGGGAAAGGCTTTCAAAATGGAAGCGTTAGAGGAAACAATAATTTGTGGCAATATTTCACCCGTTGAAACAGGACCCAAGCAATGGGAATTGGATAAGAAAGGAATCACTTTGACTAAGGTAGACAATAATAAAACCGAAATAGACATCCTAATCGGTGGAGACTATTATGGGCAACTTCTCACAGGAAAAATTGAACAGCTGGCAGGAGGATTGACCGCAATTCAAACAGTTCTTGGTTGGACTTTAATAGGTAATACCTCATCAGAGAGAACAGAGACAAGTGCTCAAATGGTTATCACCTTACTTACAACCCAACAGAGAGTAGCGTCCTTATGGGAATTAGAAACAATAGGGATACGAGATCCTACAGAGGTCATCTCTGTGAAAGAGAAAAATGTTCTCATGCAAGAAAAGTTTCGTGAGAAAATCTGTCGAGGCCATGATGGACGTTATCTTGTATCTCTTCCATGGAAGGAAGGAATTGGGACGATGCCTAATAACTTGGAAATAGCCAAAAGGCGCTTGGAGGCTATGACTCAAAAGTTGACACAAAAGGGTCAGTTTGTTCCTTATGATGAATTCTTCCGATCCTGGTTCAGGGAAAACCTTATAGAAGAAGTTGACGAGGAAGACATCAGACCTATTGGACATTATCTACCACATCGTCCAATATATAAGGTTCAGAGTGAGACTACTCCTATTAGACCCGTTTACGATGCATCATGTAAAGCAAGTAAGAGAAGTTTGTCTCTAAATGAATGTTTAGAGACTGGACCTAATCTGGTTGAACTTTTACCTGAAATCCTGATAAGATTTAGGGAAAAGAAAATAGGAGCCATCGCTGACATCCGCAAAGCTTTTCAGACCTTAGGTACAGATGAGAAGGAAAGATTCCACAAGGAATACCTCGCCATGCTCGTACAAAAGAGGAATGAAACAGAGGGTAGAAGGTTTCTTCCAGGCGAAGTTGTGCTGATTGGTCGAGATGATCAAAAAAGAATATTCTGGCCACTAGGCAGAATCTTGGAACTGTACCCCGGGAAGAATGGCAGAGAACGTGTAGCTAGAGTTAGGACTGCTACGGGGGAATTTGTAAGACCGTTAAAGAGACTTTTCTCTTTGGAACTTGGTTCTGATATTTCCAGGGAGGTGAGATTACCTAAGACAGAAGGGATCAAAGCCCAGGAGATTCCAACAGATGGAGAACAGTCAATTTTTACTAGGTCTGGAAGAGAAGTGAAAAAACCTACGAGATTGGGGGTGTACACCAATAATCTTTCCTAAATAAGATTTTTTTTTTTGTATTCCCATACAAAAAGGTGGGAGTATGTTAAAAATAGATAATTTATAATTGTATGCTTTATAGATTTTCCCCTATTATTATTATGTATATATATTTTTATTTTATTTTTGTTGCCTCTTTCTCTTAATGGGTGGAAAGGTAAAAAGAATGGAAGGAGCAAAATTTGTAAACAAACAAGACATCGCCCCCCCCATTCCATGCGCGAGCACCTATGCGCGGTGACGGGAAGAAAAAAGAAGAAAGGACAACCGGCAGCACTGGTGAAATATGAGCTCGGGGGAATATGAGCTCGGGGAAATGTGAGCTCCCTGCCTCAGAAGGAATGAGTAACCACGTGTGAATGAAACAAAGAAGAGAACGCGAGGAGGGTTGATATAGAATTGCGCACCAATTAAGTGGGTTGCGATATAGTTTCCTGTTAAGGAACAGAAGAATTAATCTGGGAAATTATCTCAAGTGTGAAGAATTATTTCAAGTGAATTCACGATCAAATTTATCGACAGAATTGAAAACAAGATTTGTTTTTTATAAAACGGAAGCTTAGATAAGTATTTGCAAACTTTGTTTGAAAAAGATTTTGCCTTTCCACCCCTAGTTATTTTGCTCTCTACATTATTTGTTTGTATGTATATTTAACTTGTATCACTTGTTTTGTTTATTCTAATTTTAAATATATCTAACCTTTTGGCCAATTTGATTATCACCCTTTTTATCTGTTTATTTATTTTTATTTTTAATGCCCAGTCATTGTTGATAAGCAAAATAAAATATATTTTTAGGCCATTTTTGTTAAATTGCATTTCTACAACTTGTGCAAACACAACTGGTGAATCTCTATTTTCAATCTGGTTAAGATTGACCTTCCCCATATTTTTTTTTTTTTCAAATTCAACAGTATATATATCGCCCCCCGTCTTGGCTAAAAATCGACCCAGGCCCCTTTTACCTGGACTGTAATGTGATGCTTCCTTTTTTCGGGAAGGATATTTATAAGGCTTAGTCTTTTAGAAATCTTCCTTCTCCATTTTTTTTCTGGTCACCTTTACCTAAATTTTTGGTGAGGGGAATATATGTACATATGGAACAATAGCTTCCAGCGCGGATGTCTCTGGATGTCACTGGTGTCTTCTTCACCAGGCATCAGCTTTCGGCATGGAAGTCCGGTGTCATCAATTGTCTAGGTTTCTGGGCAAAAGGTGGTCTGTAAGTCTATGTGGGAGGGAAGCCATGTATCCATTTGATTTGATTATACATACGGCTTCTGTTGGGGTATGGTTACAAAAAACGTGCCCCAACAATCCTCCCCCTGCCAAGTAATGGACAAATGCGTTTGTGCTATTCATTATTCATCTGCCTTTCATCAGTTACTATGAAAGCAGGCCCATTTCTAGCAAAATGCATTTTCCATTACTAGGTGAAGCCAGGTGTACCGAAACCTATAGGAAAGATAAGGCTAATCAAAATGATGGTATGCTATTCTAGATGTTTATTATTCCGAACATTAGTGGGCATTGTGCATCCTGGCAAAGGGGTTTTTTATGTGTTATTATTCTGTCAGCACACTGTTATCAACATAGGTTATGGGGGACAGTCATATCATATGTATGGAAGTAAGCAAGGTCATCTGTCTTACCATTCATGGGTATATATACCACCCTTCCACTTTCTTCTTTGGTCTTGAGGAGTAGGCCTTCCTTGTGGTAAGTCCTCTCAACCCCATCCTTGCCTCTTGGGGTGCTGGATTCACTGCTACCTTCTTTCTGCTAACAATACAGTTAGAACATTTCCCTATTACATATTATATAAAAAAATTTTGGGCGCCAAGAAGTCGTTTAGAAATAACTGACTAGTCCAACTCCTAAAACATGCCAGCATCTTTATTTAAGTACCAATCAAGACATTCGTGTGGTAAAGTTATACATATACAATCAAAGGAAAGGATAATTATAGTTAGCTGAAAGAAATATCTTGGTATATAATGATTAGCCTATGACATGATGACTTTTGCTAAATAAAAAAAAATTACAGAAAACAAATTGTGAAAGTAATTATTAAATAAGGCACGAAATATGTAATGATAAAATGAATCCTTCCATGTTATATGATGGGTATAATATATATATTGAAGAAAACACGTATCATGCAGATAGTGATTAAATATGATAAAAATCATCCCATGATAGATGATAAAGAAAACTACTACAAAATTATATATGATGACAAAATATATATACATATACAAGTAAGGCGGATAAAAGACAATAAGGATAAAATAGATCATGCCTTGAGGGAAGAATAAGCCATGACAACATGTTAAAAAAAATCGCAACATGGCAGGTAAATATTACTAATATCATGAATATCAAAGGAAATAAAATTGTTGAAATGAATAGCATATGATTATAATATAATATATGTGATATAAAATAATAACATATTCAATAAGAAAATGAAAACACATTATATATATTTGTGCGCTGAAGGTTCAAGGTTTAGTATCTCAGTTAAGTTTTCAATCTTATTCAGTCTGGAATCACGAGTTGGTCACTGGGTAATATTCGTCTATCCCGATCCTACTGGAGGGTGTGTTTTCTCTTATGTGTTAGATTCCTCTGTTACAATATTCTCAACCCAGATGGGTACGTCATTTAGAATCTTGGTCAAATGGAACATAGCCCAGACCTCTATTAAACTACACAGTCCATTTAAATCTAGGGTGACAACCGTATGAAGAAAGCTCTCTGTTTGACAGAGAAACTAATCAATTTCTCCCATTTTGTTTGTGACTCCGTTTACCTTGTCTCTGGGGTGTGTACAGTTCAGCTACCTCCCCCTTCCAAGAAATTCATATTACTTTCATCTACCAATATACTCCCTATTCATTGACCTGAACCCTATAAATCTACATCTTATAAATTTGAATTTTATCAATCTGAAATTTTGGTTCTTTTACAAATTCCTTCAGAATTCTACTCCCTGTATAACTGCTCTTAATCCTACTGTCCTCAATACAACACTTCTAAAACTTTGACTCATTGGCTCGTTCTGGCGTCTCGTTCGCGGTCCTTATAGTTAACTAATACTTTAAAATCTTATCCTATCATGGAACGAGTCTAAACTCGTTGAAGGTCCTAATAATTACTTATTCTGTCTCTCGAATCGGTCTTATGCTCGAATTCATTCCAACAAAACGTATGGCAGGGCGAATCCTTTATTAGAAGAAACTTCCGCTAGCTATGGGGGATCAAACTGGTACCAAAAAAAATTCAATAGACGGAAACACTTTGTCTAGAATAACTGGGCAATCTCTGCCTACTTGCCAATCTTACAGGACCTCCCGTCTGGAACACCCTCGCTCCAGCCACGCTACTAGCGTCGAAACTACGGTGTCAGATCGGTCACCCAAGGTCGCGCCGTTATACCCCAGGCTATACGGCATGGCTAAAACAAATCCCCCATCCTGCATAAAATTCAATCTATACCTCTTCGTTTCCTCTTGCGAGGAGGAGTTGAGTGGGAAATTCGGCTTGATCCTTGCCTTCCACTATCTCCAAGTCTGAGGGTCGGGATAGGGATCATTTATCCACAATCCTTAGAATTCAAGCTAAACTAAGATAAAAGAAAATCAAAGGAAAATTATACCCCCTAACGAGGGACCTAACAAAAGGGAGCGAATATTTTCTAACTAGATAGAGTTGTAGTTGTCCTGTTTGAGGCTTCTCGGTCCTAACAAAATCGAAATAAAAAAATAAAATAAAATAAAAATCGATCCTATTAAAGTCCTTAATCCTAATCTAATGTATTTTGGGCTCACAGTATAATAGTTTTTTAACCTTCTACACATTCATTATTCCAATTCTTTCATACACCCTCCCCCCTATCATTCGCGGAATGCACTCAAACTAAAGTTAAAAGCTGCTACAAAGGCCAAAATACTCGTTTATCAATATCAATAGATCCTAACAAATAATAACATATTTCAGGACACAATGTGAAATCAAATAAAATAATAAAACTAAAACAAATTGGGAACTAAAGCCCTATGTTACTCAAAAGAAATGCCTCTGTACAAGCTCTATATATACTAATACTTTATACTCGATAAATGATTGTTAACAATATTTGTTAACAATTCTAAATAATCTGGAAGCTAACCTACCTAAAAAAATCAGTGTAACTTCAAAAACTGCCCTTGCCTTGACACTAAGCGATTTTTCACGACAATTCTATAAAGACATACACAAATTATAATGGCGAATAAAGGACCATTAAACGTGACACCTCATAAAAGCGGATTGAGTCACTCCCCTAGCCACCGTGGGTGAAGTCACTTTCTTCTTACTTCCTCGTGCGTCTGCCCCCTTTGCAGTAGTCCTACCTCAACACTCTATTGAAAGATGGATTTATAGGGTTTATGATTCACTACCCAACACTAACATTCTCAAGTGCTTTCCGAGGATCGACTACGGTCTGGGCCTACTTAACTTCTACCCATGGCTTAGGGTTCCTATACTTCACAACTTTACTCTGAAAGATTGACCTTTCATGTCCTCATTAGAAACCTATTTCAAAGCTACTACCTGAAGGCCAGGGATTATAGGGTTTCTGAATTACCCAACACAAGCCATAGGATGCCTATTAGGTTTGTTATTTTAGACATAGCCCCCCTCTAAGTTGTGATTTCCTACACCTTCCTTCCTCTATTACTCCCGATAATAACCAAAAATTCAGATTTATACTAAATAATTAATTCACAATGGTATACATTATTCTCACTGGTCTTTGAAACTCGGGGTTTAACAAGAAATAGTTTGTATAGAAAAAAAATCCTAATGAAGTTCTACTTTAAAAAAAAAAGGTTTTTAAATGAAAAAAAAAAAGGTTGAAATCTCTAAACTTCTCATTCTATCGAGCTGATTCTCCGTACACACTCCAAAATCCTGGTTAGTGGCGACAGTCTAAGCAGAATTTACACTGTGTGGGCCTTTTCACCCTTGTAGACCTGCGTAAAGTTAAACTGTTCACACCAACTCTGTCAACTTCCCTTCGTCTCATTACTTCTGAGTTCGCTCTGGTTGTCACTTAGCGGCTGTTATTAGAAGTTTCCTTCTTGTATTTATACAGTATGAGGCATAGTAATTAAAAGGCTGCATTTCCATGAGCTCAATTCTCTCCTACAACATGCTGAAACGAAATCAAATGTGGTTATAAGATCATTGTCTACGGGATAACAGGTGCACATGGGATTGGGAAATGACAATGTTATTTCGCCCTTTAGGACACCGATTTTAACTGAGTTTTCTGTTGGGTTATGATAATATACTGTGAATCTTGTAGGGGAATTACTTTGTAGGACTTTGTTGCATACCATGGGTTTTGTTTGTTCCTGGGTTAGAAAACTCATATTATTACTTATTACTGTCAGTCTGATAATTACATTCCTGGCTCATGAGATATAGGTGTGCAGCAGGTATAATTCACTGTGGAAATGTATGTGGACATTTAAGGATTTACAGGAGTATATATGATATGGAGAGGTCACCTCAGCTCAATCTAAACACATTTTGTTCTGGAATTAGCGCTGTATTTTAGATGGACTTCACTGCCCCATCTACTGTCCAGGCGTAGCATCTTATGTGTGTCAAAATTTAGGAAACGTCATCTCGTCCTAGATCTTCCTTTTCTTCATGCTGGCACATCTTCAATGACAATTTCCATGTGGTAAACACACCCTTTTTGGCGGTCTATCGGCATCCAGTGATCAAATTCGGCAGAAAACGTCGTCAAAGGGGGCTACCCTTCTCGCGTGTCTAGCCTTCTAACCAATCACGATGCCGCCTCACGCCTACAGGTTCCGAATTGCATTCAATGTAATATCCTTTCTCGGGTGTCCCGACTTCATCAATCCTTATCCACAGCCTTAGGTGATATTACCCGCACTGGGGACTCGCTTCTCGTTAATTTCCTCATTATATGCAAGTGTCAAAATCGAGCCTCGATAAACTCTCCTGTCTCCTATACCCCCATCATTAGATAGATCCTGTCTCTAACACAGGTGGCTTTTGCTGCCTTTGTCTTCAATTTAAAGCTGTCTAAGTACACCTCGGGATATCTCAGCTGTCGTGTAGACACAAGCTCCAGTCATCTCCTTTCCTTTGAATATATTAAAATATTATCCCAGGTAGTTGTCATAGGTTAATAAATAGTTCCACAGTGATTAAAAGTACTCGCGCAAATTGGTCACTATATCTATCCCTTGAGATTCTGCCATTGGAATGTTAAAACCAGATTTCTATCCATTATTGATTTCAAATAAAAAAGGTTTTACGAAGAGAAAAAAAAGCGCGTCTTTCTATGGTGATCAAACTTCTCTCTTCACGGGTACGCTAACTGGATCTTCAATTCTATTTTCACCTTAAGGCTCATATATTTGCCACTCTCCCAATCCACTATGCGTTAAAAAAAAATAAAATCGATTAACTATCATTCAGCATGTTAGCCCTAATCTGGATGCACAGGCTAGTATGATTTGATAGAAAGCGCTATTAAAATGAAGTTAAGATATTTGTATCCAGCAATAATTATCAGAACTCACCTCTGCTGTGAGAAAATTATATCAGAGCTATGATGAAAAATAAAATGCTAAGTCATTTCAGTAGACTACTGTAAAACACTGATCACCGTTCTAAATTTGAACCATGGGAATCCAACCTCATTTCTCATACTGTATATAATAATTTGATAAAGTAAAATAAAGAAATTGTAATCAATGGTGCTCGCAACAGAATTCAAAATGATTGAGACACAGAACATTATAAATAATGTCCAGCAAGCAGGATACCAAACCACCTTTATATTACAACATTTCCACAAAAGTATAACTATCAATAACCCAATAAACAAAACCACAAAATATCTATAGGGCGATATGTTACATTCCATACTCACAAACATCTATAACAATAGCCAACTACTTAAGAAACTCTGGCATCCAAACATATTACTGTAATTCCCCTAACATAGGCTCCACCATAAAAGTCCACTATCTAAAAATAATCCTACTATCATAAAACCCACTAACCAAAACAGAGAATAAAAGGCAATATATTCCGTAGAGTGTAACAGCTGCCAAGCCAAATACGCAGGGGAGACAGGAAGGAGAGTCAGCAATAGAATATATGAACATAGACGCAACGTTATTAATCAAGGCAATAGGTCTCTAATTTTCCAATACTGCAAAGGAACAGGTCACACTTTCGCATTAGGAGAACCTAGAATACATTACAATAACATAAACAGCAAATATCAAAGGCTTATAATTGATTCTCTATTATTCAGAAAACACAATAGCATTAATAGAAAATAGATTTGCCCGAAACATATAACACAATATATCCTAGTCCCAGCTAATAATATCAACAATGAATATAAGTAACTTATATGTAATAGCCAATAACTATTATAAAACTACTTAAATAATAGAATTTCTAACCTATAAGATAATTCATAGAATATAGCAAACAATAGTAGAATATGTGTAAATACCTTAACCAAAAAAAATGTCTTAAGAAAACAAATAATATGCAAAACTTCCTAATGTATATATATATATATATATGTACATAGAATCATAATAGTTTTAGCATCAAGCGACGTTATATTTTCTTGATATATTGTATATGTTTCTCCTGTAGGAGGGCGGACAAGCTCGAAAGCTTGAGAAGACCAGAATAAAAGATACTCATCCCCATAAACGTTTTACTTTGATATCAGAAATCAATGAAAATATTAAGGTTTTGCCACAAACAATGTGAATCGTAAAAGACAGCGGCGAGAGATGCGGTATACACCGACTCAACATAACTTTCATTGCCTGATAAAATGCCAGTGAAACGGAAAGCATAAATTAAAATTCACGATTTATAATAGACTGTTAATCTCAGGATGCGTGGACTACTTCACCAATACTTAAAAATAGTATGGCTTTTCATTAGGTATATATTTCTAAAGTATAGGGGATGAAACATATACTAAATTCGAGCCCCGCGGCGGGCGACATTGTTGCGTTCCCGGTTTGGATAGATGAAAAGGGAGGATACACGATGTGACTTATTAAAGTTTCCTTACTTAAGTATATATATATATAGCAATTTAGGCCAACAACCCCATGTATATAACCCGCAGCAAGACCTTAATGTTGTATAATAGAAGCACAGCTGTCAATGATACACTATCGACATATGTCTTTACATCATCACATGTAATGCAATTTGTGCAAACAGGATAAATAAAGAAAAAAAAACGGGGGAAACTCTGTAATTGATTAAGAGTTTGAGTTAAAGCAGGGATCGAGCATATAATATTGTCAGGACAAAGGTCTAAAGATGGAAACAACCACGACACTAGTATACAATTTCATCAGACAACCCATGAAATCGTTATTAAATTGGGCAATCTATAAAAGACTCCTTCTGGAGGTTTAGCAACCCACTGAAGACGCTGGGAGCTATTTCATAGAGGAAAATTATAGCAACAGATCTCTATAATTTCTACAGATCAACTGTAAATAGATTCACATTAAGGCATTTTTATAGCCCAAATAACAAAAACAATAGTCAAACATACAAATCTGTTTGCATCATGCCGTACCCTCCTAACAGCGTAAAAATAGCCCGAGGAATCAGAAAATATGGTATAATGGTAAATATGATGGAATAACGCACTGAAACACATAAAAGTACAAACATTACTAAAACCTGACAGATAGATACCCTCAAAGTAGCCCTAATAAAGTCGTAATTTAGCAACTGTTGCTGTGTCAATATATCACAGCAAAGATATAGTACACAACTCTATTTCAACAGAGTCGGTTGTTCTATAATTTGTACACTTTGTGAAATTAAGGTGTGGGGGGTAGTACCATAAAGCAAAAGGAATGAAATATGTATGAGAGGAAACAAGAAAATTTCTCTAGATATTTATTTAAATAAATTAAAATTTGGGAACATGTCTATACTGACGAGATATGCTATTTACATAGTAAAATTTAGATAGAGGTGACCTGAAGTAACTTTATAGCCCTTTAGGGCCCATGCGAAATCTAGGTTGGTTACTACACAAAAAGGGGGGGAGGCGCTAAGTCATAATGACAAATGGCTTACCTTTTCTCGAAAGTGCCGGCAAAGGTCTGATCTCCCGTCTGAAGACTATCCTCTCACTGAGCGACTCAGATTGCATCTGCCTTTTGGCAAAGAAACCCTCTTTTATTCTTCTCTCTCTCCGTTTTCATTTGCTGGCCGCGCCAAAGTTTCTATTGGCTGGCATTTTCATTCGCCTAAAGAAACACCAATCAAAATGGCCAATGGCTCCAGTATACAATTTCATAGACGCCCCAGGCCTCTCCCATCAAAATAGAACATATAGTATTACCAAAACAAAAAAATCTAAAGAGAGAAACAGCCACGGCACTAGTGTAAAATTTCAGACCCCAGGCCCCCCCTCCACATGGGTTGAAATACTATCCTCCCTTTCTCGGGACGGTATATATATCGCCCCCGTCTTGGCTAAAAATCGACCCAGGCCCCTTTTACCTGGACTGTAATGTGATGCTTCCTTTTTTCGGGAAGGATATTTATAAGGCTTAGTCTTTTAGAAATCTTCCTTCTCCATTTTTTTCTGGTCACCTTTACCTAAATTTTTGGTGAGGGGAATATATGTACATATGGAACAACAGCTTCCAGCGCGGATGTCTCTGGATGTCACTGGTGTCTTCTTCACCAGGCATCAGCTTTCGGCATGGAAGTCCGGTGTCATCAATTGTCTAGGTTTCTGGGCAAAAGGTGGTCTGTAAGTCTATGTGGGAGGGAAGCCAGGTATCCATTTGATTTGATTATACATACGCCTTCTGTTGGGGTATGGTTACAAAAAACGTGCCCCAACACTGTCAACGGGCCTCCCTGACGCTGGGCCTCCTTTGGGGGGTCCCTCCCACACCTAACATGGAAGAAAGTTTTCACTTGGAGTCCTTCTGTACCCTATATATTATTTGATATTCAATCTCCTCAAGTATAACCTTAGCTGCTTAAGTCCTATATTTGCCTATTCCTATGTCACACTTGTATATCTTAATAAGGAAATTTTACTAGGTCACTCCTTACATGCTCCATTCCCATTGGTCTAAAATCGGGAATGCGACAAATTTAATAACTTTCATTTCAATAAAATATATATAATGGTATTTACTGATTTTTAAATAGTTCAAAAAGTAATGTGCTAGATGTGTGTGTTTCAGCAGAAAATTAAAATAAATTCGCAATCATAATAAAATGTTGTAAATAAATTCAAATGTTATATTAGCCATTTCATTAACACTTACTGAGATTTTTTTGGAGAAAACAGATTCAAGTTTTGTTTGGTCAAAAATAAACAAACGATAAAACAAAACACAAATAGGGTCACAATTTTGTTTATATGTTGAATCATCGTTCATAAATTATATTAGAGATAATTCTTATTAATAAAGACTCTTTGAATTATTCCCCTTGATGAATAGATTGACATTCAGTAAATTTAAGTAAAAGGAAGTATTCTTCCAAAACTTAGAACTATTTCGTAAGGTATGTATTTTGCCTTACGATTATAAGCCATAACAAACAAAAACAACAAATTCTTCCTTTAAAAAAAATATTGTACCTTCTTTACAATAATTATTTTAAATATCTCTATTTATTTTTTTAAAATACCAATTATAATTAAAACATAAATTTTCATATAATTAATACAATTACCTCACAAAAACTTAGAAAACTCTTTTGTTTTTAGCACCGCCTGCGCGAAATGTTTAAAAATCGAAATAACTTTTTATCATAATATTTTAACGTTTTTGATATTTGAAGGAATGACACTTTTTCTATGGGGAAAGATTTTGAATCTTTTAGCATATATTGAAAATTATATTAAATATCAAAAAATATATATATACAATTGATATTCAAAAAATGATAACCCCCTCTTGGTCTATATATATTCTATTTAAAATTCTCTGTTTGAGAAGTCAATTAGAAATAAATTAATTCTAAAGATAGTTTATATTTTCCTATTATTTAAAATATAGCTTGCAGTAATATACAAATGCTCAAAAGTCTTCTTCTTTCTTATCTCCACTCAATCATATTAGGGTACTGGGTGAAGTAGAATGTGTCTGCCTTTGTCATTAAGACTGGGAGCACTACTCAGTGGCAGGCCGACTTAGCTCCAAAAGAAATGACCGCCTTTAACATGAGGAATAGACGCCATGTGCAGCCAATCCTAACATGGAGTACAAACGCTGCTCATCCTGTATCCCTGGGTTAGGAGCCCTTACAGGGTACTATCAGCTGGGCCAGCTGAGCCCAAGTTTTTTAGTGAGCTTGTTACTGCTTCCCCTCCTACTTTTTCATCCGGGCTTGGGACCGGCAAAGGTGGAGTTTTGCACAAAAGTTATAATGACATATGGATGAATCATCAGATAAAAGTATTATCTCACAGGCTGGGTAGTTGTCATCTATATCTGACAGTGTCATTTATAGCACTTCGGTTGCTTCTGTCAAATGTTGGGATCCAGCTTCTGTACAGATTGTGGAAATATATATTTCTATGAATAGTTTTTGTTTTGTTTAATTATATTCGGCGGCAACATTGTAATTGGTATATTTAGAACTCTCCTTTGTGTTTGTAGAGTTAGAGAGAGTTTGCTGCTATTTGGTGGTATGTTATATTTCTATTAATGTAAAATAGGTTATTATGTAAAAATGTTCAATTCAGTTATAAAATAAATATGTTAATCTAAGATGTCTTGAACGTAGTCAAGTAAGACCCTAACATGGATCTACAGAAGAATATTTTGATACTAGACAAATATTTGAAATACCATCATCAAATTAATTTAATGATGGACTAATAAGGCACAATTATAGATTATAAACACAAGGTGATAAGACATTGATACAGTAAAACCCCTCTATAGTGAACCCCAATGGGACAGAGCTTTTGGTTCACTATAGCCACGGTTTGGCTATTTTTTTTTACTTTTCAAAAATTTTAGACCGTATAATTAAAAAACAGCCATACACACAAGAAGAGGCTGCCTCTTAATAGTGGTCACTTTATTTTAATTTCCTTAATTGACTAATTTCCTTATATTAATACTGAATAATAATAGAAATCATTAGATAATAGGTTCTTCTTATGATTAACATACATGTACCTCTATGTGTAAGTTAAATATCAAGACAAATCCTAGGCAAAGTTTTATTAAATATATATTCAAAGATCTGAAATGATTTTAAAACATCATTATCACATTATATAATACAATTTTTACTTGAAAAAAATGGCTCTAATACCTTGTTGTTTTAAAGCATTCTTCCAAGCATTGCACCATTCAAATAAAGTTAGTGTTTTTCTTCCATTTCATGTTTCCCCATATTCTTCTAGGTCTAGATTTCGTTTTTTTTTTTTTTAACCTGCCATGCAAAACATTGCTGACTTTAAAATCACCATAGTTAATGGCATAAAAATAATTTTTGTTTCATCACGGGACCGTTTATTTGGACTTTTTTTTTTTTTAAGTTCTAAAACGTACGATCGCGATCGCTGCAAAAGTTGAAGTTGATTCCTCTTTGTAACAATTTTTAATAACTTTATATTTTATCTTTTATAATAGAAAAGTTATATTCTCTTATTTTAATATGTTCTTAACATTTTGCCTATGTTGTTTCACTTTGAAAAGTTCTGTAAATGGCCTTTTTTTTTTTTATGAAATAATGCTTTTGTTTTTAAAATGCCTTTGTTTTCTTCATTTTGGAAGCCATTTGCATTTTTTATATTTCAAATTTAATGGATGCAAAGATATTCTAATTAATAAAAAGTATAATGTGTAAAAATTTATACAACATACAGCAAAAATAAAGTGCAAAAATCAAACAAACAATGCCGCTAAATTTATTGTTTTGAAATCGCGATCCGCGAGCTTTAAACATGCTCAAAATTTTGTTTTTTAATTTTTTTTTAAATTACAATTCTAAGTTCGTTATAAGCATAGTATTTTTAATAGATTTTATCATTTTGGGACCCGAAATAGGTTCGTTATAGGGGTAGTTCGTTATTCTAAAAATCGCAAAGTTCATTATAACGATGGTATTTTCAATGGAATGGAATTGGGAATCGGTGTGGGTTCGTTATAAGGGAAGGTTCGTTATATCCAGGGTTCGTTATAGCGGGGGTTTTACTGTTTTTACTTTGGAATTCATTTTCTTCAGCTCATAGGAAGAATAACTTCTTAGGTCCATTGAAGTCAATAAAATTGATAAGGCACAATTTGGATTATAGATCTTATAGGTCTTATTACCTTGTGTTTATAATCTATAATCCAAATTGTGCCTTATGGATTATAGATTATAAACACAAGGTAATAAGACCAAATAAATAAATAGTGTGTGGCATTTCGGTAACAACGCTGTTACTGAAACGTCACACACTATTTATTTATTTGGTCTTATTACCTTGTGTTTATAATGGACTGTTGATTCATAGACATTCCAATTTGTTGTTACCATTAGTTGTCAGCCAAAGTGAAAATTTAGATATTGAACAAACAAATCCTCAATGTGGCAACTCCTGATCGTGCAACTAAAAGTTGCCATCTGTTGGAATCAACTATCTGTTAATTTTCAATTATCCCTGAATTGGCTTCATTCAATTAAAAATCAACAAATAGTGTATATTTATTCTGACAGATGGTGCAAGCCATCAGCAACTTTTAGTTGCACGATAAGGAAATGTCTTAATTTATTCATCTAATTTCAGTACAATTTCATTTTGTAATATTTTTTTCAAATCCTAAATTGTTGCTATAAACAAGCTAGGGATTACTAAGCCAAAAGTGGTACCTCTCCCTTTAAAAATATATTAAAACCGGAGTTGTGTAAACATTTTTTTATCACCACCATTCCATTCTGTACTGGGGTAATAAACAAAATGCATTGTTTCAATGTATTTTTAAAGGGAGAGGTACCTTTTTTTAATACATGAATACCATCCTTATGCTATACTTTACAAGGTGTGTCCAATAAATAATGAGACTGGTCAAAATAAAGAAAGATAGAATGATTAAAAAAATTTATTAGTATTTTTCAAAATAGTCCCCTCCCATATCTATACATAATTTCCATCTCTTATCCCATGATTTAAAACATTTAGAAAAGGCATCTTTCGGGATGTTCTTCAAGACCTTTTTAGAATCCGCTATGATGGACTCTTTAGTGTCAAATCTCTTTCCTTTTAGAGCCATTTTGAGTTTTGGAAAGAGAAAAAAATCATTTGGAGCTAGGTCTGGGGAATAGGGAGGTTGTTGAAGTATTTGGATGCCGTGTTTAGCCAAATAAGTAAGTACAGATGTAGCGGTGTGTGATGGTGCATTATCATGATGGGTAATCTAATTTTTGGAACTCCACATTTCACTTCTTTTCAGACGAATTGATTCACGTACACGTCTCATAATGTTTAAATAAGACTCCTTATTGATTGTTTGGCCTTCCTCTAGATATTCATAATGCACAATTCCCTTTATGTCAAAGAACGTGACCAATAAGACTTTGTTTTTTGACTTGCAAAGTCAGGATTTCTTCATTCTTGGTTCATCTTTTTCTTTCCACTCCATGGATTGGCGTTTTGTTTCCGGGTCATACCCGTAAACCCATGTCTTGTCTCAAGTTATTACTTTTTCCTTCTAATTAGGGTTTTCTTCCACCATTTCAAGCATTTTTTTGGCAACTTCAACGCAATTCTCCTTTTGTTGGATTGTGAGCATTTTAGGTACAAATTTTGAAGGTGTCTTCTTTAACTGTAAGTCTTCTTTAATTATCGATCCAACTAATGATTTTGATATCCCTGTTTCTTCCTCGATGTCCCGTAACCCTATTCGTGGATTTTCTTTTATCAAATTTGAAATTAGGCTCACATTTTCAGGGTTCCTGTGCAGAATTGGACGTCCAACACGCTTCTCATCTTTCACCGATTCCATTCCATTCTTAAATCATGAAAACCATCTAAATGTGGTGGGGTTATTTACATTTTCATTTCAAAACGCCAATTTCAACAAATCTAAACACAAGGTAATAAGACCAAATCCAAATAAATTAATAGTGTGTGACGTTTCGGTAACAGCGTTGTTACCATCTTCAGACAAAAGTACTGAATGAAAAATTTTACCACAGCATGTTTTAAAAGAGTTACTGTTATCATGTGTAAACAAGATAACAGATAAGAAGAAGATAGTTATCTGAGAAACACAGAATATTATTCTTAAGATTAAAAGTGGAAAAAACCCCCCTTTTTTTTTTTAAATATAATTAAAAGCATATCTATAAATATCATTTATATTTCCTCTTTCTTCCATTCTGTTAATTGTAGCACAGTTCTTTTGAATGAAAAGGCTTCTTTAAATTGTCTCTTAAAATAATTTTTCTCATAATCTAGTATCTTTGTTTCTATTAGGTTAAAATTATTATGTCCTGTGATTTTTCTATGTTCTACAAGTGCAGAATTCTCAATTTTATTCCATTTCAGAGCATATTCATGGTTTTTCATTCTTTCTTTTAAAGTTCTGGATGTTTGTCCTACATAACATTGGTCACATTTTTCACATTTCACTTCATAAATTAAACCTGCTCTTTTTGGTAAGTGAGTGTTCTTATGGTTGTTGATATATTGAGAAAAATGATATATTGGATTGAATAAAAAAAATTCCAATATATGCCTTTTCACTATCTAATGATTTAAGTATGGATTGCTCTATTTTCAGAATGAGTGTATACTGTATATACAGTCGAACCTCTTTAATTCAACACCCCAAGGGATCAGAGCTTTCGGTTGAATTAAAGGAAGTGTTGAATTAAGGTTAGATGATTAGCTAATCATCTAACTTGCTAAAATAATATTTTTTAAAATTGCTTTGTAATATAAATTGATCATATTAATTGAAACCATTGTGTGTGTCCTTTTTGTATTATTTTTTATTTTCATGATTAACTTTAGTATCATGGACAAAATGGCAATACTACATATTTTTAAAAACGAAGAGAAAATTATTTATTTTTACTATACATGGGCTACGAGCTTTCGGGCAGCCTCGCCCTTCTACAGGTAAAGATACATGGTGGCAAAAGGCTTTATATAAGATTCCATTTTAAAATATATTTACATATAAGAAGAATATAGGACGGTTAAAATATAATTTAAGATAAGAAATATTTTGCAAATCTAAAACTATTGTATATGATATTTACAAAAATATGCTAATCATGTAATGTCATATGACAATCAATTGGCAAATTAGCAGATGGTTATACTATGAAACTATACAATGAGACCGGACAACGAATGTTCAACCCGCCATCAGCGGCCACATTGGTTTAATGGTTATTTAGGTTATTACATATGTCCTGGTATTGTGTAGGCAAATCTATGTGTCGGTTAATGCTGTTTTTTGATATGGATAATATGGCCTCTATGATCAGTCTTTGGTATTTATTGGAGATGTTATTGTATATGGTGGTGGGAGAAGTTAGATTGAATGAGTGGCCGGTGGTGTTAATATGATTGAATATAAGCGACCTGTTGTCTCTGTTGGTAATGCATCTACCGTGTTCGGTCATCCTGATGGCCACGGACCTACCAGTCTCGCCTATGTAAGATGCACTGCAATCGTTACATGAGACTGAGTAGACCGAGCCACCAGAGGACCGAGCAACGGTAGATCTAGGTAATCTGGTGATAGGGTGTCTGAGGATGGCGCCGATGCTATTGCTATTAGTAAAGTGGGTGTTAATTCCGTGCGTTCTGAGGATGCGGGAGATGGCGACTGATTGGGTGGAAAAGGGAAGTATACAACTGTTTCTGGTGATTGCAGGAGGTCTAACGGAAGAAGGGTCAAATTTATACTTATGTATGAAATGGGGGGGGTATTGGGACCGGGCCAACTGTTTAATGATTAGGGAAAATTCAATGGTTCTAAACAGTGGAAGGGAGCAGTGGGTGAACAATCTCTTGGTAAGAGTACGGACAGTATTTATTTTATGCGATAGGGGACATGAAGATTTGTAGTCTGTATAAAATGTGGATTGTTAACCTTGTGGAATACGGTGGTGTGGTAATGAGAGGCAGTACGGATGACCAGTATATCAAGATACGGCAATACGGACCTGTTTTCCAATTCTAGGGTGAAAGAGATCTCGGGATGGCCCGGTCCCAATACCCCCCCCATTTCATACATAAGTATAAATTTGACCCTTCTTCCGTTAGACCTCCTGCAATCACCAGAAACAGTTGTATACTTCCCTTTTCCACCCAATCAGTCGCCATCTCCCGCATCCTCAGAACGCACGGAATTAACACCCACTTTACTAATAGCAATAGCATCGGCGCCATCCTCAGACACCCTATCACCAGATTACCTAGATCTACCGTTGCTCGGTCCTCTGGTGGCTCGGTCTACTCAGTCTCATGTAACGATTGCAGTGCATCTTACATAGGCGAGACTGGTAGGTCCGTGGCCATCAGGATGACCGAACACGGTAGATGCATTACCAACAGAGACAACAGGTCGCTTATATTCAATCATATTAACACCACCGGCCACTCATTCAATCTAACTTCTCCCACCACCATATACAATAACATCTCCAATAAATACCAAAGACTGATCATAGAGGCCATATTATCCATATCAAAAAACAGCATTAACCGACACATAGATTTGCCTACACAATACCAGGACATATGTAATAACCTAAATAACCATTAAACCAATGTGGCCGCTGATGGCGGGTTGAACATTCGTTGTCCGGTCTCATTGTATAGTTTCATAGTATAACCATCTGCTAATTTGCCAATTGATTGTCATATGACATTACATGATTAGCATATTTTTGTAAATATCATATACAATAGTTTTAGATTTGCAAAATATTTCTTATCTTAAATTATATTTTAACCGTCCTATATTCTTCTTATATGTAAATATATTTTAAAATGGAATCTTATATAAAGCCTTTTGCCACCATGTATCTTTACCTGTAGAAGGGCGAGGCTGCCCGAAAGCTCGTAGCCCATGTATAGTAAAAATAAATAATTTTCTCTTCGTTTTTATAATCTTTTTACAGTTCTATAAGAGAAATTTTCATGATTCAACTACATATTTTTGAAACAGAAAATAATTACAAATAATATTTTACTCTAATTGAAGAGAATATAGCAGTTGGAAGGAAATAAATATGGAAAATAAAAGAAAATTTAAAAATAACCATGAAGATCTTTTAAAAATTACTTTATAGATGTCTGTTTTTGCACTGAAATCCTATTCAGGATATATTCAAGATGGTTAATTAAAAAAAAAACATGCATGTCTTTCTTCCTCTGGAATGTGTTTTAAATAACTATTGACATTTAAAAAATATTTATTGTCATCTAGACAATATTTAACCCGTAATTACTGGCGTTCGGCTTGAAAGGCCGTGTGAAAATTAAAAATGTTTGCGAAATTTTCAAAATGCAATATTTTTCATCAAAATTTTAGGTAGCTTAATAAAATGCATTTATTTGAAGAACTTTTCATTTTAAGAGAAATCTATTTTGTATATCCCGAGTTATTAAATCAAACGGCCTTTAAAGCCGAGCGCCAGTAATTACGTCACTGGGAATTTTAGCGCCCCTATTATTGGCCGTTTCACTTTTGGTTTTATAGACGTTCAAACGCAACAAATAAGTTGAGCATTTGTTTTTTTATTACTCTTGCTTCAATTATATGCATTCTAAATTGTGTTTTGTGATTGTAATTTTGTATAATATAATAGAAGTTCGGTTCCACTTTTGGTTTTTCAAAAAACAAAAATTTGGTACCCTATGTCCCTAAAATTGGAAAATCTGTTATATTACTCTCCACAATGCATTCGACCACAGCAATTGATCAAGAAACTGCTGAACAATAAAAGCCCGAGATAAACACATTTTATAATATGACCAAAGGTGGTGTAGATGTAGTTGATCAGACATGTATTCAGTTGGAAGAAGAACCAAAAGATGGCCCCTGTGTTTATTTTTCAACTTTTTGGATGTGGTTGCAATAAATTCAGCAGTAATTTATAAGGCTGTCAAGCAAGATGGTGGAATGGCTCGAAAAGATTTTATAAAGCAGCTTGCTCTACAACTAATGAGAGATGCCTTGAATATGAGAAATCAAGCCAAAAATTTGTCAAGAGATCTGCAAGTATTAATTCAGAAGCATGCTGGAACTTCATCACTTGAGGTAGGCAAATATTTATTTGATATTCAAACGAAATATCAATAATATGTGTTATCTAGGAATCCACAAGCGGCAGTCCTTGGTCCAAAAAACGCAAAAGATGCTACCTGTGTAAAAAAGATCGTCGAACTCAAATGCAATTTAAAAAATGCAAAGAACCAATCTGCAAAAATCATTCTATTGAAATATGCCTGAATTGTGCACCTAATCTTGAATAAAATATTTTAGATAGAATTTTTAGAATATATATAGAATATTTTAGATAGAGTTTCTTGTACATTTTCATTTAATTTTGTTTAGAGCTCTGTTTATTCGAAAAAAACAAAATATTTATTCTTTGGAAATTATGTGTATACGTTTAATTTCTTTTTATTTTATAAATAGCATGGTTTATTATTGATTTTAAAAGACGGCCTGAGAGGCCGAACGCCAGTAATTGTGTAAGGAAAATAGGCGCCAGTAACTAAGGGTTAAATAACTATTGTATTAAAGACACCCACTGCTGCTGCAGGTGTTATTGATTTTGTCTTCAAATCTTTTATAATAATATTGAAATGGAATATTGAAAATAAATGTTAACATAATCATTGTGGCTACATTTTATGAAGATTTATTTGAAAGGAAATTATTTGTAAAAATTTTCCTTGTTGGGTGGAAGGAAGGACAGATGGCACACACACACCTTTCAAAGATTTTCTTTCTTTTTAATCAACCAAAAACATATGTACCCCTCTGAAGAAATTATATTTATTTTTACAATAAAGTTAAATTAGAGACTTTTAAGAAATTATATAAACATATTTACAAGAGAAAAACTAACCTGAGAGCATCTAGCTTCTCTGCCAAACAAAAACTATTATTCTTTCTAACTAACAAGACATATGCAAATTCTCTATTATTAATTAATTTTTACACAAGAATTTACATATATATATATATTTACAAAATTTGTCTTACAATTAAATTCTAAAAAAATACAAACTATTTAAATAATTAAATTTGTAAACAACATAGCATTTTATATTTAATGAAATGATGATCAGGTGTAACAATCGGCCCCATGACCATCATTTCCCATGATTAATAACATGATAGCTATATTTACACAAAATTATAAAGAGACAGAATGAGACAAATAGGAATCTAATTATTGAAAAATTTACAACTGGTGAAAAAATGTCAGTGTAATCTATTCCATATTTCTGTCTATAACCTTGTGCTACCAGCCTAGCTTTATATCTTTTTATATTATTTTTATCATCCCTTTTTACGCTATATACCCATTTATTACCTAATATTTTCACACCTTGAGGTGGGGGATCTACTAATTTCCATACTTTCCTATCTTTCATCACCTTAAGTTCATCTTCCATTGCCTTAATCCAATTCCTTTTTTCCTGTGATTGTTGTACATCATTAAAGTTTTTAGGAAGTTCTACATTATAGATTTCCTCATGAAAAATACTTTCGTACAAATCATCTTCTAAACAATTTGTTTCTATTTTAACTTCATTTTCCTCACTTATATCTGGTTTTTGTGGTCTAAATGAAAACATTTCAGAATTGAATTCAAGCTTTTGTGTTTCACAATATTTTTGTACATCATTTAATGATCTCAATTTTTGATCACTAGAAGGGGGGTAATAGTATATGTCTACTCTTGATCCTGTCTTTCTAGGTATTTCTAGTCTTTTCCATTTAGCTATGTCTATTGGTGTAAGTGTATGTAAATTATGGTTATCACTATCATTATTTTCATAAGGGTAGTTATCATCCTGTGGGTAAAAAACATATTGTACTCTAGAAGCAGTACCAAATAAAGTATCTACACCTTTCTTAGTTTCATCAATAAATACATGAATGGTTTCTATTACTTTTCTATCTGCTGGTAACCAGATTCTATAACCTTTTGTTTTGGTTGCATAACCTACCATTATGCCTGAATTAGCCTTAGGTTGTAACTTATTTCTTTTTATTTTAGGGACATGTACATAAGCTAATGAGCCAAAAATTTTAAAATGTCTTACAGATGGTTTATGTCCTGACCATAATTCCATTGGACTTACTCCTTTTGTTAGGGCATGTTCACATCTGTTTTTAGTATATGTAAAGGTATTTAGGGCTTCTGCCCAGAATCTGGGTTGTAACCCACTATCTAAAAGCATTGCTCGAACACCTTCAATAGCAGTTCGATTAAACCTTTCAGCTATTCCATTTTGTTCAGGACTATAAGTTGATGTTCTTTCAATTTTAATACCCAAATTTACTAGAAAATTTTCAAATTCTTTGTTACAGAATTCTAATCCATTATATCTGTCCTAATACATTTTAATTTGGCATTTAATGCTCTCTCAGACTCATGCAAGTATTGCTTAAAATAGTTAAAAACTTCTGACTTTTCTTTTAGGAAATAAACATTAACCCTTCTAGAGTAGTCATCTATGATAGAAAGAAAATATCTACTGCCACCAAGTGATCTCACTGGTGCAGGACCCCAGATATCCATATGCACTTTTTCTAAAGGTTTTCTAGTCAGAATTGTATAGCTAAATTTAAATGATGATCTGGTGATCTTAGCTACTTTACATACATCACATGTGGTTGGATTACCCTGAACTTTTTCTAATCCTTTGACAGTATTCTTTTTACTCATAGAATTAAGTATTTCTGAATTAATATGACAAAATTTTTTATGGAGAAGATTAAGATTTGAGTTATAGGAAACTGAATAATTTTGAGCTTTGGCTCTATTAGGGTATCCATTTACAATATATAACTTATCTACTCGTCTTGCTGTGAAAAAATATTCTCCATTATTTTTAAATATTGTCATTTTACCGTTTTTCCATATTATCTTATTTCCTGCTATGTCTATGCATGATCCACTAATGAGATTTCTTCTCATGTTTGGTGCATATAAAACATTAAGTAGAGTTACCTCTACAAATGTGTTATTTATATCTCTTAAAACAAAGTTAATATCTCCCTTACCTAAGATTGTTGACTTGCAGTCGACATCTCCAATCAAAGCGTCCATCGGGGGGATATCCTGGTAGTTCACAAACCAATCCTTTTCTTTACAAAAATGAGATGTAGCTGCGCTGTCTATCAGCCATTCTCCCAATTCACTAGTTGGATCACTTGCTCTTTCACTAATGTGGTGGAAGCTTAGAATTTCTGAGTGAAATGCAGAAGATTTTCCCCTGTAGTTCTGATCATTTCTGTAGTGTTGCCCTTGAGAGTTTTTGTTTCTAAGAAAACAGTCTTTTATAAGATGGCCAGTTTTCCCACAGAAGGAGCAATTCCTTATATCATAGGTTCTTGCTGTTCTTGGATGCACTGTTGGCTCCAGCATGCTTCCACTGCTATACTGTGCTTTTGCAGAAAAATAATTTTTCTTTTTATTTCCTTGGTACATCCTGGGAGTTTTTGTTTGATAAGCATTTGCCACAATATCAAGTCCATCATCTTTTTTCTTTTGTTGAACTCTTCCCGATTCAGTTATCAAGTGGGCTTCAATGTTTTCAACATTAAAGTGTTTTTCTTCTAGTCTGTATAGAACTTGGACAATGCCATCATAATCTTGAGGCAATTTCCTTATCAACTGAAAACACACAAGTACTTCAGGTAGATCAAATCCTGCTTCTTTAATCAGTTGTTTTTTCTCTTGGACTCTTTTAATAAATATTCCAATAGTTTCTTCATCAGGAGCAAATTTCAGTTCATAAAATTCGTCAATCAAACCAGCCAGTCTGGCTCTTGAATTTGGCTCAAAATTCTGCTTTAAAATATTCCAGGCTTCTTTTCCATCAGCAGCATTAGCAATCAAGGTTTGGTATTTTCTTTCTACTCCTTGGTAAATTGTAGTGAAAGCCCTATCCTTCCTCCATTTAAATTCTCTAATATCTTTGGCTGTTGCCTCAGCTGGAAGATCAGGTTCATCTTCAATGATAAAATCCCAGCTTCCTCTATCAATCAGAAGGACCTTCATATCCACCTTCCATATATTATAGTTAAAAGCATTCAGCTTAGGAAAAGTGAAATTTGTATCAGTCATTTTCAAACTTTTAATGCGGCCCCAAAAGTTTAGCCAATTCTTTTTTTCTTAAGTTGCTATAGTATACAGCTAAAAGCTTGCTAGTAGGCCCATAACCTTTGTTGGGTGGAAGGAAGGACAGACAGATGGCACACACACACCTTTCAAAGATTTTCTTTCTTTTTAATCAACCAAAAACATATGTACCCCCCTGAAGAAATTATATTCATTTTTACAATAAAGTTAAATTAGAGACTTTTAAAAAATTATATAAACATATTTACAAGAGAAAAACTAACCTGAGAGCATCTAGCTTCTCTGCCAAACAAAAACTATTATTCTTTCTAACTAACAAGACATATGCAAATTCTCTATTATTAATTAATTTTTACACAAGAATTTACATATATATATATTTACAAAATTTGCCTTACAATTAAATTCTAAAAAAATACAAACTATTTAAATAATTAAATTTGTAAACAACATAGCATTTTATATTTAATGAAATGATGATCAGGTGTAACATTCCTAAATTCCCGTGTAAAAAAAAAACAATAACACTCGCGACATTGCGCAACGGCACTGCAAAGTGAAACTTAAACTAACAGAAATCAAAAGTGCGCATGCGCGACCTATCGGCGCCCGCCCACGTCGCCGCTTGCCGCCGGCGTAATACCGTTTAGCGGTAAAGTTGCATGTAAAAAAACATTCAACTGTCGAAATTCGAGTTTTAAAATGGTCGAACTATCGGAACTGTCGTATTATCGATACTGTCGAATTACGGTTTGTTATTTGATAGGCCGGAGGTCGGGACATCAGAATATGGTCGAATTAAGGTAGGGTGTCGAATTTGCGTGTGTCGAATTAACGGGTTATACTGTACATTTTTTTATGACATAGCTTTGACGTCTATTTTGACAGGAGAGGCAACCTTTGTCTTTTTACATTTTACATGTCCTCCTAACCTCCAGCCTATCAAATAACCACGGTTAATTCAACCAACAATAACTGGACCATTTCTTAAATTCAAATTTTGACAAAATTGTTGTTTAAATACGAGTTTTATTACTAAAAATGCATTACAGCTCCATTCAGCGAGATAGTGACTGTAGTTATTGCATGTGCATCGTAGCTAAAAGTGCCGCATTGTAGCACATAAATATCAGCACCTTTGTATGTCTCTCACCATTTTTGTTTCTCATAAATTTATTTTCCTCCAATTTACCCTAATTAATCTATTTATTAGCTTGATTGTCTTAATTAAGTTTTTCCTGTTTATAAATTTCATATTAACTTTATGTGATTAGCTTTAAAAATAATAATAATAATAACAATGTTTATTACTGGTATCATTAATGTTATTCCTGAATGACCTCTACATTTCTACTCGGAGAATCTGTATAAGACTGAAAGGTCTTAATAAAGTTTTTTTGTTGTTGTTTCTAATGGAGGATTTAGCCGTCATTGGTTCAATAACCTTACCTAAGCGGCCCCAACTCACCAATATAACCAATCAGTTGTTTTGGAAAGTAATGTTATGTGATTTGAAGGAACTTACAGAGGAGGAAAGACAATGAATGCCTTTAGAAGATTTATCAGGTTGAATGCCCAAAAAATAGGATTCTAGCCCAAAAGCAAACATCTGTAAAAGATTTCTTTAAAAGAACGAT
Source organism: Cordylochernes scorpioides (assembly GCA_030710605.1). Classification (NCBI taxonomy): domain Eukaryota; kingdom Metazoa; phylum Arthropoda; class Arachnida; order Pseudoscorpiones; family Chernetidae; genus Cordylochernes; species Cordylochernes scorpioides. Next base: position 62,868,037 of record CP092872.1, read on the forward strand.
TTTTCAAGATGTAATATTGAGATAGCCTTTTCTCTTTATTTTCTAAATTTATTCATTTCCCTCCCATTGAATTTATTCTCACTTAATTATAAAATAGTATTTGTAATTTTTTACTTTATTCAAAGCTGTATTATACAATGCAATTTTATCCATCACTAAAAGTCAACCATGAAACATTCTGAACAAAAAATTGAATTAAAAAAGTACCAACATGTATGTGGGATATCAATTTACATTATTAATTAAAATATATTACAACAGTATTTTCTAAGAAAACTTTTTTAATTATATATTTTTGATTGTCATGATAATGATAAGGTACAATTTGAATTATAGATTAGAAAAACACAAGATAATAAGACCAAATAAATAAATTGTATGTGACATTTCTGTAACAGAGTAGTTACCATCATCAGACTTTGGTTATCCTAGAAAAATGTCCATTAACAGTAAATGTTGTGATGAAATGATCCAATTCAACACAGACTTTTATTCAGCTGAAAGCTCTTGGTTCCTTGGGGTGTTGAATTAAAGACTGTACCTTATATATTGGGATGGAGTGTGGTCTACGCCATCAATTTTCTACAATCCTGTCCTGGGATCAAATCCTGCATCGAGCATCTTTTCAGCTTCAGTGGCCCCCGATCCAACCCCGCCAGTGAATCCAAGCAACCAAACAGGGCTTTGCCACCTTATAAGCATGAGTGTTTTTAGGGTAAAAAAAAAAAGAGTACTTAATTGAGTTTATACCACATTTCTGCCAACCTCTATGTCACATCTCACTCACCAGGACTTGAAGTTTACCCTAAATAGGAAAGCAATCTTATAAAATATCCTCTCTTCAACAGCCTATCTACAATTTTCCTAGTGAGGCATTCAAACCATCCAGTGATCAGAAAGTATTTGAACAGCTCTTGGCAGAGTTTATTCTCTGAAGTTAAAATATGATAGAAATTTCTCAAGACAAATTTATTTAAATCCAGGTACAAGTTTGTTTGTTCAACATAGTTTTTTAAAAAGATTTACAAGGAACATATAAGACAACACCCTAATTCTGGTCAATATTGAACTAGTCGTTGTGCAAGTAAGAGCAAATATAATAGCAAATGCTTCTAATGCAATAACACTGAAGATAAACTGACAATCAAGAATTCCATAAATCCAAGATGGTATATGTCGGGAAATTACTCTACAAAACAAAATTAATTTCTGCAGGTATGGACCAAGTGGTGTATTACAGTACAACCAACCTCCCCACCATGATTTTCATATATGTTGGTGCTATTTATATTCCTTTAAGTGTAATTAAACACAAGGTAATAAGACCAAATCCAAATCTTATTACCTTGTGTTTATAATCTACAATCCAAATTGTGCCTCATCAATTTAAGTGTAATTATAATTTTGTCAACTTTGCTGATGGAAGATTAAGCTTTAAAAAAAGCTATCTTAGATGCAAACAATTCAATGTTCTGTTTTACAAAAGGAACATGATTTCTCCCAAAAAGTTTCAACACAATAGATTTCCTTATACTTTACCTAACCTTCAGAAATTTAAGAAAAGTTGATGACAAATGTACTTAGTGAGAACTTATTGAATCAATGCCATCTGGGAGTATTGAAGGTCATAGCCAGAAACAATGTGGACTTTTCTAAATTAGTATTTAGGCAATTTTTTACTAATCTGAGTCATCTAGGATGTTCCTTTTTTTTTTTTAATTTAATGGTGCTGTAAGATTCAACTTTTTTTTCTTAGAAATAATATGCACCCTCTCACCATATTGTTAGGAAAGGATTGCTGTTGCCAATTGACATGCAATTCCTTGATTGCTGCATCCCCAGAAAAAGAAGCCTTCCTCAATTTCCTGATATATTTAGATTTATTGAAGATTTGCTAATAGCCTGATGTCATGAGGATATGACAGGGGGGTCAGTGGAAGAATGGTCTAAACTGTTGGTTTTTGACCTCTATGACCCAGGATCGAATCCTGCATTGGACACTTTTTTTCTGATTTAAAAAAAAATGCTCCAATGGCTCCCGATTCTTGCAAAATTCCAACCCCTCCAGCGAGTGCAAGTAACCAAATGGGGCTATGACATATTTGTAAGTGCAAAATCGAACTGATTTTCACATGTGTAGACATGTGGTGCACTTACAGTAAAAGCAGTAAAAATAAACAATAGAGTGTTATCCTGTTCTGAAACGGAACACAGCAAGTCTAGACTAGGAAGTTGATAAACATCCCTGGGCTATACAGTGACTCTCAGAACTGACAAGAGACATTAGAATAGCTACTGGAAGTCAGTGTCAGATGACCATATTCCCAATTATACATTAGGTGAGGATAAGGGCAGGAGGTGGAGTTTGATTATCCAAGATGTCAACCAATAAAGAGACTAAACAAAGCAAACTGCCATGAAACAGACCATTATAATCGGGGTAGGTTTGTGGCTGTCTATCCTGTAAGTGGTTTAACGGTTGCCGAGATGGTACATCGACAGAGATGGCTGGCATCTCATCGTGTTTGGGATGTAATACATACAATGGGCCACAACGTTCAATTGTGAATAAAATGATATTCCTATCCTGTAAGTGCCTATCCACATGTCTGTCTACACATGTGAAGTCATTAGAACTTAGAGAGTTCTAAAACTGTGTGTGGCTACTTGTGATCTCTGGTGGGATTGGACTTATGCAAGAATTACACAAATATTCACCCAATACAAGGTAATAAGACCAAATCCAAATATATAAATATTGTGTTCATTGAAGTCTATAAAAATGATAAGGCACAATGTGGATTATAGATTATAAATACAAGGTAATAAGACCAAATCCAAATAGATAAATATTTGGATTGGTCTTATTACCTTGTATTTATAATCTATAATCCAAATTGTGCCTTATCAAATATTCACCCACTTCATTTTTTAAAATATCTTCAATGCAGGTTTCCATCTCCCAGCTGGCATTATTTTTTTATCTACTGTCCCTGTTCTTTAAATCAACATCCCAAGCGATCCGAATTTTCTATTGAATTAGTCTGTTAAGATTATTATTAATCACACATTCACTTCTAGTGGACATTTTGTTATCTATACTTAGGCCATGTTGAACTAAAGTCTTTGTGTTGAATTACTGCCAGTTAAAATAAAAAAAGGTAGGTTGATTGGAATTCGAAAAATAGTTTTACTAAATGTTAAAATATAGATTAAAGATGGTAATTTGAAAAAGAAATGGTTAGGATTTGAAAAATTGGTTAAATTAAAAGGTGGTAAAAGGTTAAATTAAAAAAGTTCTACTGCACTTATTTATTTATTTTTTAATACTTTTTTTTTCAATTTTTTTTTTTATTGATAAGCTGTTTTTCTCCAAGCCTTTATTTGAATACTAGACGAATGGCCCGGGCAACGCCCGGGTTTTACCCGAGTGCGTATATATTTTAAAAACGTTTTAATTCAAATACTATTCGTTACAATTATAAATTGGCGCCATGGATGTCACTCTTGTGAAATGTCCCGTTCCAAACTGTGTGTTTTTAAAATGTTTTAATTAAAATACTATTCGTTACAATTATAAATTGGCGCCGTGGATGTCTCTCTTGTGAAACGTCCCGCCCCAAACTGTGTGTGTCTTGAAAATATAAAAATAAAAATGTGAATTTTCATAAAGATTTCATCATGTCGATTTTTTTTTTTTGCATTTCACCTTCTAAATCGATAGAGATAATTACATTTGCAACATGAACTTAGGTATATTGACTAAATAGAAAACTGCATAGTAATAAAGATCATTTTTTAAAGGTACCATATCGTTTTTTTTCAATAAAATCGAAACAAAAATTAACGATAAATAACGATAATTGCCTTAAAAAGAAATTGCCTTAAAAAAAAGAAACATTCGCGGTGATTTTGTCTTGCATTCGTTTATACAATTATTATATACGAATGACCCGGGCAACGCCCGGGTTTTACCCGATTAAATGCTTTTATTCAAATACTATTCGTTACAATTATAAATTGGCGCCGTGGATGTCATTCTTGTATAATATATAAATGATTTTTAAAAATTGTAAAAAAAAAAAAAAAATGCATCGGCCGGGAATCGAACCCGGGCCGCCCGCGTGGCAGGCGAGCATTCTACCACTGAACCACCGATGGTTATGAAAAATCCCATCCGTGAGCTTCAGACAGACAAACAGACAGAATAAGGCAAATATATAAGTAGATGTGGGGGTATTGAAAATATTCTAGATGGGAAAAGGATGTTAGCATGAGAGACAAAGGATATGTCTTCAGATAAGGAGACTGTTGTGTCAAGGTAAACTCTCACTCAATCTTATCAGGTAGTTGATGAAAGGGAACCCCCCAGTGTGGTTGTCCCCTAGCCAATCTAGGTCACTGGGGAGTGAGGTCACTACTGTCTTATCTGATAACTCTCTTCTCCAGACATTATCCTTCCTCTGTCCTTGAATTTCACTGCCTTGTTACTTATCCCAGGGGTCATTGTGGGCAGGAGGTTTGTTACTGATCATATCATGATTGTCAAATAATACTGCCTATCTCTTGGATGAAAATGCAAAACCATTGTTTAAATTTAAAATTTTCAAGTCAATATATTTTGAATATAAATTATGTCTTCTTCTTCTTTCTTATCTCCACACTGGGTGAAGTAGAATGCGTCTGCCTTTGTCATTAAGACTGGGAGCACTACTTAGTGGTAGGCCGACTTAGCTCCAAAAGAAATGGCTGCCTCTGACATGAGGAACAGACGCCATGTGCAGCCACTCCCAACATGGAGTACAAATGCTGCTCATCCTGTATCCCTGGATTAGGAGCCCTTACAGGGTACTATCAGCCGGACCAGCTGAGCCCAGGTTTTTTACAGAGCTTGTTACTGCTCCCCTTCCTCCTTTTTAATCTGGGCTTGGCAAAGGCGGAGTTATAAAGTATGTGTTCTGTGTATCCTTGGTAAGATAAATGCATGTCTGGTCTGAACGATGTTGTTATAATGAGGTTTGACTCCCAATGATATTAACCTCCTTGTTGTTAACCACCTTGAATCTGTGTCCTGAAGCCTTAGTTGGACTGTATCTTCATTCAGTCATACAAAGATCAAACTAGGTTGGATGCAAGTTGATGATTTCTTACCACATGTATGAAACTTGTAAAAACAAACATTTCCAAATGATTTAAAGGCTAATTCTTTTATTCAATGCCTTTTTAAGCTTTAGGTAAAATCTCCTTTTTCACAAATGAAGTATATTTTTTGGAATATGGATGAGAATCCTAAAGCAATAAGACCAAATCCAATAAGTTAAATTATATGTGATGGTACGGTAATAGTGTGGAAGTACAAAAATGCTGAATTCATTCTGTACTTTTTTTTTCTGAGGATGCTAGAAATGCTATTACTGAAATGTCATATACAGTGGTACCTCGACATACGAGCGCCCCACATACGAGTTTTTCGAGATACGAGCCGACGAGCAAGTGATTTTTTTGCTTTGAGTTACGAGCGAAATTCGAGATACGAGTTCGGTTAGGTAGTGTTGAAGATATTAATCTGTGATTTTTTAAATGGGAATTTTGTATGGGGAAATTTGCTTCGAGATACGAGTAATTCATTCCGTTGCGGAACGAATTAAACTCGTGTATGTCAAGGTACCACTGTATAAGGTTGTCCCAAAAGTTCATAAACACCTGCAACAAATTCCAAATATAAATCCATATAATATATATATCCAAATTCAATTTTTTGCAAGTGTTTACGAACTTTTGAGACAACCTTATATAATTTACATATTTGGAGTTGGGTCTTGTAAGATAAACTTACACTCTTTGTATAATTAATAAATCCATTGTTAACTTTTTGTCTCTTTCTTATCTTTACAAATTAAGAGAAAGGCATCCCCTGATCACACAACTAAAACTTGATGATGGCTTGCACCATCTGTCAGTCTGAAATGCATACCTGGTTAGCTTTTCTTGATTCATCAAGGAAGGGTATTTGGACACTTCTAGAATAAATCAACAATTAGTTGATATTTATTCCAATAGATGGAGCAAGCCATCAACAAATTTTAATTGCACAAAAATCAGGAGATACTTTTCTCTAATTTATCAACATGATCTTAGTACAATTTCACTTTTGTACTGATTTTTTAAAAAAATATTTATTGATGAGACAGAGGCGGGGATACAAGTCTCAGTGGGTTTATTTGGGGGAAGTGCTCTATCATCTTGAGTGGGCCACGGTCACTAAGGCCCAATACAATGCTGGGCTCATTGTCCGGTCCAGGAAGGTCGTTGAGTTCTGGGTCTGGTCGGGCCGGTTGTAGGAGGGTTTGTAACTGAGTAAGGACATGTTAAAACAATTTCCTCACAGTGTATTCTGATTGAGGGGCTAAAGATAACTGGTGTGTTATCTCTAGCTCGGTGCTGCAAAAACAGTGGTCAACGGTCAAATACAAATCATGCCTCTCATCTCTCTGTGAGGCCATACCTAAAATAAAAAATAATAACACAGTAAAAATAAATATAATTAACAACAAAATAAAGTTTTTTCCAGCACATGTACCATCCATCCAGTCGGCTACCTGTTGACACCAAATATAAATGTTTGAAGTATAAAAGTATATTTATTATATAAAAGTATGACTCTCTAACTGATATAGCTTAAACACAAGGTAATAAGACCAAATACAAATAAATAAATAGTGTGTGACATTTTGGTAACATCTTCAGACAAAATGACAGTATTCTGCATTCAGTACTTTTGTCTGAAGATGGTAACAACACTGTGACTGAAACGTCACACACTATTTATTTATTTGTATTTGGTCTTATTACCTTGTGTTTATAATCTATAATCCAAATTGTGCCTTATCATGATATAGCTTAAATTGCTTGAAGCAGATTAATAGAAATATCAACAGGTTTTTTTGGAGTCTAACAGTTATTAGAGATTTTCTATAAATAGATGGAGATAGCTAACAAGGTTTCATCCATTTTAAATGAGTTTATATCTTGATCAACAATAGATAGAGGAAGAGAGTGGTAGTAGAGAGAGTTATTTCCTGCAAGTAATATTAACAAGGGGGAAAGTGGGAGTGAGAAAACAAAATGGAAGTTATCGGTAGGACTGGAGGTCACACTCTGATTGTCACGGGGGGAGGGTTGACCTCAGTCTGGTCCTACGTCGTGTCATCCATGGCTCTGCTAGAGGAACAACCTCCCACCTCACCGTAAGTTCTCTCATGGCTTTAGCATCTCATTTACCTCATATTTTATCTTTTATGTGACTTAACTAGTAACAATTCACTATTCATATAAAATAAAAGGATTAAAAAGCGTGAATGTTTCTTTTATACATAATACAAACTTCTACTGTCCTTACTGCTATGAGAAAATATATTGGGAGGGCTTGGCTCATCAGTGGTGAACCCTCCCAGCGGTTTCGCCAATTTAATCCACCAGACCGCTTCTCAGAGCTCTAATACTGTAGTGGATCATTCTGCTTTTATATGCTACACTGAAGGATGGAATCTTAGAAATGGTTTCAAGTAAACTATGGACATAAGCATATAGGACAGTAGCATTACATTCTGAGAAGCGGTCTGGTGGATTAAATTGGCGAAACCGCTGGGAGGGTTCACCACTGATGAGCCAAGCCCTCCCAATATATTTTTTCATCGCAGTAAGGAAAGTAGAAGTTCGTTTTATGTATAAAAGAAACACTCGCGCTTTTAAATCCTTTTATTTTAAATGTATAGATGGCGCGTTATTGCTTTGTGTTAATTCACACTATTCGTAATATATACAATCATTGTTTTAAAGCTCTCTGAGAAAGTATTTTATCCCTGTTAGTAGTAGCCTCATTTTTTACAAAAGTTTATTGCCAATTTGTGATTTTGTAAATATTATAATTAATATACAGTTAAACCTGTCTATAGCGCCCCCTCTTGGGACTCAAAAAAATAGAGTGCTATAGACAGGTCACTTTTAATGTAAATCTCATCGTACTACGTATTTAAAATCGGGCACAATAGAGAGGGAGGCGCTATTAGAGGGAGCGCTATAGACATTTTTAACTGTATTTGTTAATTGATAAGGTACAATTTGGATTATAGATTATAAAACACAAGGTAATAAGACCAAATTCAAAATAAATAGTGTGTGACGTTTCGATAACAGCGTTGTTACCATTTCAGCACTTTTGTCTGAAGATAGTAACAATGCTCTGTTACCGAAACATCACACACTTTTTATTTATTTGGTCTTATTACCTTGTGTTTATATCTGTTAATTGGAACTAATAAAAGTGTAGATTGTAGAAAAAATTAAGCCAAATACAGTCAAACTTTGCTATAACAACAACAACATCACCAATATCTTATGTTGTTTTAGACACATGTTGTTATAACCACAGTTAAAATAATTGGGATTTGGAAACATGACTTAGATTTATGATTTTATTACAAAGAAACACAGGTAATTAGGCTAAATCCAAATAAATAAATAGTTGTGATGTTTGACAATAACCTAACACCACACACTATTTGGATTTGGTCTTATTACCTTGTGTTTCTAATCTATAATCCAAATTGTACCTTATCATCGTGTCTATTTAGCAACAGCATGAGAATTGAAAAGTTGATGTGAAACCTGATATCCTTCAGTCTGGTGATGGTAATAATATTGGAAAAATTATTTGCACTTTTATTTGGAATTTGTCTTGCAAGGTAATTAGACCAAATCCAAATAAATATTGTGTGATGTTTCAGTAACAGCATTGTTACCATCATCAGACAAAAAACTAATAAATTTAACAATAGTAATTTATTTGGATTTGGTCATATTACTCGTATTTCTAATTTATAATCCAAATTAGGCCTTATCATGGAATAGGTCTTGTTTATCCTTTCAGCTACCACAGGACAAAAATAATCGGACAACACAGGGGAGAGTCTTAAATAAAAATTGAAGAGCAGCAATACCAAAATTTGAACTACAATGGATTCTCATTATAACAGTCTTCTTTTTAACTTGGTTGTAATATCCCAATTCAAAATTCCCAAGTTTTAGGTCCCAATTATTTTAATCGTGGATATAACAACATAAAATCTTGGTCCCATGTGATGTTTCTATAACCAGGTCCAACTGTAAATATTCTCTATGTGACCTTTCTCTAACACACAATGATAACTTCTCCCATAGGATGTTATGAAATTATAGCCAATCTTGTACTGATGAGAAGCCCCAAACTATGCCATATAGATAGATAGCCCTTTATCAAATACAGTAGAACTTCCATGAGAGGACACTCCCACTAGAGGACACCTCTCTATATAGGACAGTTTTCATCCTCAAAATTGCCATTTTTACTATTTAACAACTCTCCGGTACGAGGATACCTCTCCCTAAAGGACACTTTGGCTCTGCAACTAGGTGTTGTCCTTTACAGGAAGGTTCTACTGTATGCCAAAGATGGCATTGTGGTAGTTTCACTATTCTAGATTTGCACATTCTGTGAAGAAGGCAAGAAAATGCATGATATAAGGCACAATTTGGATTATACAAGGTGATAAAACCAAATCCAAATAAATAGTATGTGACATTTCAGTAAAAGCATTGTTATCAAAATGTCACACTATTTATTTATTTATTTGGATTTGGTCTTATCACCTTGTGTAGTAATTTTTATATAACACCAACTCATTAAAACATCATAATCCTAAAGCCCCAAGTTTTAAGTCCAAATTGTTTTAACCAAGGTTATAACGACATAAAATTCTGACCCAAGTAATCTTCTCAACAAGTTTGACTGTGTCAATTTTAAAATATAATATAAATAATAAAATTGAGTAAAAAATATATATTTATGTGTATTATTATTTTGTGTTATTCTATTGTAAAATGCTACAGTAAAATTTCACTATACCAAACCCACATTGAATTTGAACTTTTTACTATGGCCATATATTTTCATTATAAGGGAAGGTTTTGCTATATCTTCCTGGTTTGTTATACCAAGGTTTTCCAGTATATAACTGGAAAGTAATGAAAATAGAGATAAATTATAATGAAAATGTTCCCTTTTCACAAATTGGATTATAGATTATATAGCTACAAGAAAATAAGATTAATCCAAATAAATTAATAGTGTGTGACGTTTCGGTAAAAGTGTTGTTACCCTCATTGGACAAAAGAATAAATGCTAATAATATGAAAAGTAACCACCTCCCCCCTGAGTGATTAGTAATATCAAAGGACGATGTAATATTTATATTAGGAAAGGGTCACGTCAACCAATAATTAGTTTATTTTTAAACATTGAGGATGTACCTCACTCAGTCAGTCTTGTCAAGGAAACTGGCTTCTGTTGACAGGGATGTATAGACAGTATAGAGGCTTAAAACAAGAAGCTATGGATGGAAACTTTGCCGGGAGAAAATTTACACCTAAAAATAGATGAACCCTTACCTCTCCTGTCAAGATAGATACAAAACTATTGACTATCTCTGCAGACTCAGGTAGGTGACACAGCTTTGGCAAATTCCAAATGCCCCAACACCATGGTTTCACATTATGGCCCTCATCAGTCTAGGGTGGGCTTTAAGTTCATGAGATTTAAAAAGGATTACTGACATCTGAATCTACTAAAGAGGTGCTCAGTTGGTGAAGTGGCTATGTCAAATTTGGCCATAGAAATTGTCTAGTCACTTTCCTCCTCCTTTGGTGCCTTCCTTAACTGAGGGTGGGCCACGTAGTCTCTCCATATCTCTCATCTCCCGCCATCCACTTTATCTCCTTGTATGTGTGTCATCCAGTTCATTGTCTCGTCCATATACTCTCACTGCCTTTGTCCTCACTTCCCATGGATCTTTCCTTCCAGCACCATCAGCAGTCTAGCCACTTTACCAGATAAATATGACAGATTTAGAACATTTTATGAATTCCTTGTAGCTCTCATGAAATGAAAACCCACCCTGAACTGATGAAGCCAATAGCCCAAAACCATTTTCTCCAGGTGGTTGCCAAATCTGGCTTTGTCACTGACCCCTGAATCTGCTGGATGACTGCCAATTGACCTTACATAGTTTCTACTTCTATTGGGCAAGAGGGCAGGCTGACTTCCTCCTTTCTTTGTGTGAATCTGTAGTTGGGCAGGCACTACCCAGTGTACTACTAGAGTAGCACTGACCTTTGTAAAGTTGATCACTCCGGAGGTGAAAACTGAGAGGGAGGAAGCCATCTGATCTCTGACTGGCTATCACTGACAGTTTTATCCTTTTGTCATCCCTTTCTACAGTTTCCTCTTTAAGTTTCATTTACTCCTTCTATTTGATACCATACAATAGTCTTCCATCACAGACCCCCTCCTTAACCTGGCTTCTCCTGGAGGTGGTCAAAGTCTCTTTCTATTGAAAGACTCCACATGACCTAGGATGACATGACAGTCTCTGATAAGAGGGGCTATCTCCAGGAGGGACTGGATTTAGCCATGTTTCTAGGTGGACTTTCATGAATGATAGCACTGTATAATAATGGCATTTCAGTAACAGTTAGTGTTACCTTCTTCAAACAAAAATACTTCATTACTTTTGTCTCAAGATGATAAAAATTATGTTACCAAAATGTCAATGTATAAATTACCCTTTTCAATTTAGTCTTGCTTTACATGTAGTTTTTTTCTCTTTCAATAATTCAACTTAATCTGTGCCTTTGCTTCTTTAATGTTTATTTTTCTTTCGCATTTCATATGATCATAATTTGGATTAACCAAATTCCAAATTGAATACCAATACAGTATAGCATCCATAAAATTGGACATCTATAAATACAGTTTTCATTGCCGAAATGCCAATTTTAACCAATTAGTTGTTCTCCAGTAAGAGGTCACCTCTCTCTAAAGGTATTTTTGGCTCTGGGTGTGGTGTTGTTTGAAGAGAGATTCTATGAATGATGTCTATTTTGTGAAGTAACAAAAGTGACTCTAAAGGAAATTATATTCTGTAATGTAATGACTGTATTATTTCCACCAAGTTGAGGACTTTCAGAGAAGTAATTAACACAGTTTCACTATAAATTTGGGTCCAGATTGGTGACAGTTTAAACCACCAGAGCATCTCTTTCATACATTATATAACACATTCTGTAAGATATTAAGTCCACCAAGGTAATATAATAGGTCCACCCTGGATGATTTTAGTATTTTACCCTGTTTTAGGCCGAGATATGACAATGTGGCAACACCTCTTCCACAATGATTCAGAATACATCTCAAATAGTACAACAGCAACAGAGATTTATCACAACCTCTTTGTAGTTGCAATACCACGGCTACACAATTATTTCAACACTCCAAGGGATAGGTAGGGGCTTCTTGTTGAATTAAAGTCTGTGTTTGAAATAAAGTCTATTAAGTCAGAAATTTTCTACAAGAAATTAAGACCTAATCCAAATAAATGAATAGTGTGTGATATTTCGGTAACAGCGTTGTTTCTGAAATGTCGCACACTATTAATTTATTTGGATTAGGTCATATTTTCTTGTAGCTATAATATATATTCCAGATTCAAGGTAATAAGACCAAATCCAAATAAATGAATAGTGTGTGACTTTTCAGTAACAGCGTCGTTACCATCTTCAGTCAAAAGTACTTTTACTTCATTCAGTACTTTTGTCTGAAGATGGTAACAATGCTGTTACCGAAACGTCACACACAATAATTTTATTTGGATTTGGTCTTAGTACCCTGTGTTTATAATCTATAATCCAAATTGTGCCTTATCATTATATTCCAAATTGTACTTTATCAAGTCAGGAATTTGTTTAGAAATCGGAAATTCCTGGTCCTGTGATGGTGTTAAACCAAGAATGGTCACAAGAAGAGAATGTTAGAAGTGTCACTGATGGAATAAATGATGTGGAGTGGGTGAGTAATGATAAGTGAGAGAATTATCTACAGAGATAATGGAACTCTCTCTCTCTGGTTTCCAGATTTGTTTTATATTTCATATTGAAATCTTTATATAATTGGTTTTAAATGTTTGAAAACACTCAACATTTTTTTTATTATCCCTATGATAATCATGGTGGGTTATAGTAGGCGACTTGCTTTTACTGTAAGTGCATCACATTGTCTACACATTTGGAAAGCAGTTTGATTTTTGCACTTACAAATGTGTCAGAGCTAGTTTGATTATTTGCACTCATTGGTTGGACTTTTGTAAGAATCAGAGCTATTGGAGCAATTTGTTTATTCAGAAGAAAAAAAGGTGCTCGATGCAGGATTTGATCCCGGGTCATGGCTGTTGACAATTTATATCGCTCATTCATTGACCTCCTTAAAAAATGGTAATAAGATTGAATCCACAAATAGATTTAAAGAATAAAATACAATGGATTCACATTATAGCAGTAACTTGGTTATAACATCATAATTCTAATTATTTTAACTGTAGTTAAGGCAATATCTCCAAATAAATAGTGTATAGTATATAAATTTATTTATTTGGATTTGGTCTTATTACCTTGTGTTTATAATCTACTAGCCGAATGACCCGGGCAACGCCAGTGTTTTACCCGATTAAATGCTTTTATTCAAATACTATTCGTTACAATTATAAATTGGCGCTGTGGATGTCATTCTTGTATAATATATAAATGATTTTTAAAAATTGTAAAAAAAAAAATGCATCGGCCAGGAATCGAACCCGGGCCGCCCGCGTGGCAGGTGAGCATTCTACCACTGAACCACCGATGGTTATGAGAAATGGCCATATTTGGGTATTTATTCCATTCACAAAGCAAACGGTGACAGAATTGATTAAGAATTGTTGCTTGATTATGACGCTGATAACTGTATATTTTAATAATCCAAATTGTGTCTTATCATAAAATTTTATTTTTTCTCATTGATGATTTAGGTGTCATTTGTTTGATAATCTAACCTAAATGGCTACAAGTGACCGACACAAAACAATGAAGTTTCCTAAAGAGTAATGTTCTGCTATTTGAAAGAACTTACATTGTAGAAAAGACATGTATGCCTTTTGAATCAGCTAGAATACACAGTGAATAGGATTCTAACCCAAAAAACAAATAATCCATCATAAATTATTTCTTTATAAAAGTGATATGGCACAATTTGGATTATATATTATAAATACAAGGTAATAAGCCCAAATCTAAATAAATCTTTCCAGTTGGTCTCGAGGACCACGCCATCACCATCTCCTCAGTGGCGAAGTACGCGATCTTCATTTTCTTCGTAGATCACGAAATGCGTGGTGTCGCTGGAGATTCTCCACCAAACTCTGCAGCGCTGGTAGAGGTGCCATATTCATTGTACATAGTATCATGTATATATATAATTATCTTTTTTAAAATAGTGCAGACTGTGCACTTTGCATGTATTGACAAGATGTCAATAAAATTATTTTAATTGTCTAAATAAATAAATAGTGTGTGACGTTTCAGTAACAATTATTACCATCTTCAGACAAAAGCACTGAATTCAGTACTTTTATCTGATAATGGTAACTATGCTGTTACCGAAATGTCGCACACTATTTATTTATTTGATTTTGGTCTTATTACCTTGTGTTTATTTTCCAAATTTATTCACTTTCTTTGCGCTGAAATGGTTCACTTAGATTAGTATTTGTAATTTTTCATATGTAGGGACACTCTGGGACACTTGTTAGTGCAAAAGTCAACTTGTGGAGCACTTACAGTAAAAGCTAACTATCCACTATGCTCACCATGCTCTGTACCATAGAATAAGAAAAAAAAACACAAATTTCCAAAATGTGTCTCTATATAAGATAATGGTGACTTCTCCCAATGAAGGTTTTCCAATTTAATCTACCAGACTGCTCTATAAATATTGTATTACTTTTCTGTACCTCCATCAGTTGTAGGTTGTTTTTTTTTTTTTACTTATCCTTTTATTAGTCTAAATTAGACAAGATCTTGGAGGTCATGCTCATAAAGAAGTTCAAGAACTCTTCTTGGTTCTCTGTACAGGGATCCTTTGTCCTTTCAAATACAATTTAGTATATGTTGGGGAGTGGCCTCTTCGGTTTTGCACCTAGTGCACATGGGGAAGCTTTTGGCTCCCTCTTTATAGACTAGAGGGCGCAGGTGACCAGATTTCCATCTGGCCAGCTGTGTCGACTTCCTTCTGTTGTAGGCTGATTCTTGTAAACTCTGGAGAGATCTTTTTGTGATAATATCAGAATTTTAACTGCTTCAGTTTAGAAGATGGATTAAGAGAGGACAGTTTTATGGAACTGTTTTAGCACACCACCTCTAATAATGGAAACTTTTTTTTTAATACAACTTTTTGAATAAAATAACTTTGTCTCATATAAGTGTTGTCTCCTATCTTTATCTTTGAATTATTAGTGTAGAGAAATACCAGAGAAACATACATATACAGTAGAATATCATTCTAGCACCCTCTTTTATAACACCAACTTGGTTCTACCATCATAATTCTAAGGTCCCAAGTTTTAAATATCCCAATTTATTCAACCCTTGGTATAACAACATAAAATCTTGGTTCCAAGTGTTATAGCTAGGTTCAAATATTACTTGCAAATATAGTAGAACCTCCCTGTAAAGGATACCTAATTGCAAAGCCAAAGTGTTCTTTAGGGAGAGATGTCCTCTTACCGGAGAGTTGTTAAGTAGTAAAAATGATAATTTTGCAAATAAAAACTGTCCTTTATAGAGAGGTGTCTTCTAGCATGAGTGTCCTCTCATGGAGGTTCTACTGATTATATAAGCCAGCTACCAGAGTAGACCGGTCTAGTAGATTACACTGACTAAACTACTAGGAGGGGAGTTCACCACTGATGTACCAGCTCCTCCCTAGTTTTCCACACTAGGAACAAGTTTTTAAATCAAAATATAAACTACACAACCATTCTGATTATTGCACCGTGTTTTACAGAAGAAAAAAAACATCTATCTCACTGTTGTTACCTGAATGCTGCCGCCATCTAACTATGTGTGTTGTCAGCAGATGTACCAAGTCCATTGAATGCCGGCAAAGTGTCATGTCCACGAGCAAAAAGGATGGTAAGAATTCTCTCTCTCTCTACATGGCTCTCTTGATACCCTTGTAATTGTCTACATGGACGTGGCAGCTCTGGTTGTGTCTCTTAACATAGATTCAAGGAAGGTTTGAACAAATATAGATGTAAAACGACACTTGAAGCTACACCGCATGAGTTTCTTTTCAACGAAATAATCAAATTTTTTATTTTAAAGGAGAAATAAAAAATTTTGATTATTTCGTTGAAAAGAAACTCATGCGGTGTAGCTTCAAGTGTCGTTTTACAATCACAGGCCGCAGTGTATTATAAAATATAGATGTGCTAAAATAGGAACCTCCCTCTTTTAATAAATGCATTAAAATGCATCTTCCATCAATGCATTGAAGGGTTGGTAGAGGAATGACACAAACTGTTGATTTTTAAACCTAGTTATCTAGGATTGAACCCAGCATTGGGCACTTTTTAAGAAGAAAAAAAAATGCTTCAATGGCCCCCAATCCTTGAAAAATCTCAACCCACCAATTTTTTTTTTGTTTTGCTTATCCCTAGTACACGTGGTACAGGCCATGATAATCATGGTGGGTAGTTAGCGACTGCTTTTACTTTAAGCGCACCAAAAGTCTACACATGTGAAAAGCAGTTCGACTTTGCACTTACAAATGTGCCAGAGACCCGTTTGGTTACTTGCACTCACTGGTGGGGTTGGACTTTTGCAAGAATCGGGGGCCATTGGAGCATTTTTTTTTTTAAATGAGTGCAGGTAATCAAACAAGGCTCTGGCATCTTGCAAGTGAAAAAGTCTTTATACAAACATAGACATGTGGGTGCACTACACATCTATAGACATGTATATGGGTGCACTTACAGTAAATGGCTAACTACCTACCATGATTATCATGCCCTGTACCTTATATGCCAGGAATAAGAAAAAAAGTGGATTATTTTTTAAATTTTCTCTTTGTGCACAAAGAACAAATTCGGATCATCGAATAAGCTGCAATGGCAATTTGTGCAAATTCAGACAATTAGACCAATCTGTATTATACCATGGTAAAGGTGCATTTTTTATACATAAAACCCTTTCTCCTGCAGTCTTATACACTGAATGTAATTCTAGTTGGTACAATTTGGATTATAGATTATAAACACAAGGTAATAAGACCAAATCCAAATAAATAAATAGTGTTTGAAGTTTCGGTAACAATGCTGTTATTTATTTATTTGGATTTGGTCTTATTACCTTGTGTTTATAATCTATCATCCAAATTGTGCCTTATCATTTTTATAGACTTCAATGGACCTAAGAAGTTATTCTTACTATGAGCTGAAGAAAATGAATTCCAAAGTAAATATCAATGTTGATGCTAAGCCATCACTTGAAGATTCTATTTTAAAGAGTTCAGGATCTGAAGCTCTCCTCTACACATTCAGTACTTTTGTCTGAAGATGGTAACAACGCTGTTACCAAAACTTCACACACTATTTATTTATTGGATTCAATCTTGTTGCCTTGTGTTTACTTTTCCATTATTACTCCTATAAATGCATTTACCAGAAATTTTTTCTAATTAATGGATATATAAGCAGAATAACCTGATGATACAATAGTAAAGAGTGATATGGTAAACACTTGAATGTTTATCCATTTACTCTTTCTTACCACACAGTTATAAGTAAAAAAAGTGTTGGCTCTCTTAAAAGAAACTATAAATGTAACTAATATAGTGTTTGTGATATATGTTCCATGCGGGCACTTGTTGAAATACTGTAGAGCCTCTCTGTAAAGGACAACACCTAGTTGCAGAGCTTTAGGGAGAGGTGTCCTCTTACTGGAGAACAGTTATGGAGTAGGCAGTGGAACCTCATTTATAACAGCAACTTGGTTTTAAATTAATGATTCTAAAGTCCCAATGATAAAGCACAATTTGGATTATAAATTATAACTACAAGAAAATAAGACATAATCCAAATAATTTAATAGTGTGTGACATTTCTGTAACCGCAATTATCGAAATGTCACACATTATTAATTTATTTGGATTAGGTCTTATTTTCTTGTAACTAAAGTCCCAAGTTTTAAGTTGGTTATAAGAACAAAATCTTGTTCCCAGGTGTCTAAGGTTCAACTGTATTTTGTTTGTGTTCAGTTACAATAAAGTTATATATACATTATAAACACAAGGTAATAAGACCAAATCCAAATTAAATAAATAGTGTGCGACGTTTCAGTAACTGAGTTGTTACCGAAACGTCGCACACTATTTATTTATTTGGATTTGGTCTTATTACCTTGTGTTTATAATCTATAATCCAAATTGTGCTTTATCATTTTTATAGACTTCAATGGACCTAAGAAGTTATTGTCATTCAGTACTTTTGTCTGAAGATGGTAACAACGCAGTTACCGAAATGTCACTCACTATTTATTTATTTGGATTTGGTCTTATTACCTTGTGTTTATAATCCAAATTGTGCTTTATCATATTTATACATTTAAACAACCCAGTTATTCCTAGTATACTAAAGTTATCTTTATCTTGTTAACATGCTCTATTATTTTCCTAACATCTTGGTTTCCACCTTTGGGTTAATTTATTTTATTGAATGGTTTATGCCCCATGTTGTCACTCTTTAGTTTAGATCTTCATTTCCTTCAAAGGGCTCTTTTAAGTAAAGTCAACGATTCTAATTAAAATCAATCGGGTGATTTTATTAATCCACATTCTTTAGTTTCTACAGTTTCTAATGAATGTTAAGAGTGTGGATATATTGTGTGAAAAATCTTCTATGAGAGAGGGGGCAATTGTCTGACTGGTTTATGATACATTTGATGATATTCCCATCTTCTGTGTGACTCCACATCATTGTCATAAGAAGTACACTTGGGAATTTTCATGTGGTGGATTTCCACACTCTAACCTTATGGAATTACTGATAGGAAAACACTTGCAGAATTAAAAAAATAATAAGCTAAAGTTACAGAGATATCAGAAAATGGCTTTTAGATTTGCCTCTATGAACTACCGCAGACATGTAGGAAGATTGCTGAGATCTGAGCAGAGATTGCTCCACACAATTCCCAGCTGACCCTGACCTGAGCTAAGCTGTTTGGTCCCGGGTCATTGGCCAACTTGGATGTGACCTGGTCTCACCTCATTGCCCTTCCTATTTACATATACCTACCTCAACTCACCGTTATTTTCAATGGATAGACACAGTAATCAAGTAACATTCCCTTCACATGATTACTTGCCTGTTTCATTGGACTGTACTCAACATGTTCTTCACGCTATTTCAAGCTTCTTTTATATCATATATAAATATGTGTAATCAATCTTCACTTTAACAAATTTGCTTTGGACCAAGATTTTATGCTGTAATAACCGTGTTGTTATATATAGATAACCAGCTAAAAAGTTGGGACTTAAAGCTTAGAAATTTAGAATTATGATGTTAAAACCATTTGTTGTTATAACAATAATCCATGATTATATATCCATAATTAAATCTTTTTTTAAAAATGTGTTATATATAGTAGAACCTCCTTGTAAAGGACAAAGCCTAATTGCAGAGCCAAAGTGTCCTTTAGGGAGAGGTGTCCTCTTACCGGAGAGTTGCTAAATTGTAAAAATGGTAATTTTGCAAATGAAAACAGTCCTTTGTGAAGAGGTGTCCTCTAGGACGAGTGACCTTTCTCATGGAGGTTCTACTCTATATACAGTTAAACCTGTCTATAGCTGCCCTCTTGGGACTCGCCAAAATAGGGTGCTATAGAGAAGGGGGTGCTATAGACAGGTCACTTTTAATGTAAATTGCATCGTACTACGTATTTAAAATCGTGTGCTATAGAGAGGAAGGCACTATTTAGAGGGGACGCTATGGACAGGCTTAACTGTATATATAATATAATTTTAAAGTAGTAATTATTTTCTGATTTTGAATACAAGAGTATTATGCCAATGCTATGCAGTCGTGAACCTTTTTCGGCTAATGTTTATTGAATATAAGTAGTAGAGGTATATTGACTGTGGATAATCAAGATATGATATAAAGAATGTTACCATTATTATTGATAATTTAAGAAAGCCTGACTTGAGAGGCATGAAGAAAAAAGAAAATGAAAGACTTGATTACGTATTTACATATTTACAAAAATTTTTGTGCTGGCCAAAAGAAAATAACAACAATGAATTTATACAGGATAAAGCCACGCTATCTGGCAGTTGACTTCACAGAATTTATTCTATAAAATATAATTTAAAATAAAATTTAAAACATTTTTACATAACACATATATAAGTAAAAATGAATATTTGAAATTTTATTATTATATATGCTAATTTTTTTTTTTTTTTAATAAATTATTTCATTATCTAGAATTAATCTGTTTTTGATATTCAGATATTTATTAATTGTGCCTAGTCATTCTTTTTAAGAGTAACAGTTGTTTCAGTGGTTTTATTATACTATAGATCTCCACATTCAGTCAAAATGTACTTCTATCCCTATTATTATGAAGAACTTGACAATGGTACCAAACTTTGTCAACTATTGCTGCTTCTACTCTTTCTAACTAACATCCCTTGAGATGTTATCATTAATAATTGGGCCTTAGAATTATGTTGTTTTGATTAATATTGTGGTGGAGATAAATAGGCAGAACCAAGATTTAGATTATTGATTTATTATAAAGAGGATAAATATAAGAAGGTTACATAGAGGAATTAATTATAAAAAAAAAAATAATAAATATAATCCTCCAAAGTGGTTGTTGTCCCTGTGCACCAATTTCTTTGAATGAAGTGCCTCCCTTTTTTTAGAATTCCAAGCACATTTTTTATGAAAATGTTGCACCTAAGAGTTTGCACTTCAGTTCTAACAACCAAACTTCTGTTATAAAAGAGGCTTTTATCTCAAGATTCCACTGTATAGTAAAATCCCCGTGAGAGGACACAACTATTTTTATATAGAGGACAATTTTCACACCAAAAAAATGTCTATTTTATTAACTATTTCGCTGCCCTCCAGTAAGACTACACCTCTCTATAAAGCACACTCTGCTCTGAAATTTGATGTCTTCCTTTACAGAGAGGGTTTTAAATGTAATTGAGAATAAAATAAAAAATCAAGGTAATAAGACCAAATCCAAATAAATAAATAGTGTGTGACGTTTCGGTAACAGCGTTGTTACCATCTTCAGACAAAAGTATTGAATGAGAAATTTTACCACAGCATGTTTTAAATAGCTACTGTTATCAATTTTGTAAACAAGATAACAGATAAGAAGAAGATATTTATCTGAGAAACACAATATTATTCTTAGAATTAAAAAAGTGGAAAAAACCCAATTTTTTTTTTTCAAATATAATTAAAAGCATATCTATAAATATCATTTATATTTCCTCTTTCTTCCACTCTGTTAATTGTAGCACATTTCTTTTGAATGAAAAGAAATTCATTCTCAAAAGAAATGTGCTACAATTAACAGAGTGGAAGAAAGAGGAAATATAAATGATATTTATAGATATGCTTTTAATTATATTTGAAAAAAAAAAAGGGTTTTTTCCACTTTTAATTCTAAGAATAATATTCTGTGTTTCTCAGATAAATATCTTCTTATCTGTTATCTTGTTTACACACTTTATAACAGTAGCTATTTAAAACATTCTGTGGTAAAATTTCTCATTCATTACTTTTGTCTGAAGATGGTAACAACTCTGTTACCGAAACGTCACACACTATTTATTTATTTGGATTTGGTCTTATTACCTTGTTTTATAATCTATAATCCAAATTGTGCCATATCAAAATAAAAAGTATTTGGCTCATAAGAATCCTTTACAAGAGTCCACCTAAAAATATTGAATCATTCCAATCTCTCCCTGTCTCTTATTAAAGGTTGGCTTATTTCATAGGGCAGACAGATCATAGTTTGTGGTCTATGATAACAAGGGACTTCTCTATTTGTGACCCTATAGCAACAAATTCTGCCATACAATATAGTAACATGTGGAATGTTAACTTTCATATGGGGCTCTCTAAAATGATCACTTTTTAGAAAACATAATCGGCTTTCTTTATAAGCAACCTTCCAACACCTGCTTCCTCTCTGTTCAACAAGGCATCTAGTCTTTTTTAATCCTTGAATGACCTCCCTACTTGACTATAAACTATATTTTTTTGCTATTGGCACTCTTAATTAGTGTCATTGTTCTGACTTTTGCAGCATACCTTTGTACTATTAATTTTATATTTTATGTAAATATTTATTGAGGGAAATATAATGCAATTCATAGGTGTGTAATTTTGACTCATAATAAGGCATATTTTGGATTTGATGGAAAAGTTTAATCAGAACAACATTAGCATTCATTTTGAGAGGCCAAACATCTCTCTCTCTCTATCAAGTGAAAGTTTCCATCTCCTTACTCAGGACTACCCACTCTGTAGGGACATCGTGGTAGACATGTTGTAGATCTCTGACATTGTGTGTGCACAGCCATCGGATATCTGGATGGCGTCCCCTTCAAGATAGCAGACCAGTGCTTTGTAATGAGGACTGTGCACATTCCACCTCTGGAGGACCTGGTGCCGCCCCCCTGTGTCACAGAAGAGGTGAGTGAGGGCCACTGACACATCAGGCTCAACAAACTAAAGATTCCTTCTGATAAGGCACAATTTGGATTATAAACACAAGGTAATAAGACTAAATAAATAAATAGTGTGTGACGTTTTGGTAACAACGCTTTTACAGAAACGTCACACACTATTTATTTATATATTTGGATTTGGTCTTATTACCTTGTGTTTATAAAGATTCCTGCATTTAGAATAAATTTATTTTAATACACATATTCTAATAGTACACATGTTATTGTGTTTCACCGCCACTCTGTGTTGTGACGACGATCTAAGTTCTATAGAGGGAGTCACTCACCTTTATTCTTGGTTGGCGGGGTTGAAGGTTCAAAATTGTGGTGTCCGCTGTTTATAACACTTTTAAAATGTATGACGAAAACAGGAGGGAAAATTATATTTATTATAAATTAAGAAAATAAGTAAAGTATTATATATTTAAATATTTACACTAAAAGAATCGGGGATCAGGGCAAATTCTCGTGTTCGAAAGTTGTTTACAAGTTCTTCCTCCTTTCAGCCGCTGCATCCCCGTAGCCCCCTTCCGTCGGCCTCCCATTGGCTGCTTCGAACTCCTTCTTTTCCAACACATGTAACATACAGACTATGGTAGGTAGGGGAGTTGTGGCTGCTTTGGCAGTAAAAGTGTTGGAACCCCATTTAGTGACTGTCCCTTACTGGTGAGGTAGGATGGTGAGAGAATGGTGTGAACCATTGAGTTTTGGAAGTGAAGACCAGAGATTGAATCCCACGTTGAAAACTTTTATTTCTGATGAAAAAATTACTTCAATGGCCCCACATGAGTGCAAGTAACCAAACTGGGCTCTCTGGCATATTTGTGAGTGCCAAAGTGCTTTCTACCTGTGTAAATGTGATGGGACCTACTGTAAAAGCAGTCACTAACTAATCACCATGATTGTACCTAAGATTGTACTTGAAAAGAAAAAAAATCATGAATGTAGGAACCAGATACAAGAGCCATTTAAGTTTTTTTTATTTAAAGAACAGTCTTCACATAATGCAGGATTTATTCCCCAGTCTGGTTATCAGCACTGTTTAACACACACCACCAACCTCTCTTCATTTGAAAATAATTTTGTGAATTCCGCTCTTATATAAATTGACATAGAAGAAACAATTCCTAAAAATACTTTCATTTATTTCAGATGCAAGTTTTTAGCAATTTTAAAATTTGCTGGAGAGGTTCAACTCAAATCTAACAAAAAAAAAAAGGTTTATTAAATTTTAAAGCTATTACAGTAGAACCTCCCTGTAAAGGACACATAATTGCAGGGCCAAAGTGTCCTTTATGGAGTGGTGTCTTCTTACCAGAGAGTTGCTAAATTATAAAAATGGTAATTTTGCAAATGAAAACTGTCCTTTGTGGAGAAGTGTCTGCTAGCAGGGTGTCCGCTAAAGGGAGGTTCTACTGTATTTGTTTTGTTATTTTAATCTCTAGGTTATATATTTTATGCTTTATCGTAAATATTGAGGCTGCCTGGCCGGCATTCATATTTCTTGAAAATGAAGATACTTCGGCCAGTGAATCTTTTTATTACCTCGACGTTTCGACAAAAATCTTTTGTCCTCGTCAGGAGCAAACAAAAATTAAACATTCAGCAAGGCGTTAAAAATCTTTCTAAAGTTCAAAGAACGCCCTTGGAACTTTAGAAAGATTTTTAACGCCTTGCTGAATGTTTAATTTTTGTTTACTCCTGACGAGGACAAAAGATTTTTGTCAAAACGTCGAGGTAATAAAAAGATTCACTGGCCGAAGTATCTTCATTTTCAAGAAATATTTTATGCTTTGTTAGCAAAAAGGGTAGAAATTGTTTCCTTTTAGCAAGGATATTAACAGCTCTTTATTTTTTATCATAAAGCCCATAGTTTATTGCCAGCTTGAAGTAACATCTACATAGTATAGATTTCATGGGATACTTCTCAGATTCTAATGGATATCTTCACCTTTTTTCATGCCAATTTTTAGCTTTATTCTGTAACTTTATTCACTTGAGGAAACTTTTAATTTTATTCATTTCTTTTTTGTACAATACCATATACAGTAGAACCTCCATGAGAGGACACCTCTATATAAAGGACAGTTTTCATCGCCAAAACTCTGAAAAGAGGACACCTCTCTTTAAAGGGCATTTTGGCTCTGCAACTAGGTGTCTTTTACAGAGAGGTTCTACTGTACAAGTCTTGGGAAAACATTTAATTAACCCCAATTAATCAGCTGTAGAAATTTTATAAAGAAACATTTTTTCCCCCATTGAACAAGTTCTATTAATAAGAGTTAGGCTATATTACAGTTTGATAAGTTTTCACACATTCAAAGCTAAATGCATCCTTCTTGCAGAGAAGCTAACAAGTCCTGTGCTGTGCAGTATTCCTTTGAGCTAGAGAGGAGAGTGCTGGAGGAAGCAGAGGAACACAACAAGAAAAAGTCAGAAAGGCTAAAGTCCATTGCCTCGCTAGCGGCCCTGAACAAAGAGAAGGTTGTGCCCCCCAGCTATGGCAGCATGGCCCCCTGGAACCCCACCACCATCCTGCAGCCCCAGCCCCTGCCCTCTCCTTCCACCGGCCCCCTGCCACCTACCAACCACCACCCACCTTCCTTCAACCTCTCTGACTTTGAGAACGACACTTCCAGCCCTTTCGACACCATGGAGCTCAAGACTCTCAATGACATTGAGGAGCTCAACACCGTGTTCAGGGATCTGAGTACGGCCAGCACAGCGGCTGCTCCGACATCTTCCTACTTCCCCGTGGCACCGGGCCTCTACTCCGCCGCCGCGCCCACCTATACCTACCCCAAGCTGAACTACGCCACTATGCAAGCCCCTGAATACTCAATTGCCTCCTCCACAGTGCCTTTACGTTCCTCGCGGAGCAGCATCGACCTCCACTCAGACACGCCTCAGCAGCCTGCCTCATCTGAACTGCGCAGGACTCCATCCAGTCAAAACCTCTCCACATCACATTTACCCTCCTAGTTTCTCTCTCCTTCTTGTTAAAACCTCTTTCTTCTCTCTCCTCCCTCATTTCTGTACATACACGTTTAAGAAAAAAAAAAAAGATGCCTTTAAAAGAAACGAACACTTCTTGACTTATTTCTCAACAATATGTATAAATGTTGATCAAAAAAAAAAGATTCCTTTTTATATATATATTATATATAAATATTGTACTATTGTTTTAATAAATATGAGAAAAAAATTTGATTATTTATAATATCTGTATAATAAATAAATATATATATATAAATGGCCTTTTTTTTTTTAAAGTTGTGCTGAAAAGTTTTTTTTTTTTTTTTGCACTTGTATTTTTTTATAATGAGAAATGGATTGTATTTCCAAATACACACAGAGAAAGTTTGTTTGTTTGTTTTTTAACTTGCTTCTGTGATACATCATTTTTTTTATCATAAATAAAATGGATATTAAAATATATTGTCTTTATGATTTGAGCAACTGGAGGGCTATATATAATGGAAAAACTCCAGGAATCCCTGTTATATTACACTAGCCGAATGACCCGGGCAACGCCCGTGTTTTACCCGATTGAATGTTTTTATTCAAATACTATTTGTTACAATTATAAATTGGCGCCTTAAATAAATGCATATATTAGTTAATAACTATAGCCTATGTGCTTTATCTGTCTATGTACTGTTGGCTTCTGTAGGCGTCTCTTACTGGGAAAAAGAAAGAGGATTCCATTTAGTTATTAACTAATATATGCATTTATTTAAGGAGTGACCCGCTCCAACACAATAGTTACAAAAACGAAAAAGCGAGTGGGGGGGGGCAAAGGTGGCGTGATCGTAGCCTACCAATAGGAGGGCGCCATTCCAAAAAAAAAGCAAACGGTGACAGAGATGAAAACTGATGAGGCACAATTTGGATTGTAGATTATAAACACAAGGTAATAAGACCAAATCCAAATAAATAAATAGTGTGTGACGTTTCGGTAACAGCGTTGTTGCCATCTTCAGAATTCATTCAGTACTTTTGTCTGAAGATGGTAACAACGCTGTTACCGAAACGTCACACACTATTTATTTATTTGGATTTGGTCTTATTACCTTGTGAGATGAAAACTGATTAAGAGATGAAGAACGCATGACACTCGTAACTGTTTATTGAATATACATATAATTACTATTATATTAACTAATAGCAAGTACAGTAGCTTATTTATCTTTACACATATCTCATTGAGTTTGTTAAACTTTTTTGTGGTTAAAATGAAATTGGGTCACAGAAATGTATTATAGGATATACGGTGGTGTTTACAGTGAATAACTGGTATCTCCTAGAGGTATCATAGATATTTTCAGTTGAAGACCCCTCATGTCTTGGCCTGGCATGACACAGTCTCTGATAAGAGGCCACCTCCAGGTGAGATTGAATGTTTTTAGGCTAAGGTTATCCTCACAGGTCATGACTTTATCAAAGCCGATGCTGCTGAAATATCTAAAGACTATCCTACCTGCCCACATTACCACCAGGAAGACCAAACTGTCAACCACCTTCAGACGTCCTCTTCAGATAGTCTCCTCAGATATCCCACCTACCACCTTCATAGGTTCCAAACAGCCATCCTCCCAGGAATATTTACCCCTGTACAGAACCAAGTACAGTACATCTGATAAACTGGATGTCCACCATTAGACATGAAGTCTAAACCCGGATAGTTGGTGACTAGTAGTACAACAACAACAACAACAAAAAGCCTTTATTTAGGGTCACTGACCCTATACAGGATTCACCAGAGGTATGCATAAGAACAAAGCAGTGAGACAAAGGAAATAACGATATAGACAAAAGAAAAAGAAAAAATAATAATAAAGAGAAAGAGGGAAGCAAGAAAAACAATACAAAAAGAGTAGCAGAGAAAGTGAGGAGTGAGTGTCACTTGGCCTTCTTCTGAGATATGGACTTGTGGAAACCATAAAACGCCATAGCAATATACTTATTCTGGGTCATATTGTCAATTAGTGATGGAAGTGAAGCACAGAGTTGCCTAGTAGTAGTACGTGGGGAGTTACCCCAAGAGAGAGAAGCTAAGGTCTCTCATAGAAGACTACTGTAGCCCTACAATCATTGGTGGAGGAATGGTATAAATCGTAGACCTGTAGTGGGCATTTTTTCTTAAAAACGATTGGTTCAATCGCCCCCGGTTCTTGAAAAATCCAACCCCACCAGTGAGTGCAAGTAACCAAACAGGGAACACACTTGCAAGTGCTAAAGTCTAACAAGGGGATAAGAAACAACAAAGTCTAACTTCTTTCTACGTGTGTAGACATATGGTGCACTTACAGTAAAAGCACTACTACCCACCATGATAATCATGGCCTGTACTTGGAATAAGTACCACCTGAAATATTTTAAAATATATGTATGAGCAAGCCAGGATTCAACCCTGGAATCCATATAATTGCAACAAAGCATGAATGTTTCTTTTTAAAAGCTTTTATTTAACTTGCTTCCCTGTCTGTCCGTCTGTCTGTCCATAAATCTTTTAATCAATATTTAATATACTTCTAGAAGATGTATGATTCTGAAATTTGGTACACTTTTCAGAAACCGATGAGATTGCAAGTTGACAAATTTTCAGACTTCTAGGTTGTCAGGGTGGCTCGAAATGGACAAGTTTCCAAATAGCCCTTAAAATTATGTAAATTAATTTTAATATACTTCCATATCACATAGAAGTATGAAACTTTTAACACTCACTCAGTCCAATGAACAATGCAAGTTTACAAATTTTCAGACTTCTGGGTGGTCAGAGTGGACAGGAATTAACGAATTTCTATATTTCTTTTTAAGTCTAATGTTACGCCCCTTACATTGACCAATCCGCTGTGAACAGGCCTCTCTTCTATTTAAGGCCTAATCCCCAGTGAACTTTTGATTCTAAGTTTTGTAAATTCATGACTAAAAACTAACTAAAAAATTAATAAATAAAAATACATTGTTAAAAAAAGCTTTTATTTAAATGCACTAAAAGGGGAAAAAAAAGTATCTTCTGTCATTGAGCAATTAGATATATCTGAGTGAAAATAAAAGCGGTGGGGGATGATCATCATGAATTTTGAACCTACTGTGATTTAATATGTAGCAACTGATTTTCATAAGTGTTTGCTATATTTTTACCTCTTCTCTAAATATGATCGCCGCTTTTATTTTCACTCAGATACATCTAATTGCTCAATGACAGAAGATAAAATATTTTATTTTTCCTTTTTAGTGCATTTAAATAAAATCTTTTTTAAAAATGTATTTTTATTTATTTAAATATAAAATAAACTTCTACTATCCATGCTGCGATTGGGAGGACTTGGCCCATCAGTGATAAACCCTCCCACCAATTTAATCTACCAGAACGTTTTCTCTTAAAGCTCTAATTCTGTATTGGATGATTCTGATTATATACACCTCAATGAAGGGTGGAATCTTAGAAATGGTATTTAAGCAAACTATGGACATAAGCTTTTAGGACAGTAGAATTACATATAAATATTTTATCAAGCAATGTTCTTCCACAAACAATTCATATAGTCAGTATATATTTATTATAATTTCATAACTCCAAAATATGAATAATGCTCATTGTGTATTTTTATAAAAATGAGGGTCAAAACTAGACACCATCTATTGACCGTCGCTGCAAACCAGTGGCCTGGGGTCGGTAGCCATAACACCAGCTTTGGAAAACTGAGAAGCTAGACACCTCTTTGGCAGATTGTGAAGATTTCATTAGATCCCTTGTAGATCTCATTGAATAAAGTTTTCCCTGGGCTGAAAAGGGCCATCAGCCCAAAACCATGATCTCTAGGTGGTCGCTTCTCAGTTTGCCAAAGCTGGTGTTGTGGCTTTGTCACCGACCCCAGGCCACTAGTTTGCGGCGACAGTCACTCGATAATTTATAGTTTTGACGAGAGAGGCAATATTTAGTTTTATTGATCAATATCCTCCTGGAAAAAATTCTATCTATATTTTATCCATAGATTTGATCTAACCACTTTGCCAACTAAAAACATCTTTAACAGATTGACAAGATTCCATTTGCCCCCCCATGATAACACATGAGCATGACAAACACCATCTGGGACTCTTTTATAGAAAACCTGAATGACACAGACCAAACACAGTGCAAAACTATACTCTCCTTCACACAAGGTAATAAGACCAAATCCAAATAAATAGTATGTGACATTTCGGTAACAGCATTGTAACAATCTTCAGACAAAAGTACTGATTCTAAGAAGGTGGTAAATCTATGAAGATGGTAACAACACTGTAACCGAAACGTTACACACTTTTTATTTATTTGGGTTTAGTCATATTACCTTGTGTTTATAATCCAAATTGTGCCTTATCATTCTCTCTTTACATATATGCAACACACACAACAACCATTGTCTAATTATCATTGAAATATTTGATAAATTGTCAAATTATATATATGTTGCAAGAGAAAATACATAATCTAATATTACTATTGGATCTGCAGGCAAATATACACAGTAGAACAACCTCTCTGTAAAGGACACCAAATTGCAGAGCCAAAGTGTCCTTTAAGGAGAGGTGTCCTCTTACCAGAGAGTTGCAAAAATGCAATTTCGCAAATGAAAACTGTCCTTTGTGGAGAGGTGTCCTCTCATGGAGGTTCTACTGTATCTCCCCCTTCTTGATGAATTACATCTTTTGATATACAGTTAAACCTGTCTATAGCGCCTCCCTCTTGGGACTCGCCAAAATAAGGTGCTATAGAGAGGGGGTGCTATAGACAGGTTACTTTTAATGTAAAATGTTTACATTTTATTGTTTAAAATCGGGCGCTATAGAGAGGAAGGTGCTATAGACAGGTTTAACTATATTCTAAATAAATTTAATAGGATATACCTTTTTTATTTTTACATCTTAGAATATAAATGATTTAGAATTTTTGGAGTTAAAAGCCAATTGCTGTAAAGTTGTTGGATTGAAATTGAATTCAGGTTAAAAAAAAAAAATATTAGAGTGAATCTCTCCCGAGGTTAAATAGTTTTAAAAATTAAAATTTATGTACTTTTTCTTAAATGAAAAGTTGGATGAACACGGAAAGAGCTGTTATGTAAATATTGTCTGGAATTTCCCAAAAGTATATCGCCTCTTTTCTTTTTAATACGATCTCCTGTGTAAATGCGCGCGTGAGCGAAAAAAAATCATTATTAAATGAAATCCTAAAGCAATTTATTCTTTAGAATAATAAATATTTTAACAAATGAAAAAACAAAAAAAGAAGCCTACAGCACCCGGTGTTCCCAGGTGGTCACCCTCCCAAGTACTGACCGGGCCCGACGTTGCTTAACTTCGGTGATCGGACGAGAACCGGTGTTTTCAACGTGGTATGGCCGTAGGCACAACCTTTGGTTGTTTGGTGTTTTTATAGTGAATTATTTAAATCATTTAAAACTTAATACATTTAAGGTCATAAATATTGGTTGTTAATTTTCTATTTAACATAATTCACACGTCGTATGTGTTTCAATTCCCCTTGAATAACATATATTTTATTTTAAAAAACGTGCCCGAGATGAAGTATGCTACCGCCATCTATGAAACAAAAATATAACTATTTTAATTTTTAAAAATAATGTGTGGTAAAGATGATTCTCATATATATATATATGCTCAATTAAATAATTGAAATACATAATTATAAAAAATTCTACACATTGAGAACCATTATTTTTATCATTTAACTGCATATATATTTATACATATACCAGGATGTATCAAAGGTTCGTTCCCATAAATAAGATTTTAATACACATTAAATAATATAATATAAATGAAAACTATTCATTCAAGTATAGACCGTCATTTTCAATAACAGCCAACCATCTTTTTGTCAGGTTTTCAATTTGCTGACGATACCATTCTCAGGGTTTGGAGTAGAAAAAGTCACTACAGGCAATTTAGACGTCTTCTAATGTTTCAAAGTGTCTTCCGCTTAGAAATATAGCGACGGATCGAAATAATGCATGATTAGATGACGCAATATCCGGGCTATAAGCATGGTGAGGTAGAACTTCAATACCCTCCAAATCCTTTATTCTATTCGTTGTTAACCTAGCTCGATGAGCTGGAGCGTTGCCATGTTGCAGGAGTACTCTCTTTCGGTTGATCAAAGCAGGGTATAGAGCCTTCAAAACTTCATATGCTCGGCTGAGTTGTTCTGAGTAGAGATCGGCATTAACTTCACGACCATCAGGAACAAGTTCGTAGTGTACAATACCATCGATGTTCCACCATACAGACAACATCACTTCATGGCCAAAGCGATCCTGTTTAACTAGAGGTTTAGCCTCTTGATCACAGAGTACCCATTGTCTTCTTGTGTCAGGGTTATGAAGATAGATCCACTTTTCATGCCCAGTTACAATCCTCTTCCAAAACAGAATATCTTGTAAATTTTCTAACAATCATTTACAGATATCGACTTGTCTCTGGGACTGGGCTATAGTCAGGTCGTGGGGATCTTTACTTGGGCGTTTGCTTATAAAGTGCAGCTTGTGCAGAGTTCGGTTGATTGCATCTTTGGATGGTCCAAGTCTGGCTGACATTTCACGCATAGATTGCTGTGGGTTGTCCATCACCTGATATCGTAGGGTCTCAATATCCGTCACATGTGGTCGTCCCATTCGAGGTTTGTCCTCAAGGCTGATGTCTCCTTCTCTAAACCTCTTGAACCATTCTGAAGCTGTTCTTCTATTGACTATTCCTTTCCTTTACACTTCGCATAATTATTTTGCCACCATATTTGAATTCAGCAGTTTGTTACAAAATAAGAGCGCAATAGTACTCGGATTGTTATTCTTTGATGACACATTCCTTAGCTCTCTACTACAATACTGAAATGTTATTCTAAACCCCATATTACGTTATTTCAATTACGTGGAAACGCTCATCGACCGTATGTGTGGGGCTTTGGGAACGAACTTTTGATACAGCCTGGTAAATGAATCATCACAGAGATAAAATAGAGGTAACCCGGACTCCTGGAACCTAAATCACCAACTACCCGGGCTGTACAGTCTGGAAGTCTAGCCATGGGGAGATCTGCACCAGGTAGTTCCAGGCCGAGTCAGGAGGCAGGGTCTTGTACTTCAAGTAGTGTTTGTAGACTGTGTAGCATAAAATCTGGACAGAAGAAGAGGAGACAGTCTACAGTTTGTGACTCTTCACGGCAGTGAGGACATGTTGGATGTCAGAGATCTGCGAGAACGTGACCTGTAAGGATGGTAGTGGTGGCCATTCCAAGACAAATCTTGGACAGGAATGTCCTAAGACAGATAGAAGAGGTTGCAAATCTTTTTAGTCTTCTGTTTCGGTAATCTTTGGGTGTAGACTAAGGTCCATGCTTCCATTGCAGATGAGTGGGCACGGCTGCGTTCAAGGCTTTGGTGAAGGATGGAGTAGGACAAGTTAGAGATTGCTGCCTTGTCAGTCAGTTCACTGCCTTCAGCTCCACTGGGGTCCTTTACCCAACAAAGGCTGACCTGTGATGCTTAGTCTAGAGCCAGAATTATCTCCGCAATTAGAGCTGATTGGGCTGGACCAGGAGTACATATAGCGGCCAGTGCAGATCTGTAGTCAGACACAATAGTGACTCCTGTGTTGGCTGGCTTACTTTCCGCGAGACGAGTTGCTCAAAGAGGGGTAAGAAGTTCGGCTAGAAAAGCAGAGCAATCCGGATGGAGTCTAAGGAGTATTGGTTGATCTTGTGAAGGAAGGATAATTGCGGCACCAACTCCTGCCTCAGATTTTGATCCATCAGTATGTATAACAGGGGAAGTGATTTTGTCATATTCTAGGCTGAAAGTAATTGAACGTCGGATAATTTCTGTATATATATTTACACATCTAAACGAATCATCACAACAACGTTATCTTTAGATGATGTGTATCCATTACAGTCCTTTACCTACTTATATTCCAGCCGTCTCTTAGCACTATTTAGAACACTGAAGGACAAAGGGTTTCATTTCTTATTTGATAAACTTCAAACACCTAGAACATTTTTATAGTTAAATCGATTAGAAATTTCAGAAAACCCACGTTCAAACATTATGTCAAGATATGATACATCAGCACGCCAACTTTTATCAGAGTTCCAAACTATTATAGACGTGTATGATTCTTTTAAAAATTAAACAATTTTCTACTGCCCTTACTGTAATGAAAAATTAATGGGAGGGCCTGGCTCATCAATGGTGAACCCTTAATGGTAGATTAAACTGGCGAAACCGCTGGGAGGGTTCACCACTGATGAGCCAGGCCCTCCCATTAATTTTTCACTGCAGTAAGGGCAGTAATAACTTTTTTTTTTTTTTAAGAATCATACGCGTCTATAATAGTTTCTCACTATGTCATGAGTTGCTCTATAACCAAGGTTTTAACCAACAAATTGTGCTTCATTTAATGTACTTCACCTTAGATAGGCCAAAAAATATAGAAGCGTTAATAAATTTATTTTTAAATAGCAAATTTAAACTAATATTTAAAATTTCTTTTAAAGTTAAAAGAATAAATATAAGATTGAGAGATGATATCGTTGTGGCCAAAAATAGAAGAACGTGACATCAAAGATTTTCCACTTCCTTTAGTTTTGTCCATGAATTTATTTTAAATAAAGATCGATAGAGAATATTCCGATTTTATAAATATATATTTATAAAAATTTCACGATTGTAATATCAACTTACTGTGACATGAAAACTTACTTTTTTTGTTAAAATAGTTATGTTATTGTCTCACAGATGGCGGTAGCTTGCTTCAGCCCGGCCACGTTTTTATTAAAAACAAATTATGCTTAGAGTAGAATCACGCACATTGTGCAAATTATAATCTTATAGGTAAAATTGAATACAACTACATCTGAAATTGAATGTTTGAGTATTAAACTAAATTAGTTCAATATATAAAGACCAAATCAACAAGATCTAATGCCTACGGCCATACCACGTTGAAAACACCGGTTCTCGTCCGATCACCGAAGTTAAGCAACGTCGGGCCCGGTCAGTACTTGGGAGGGTGACCACCTGGGAACACCGGGTGCTGTAGGCTCCTTTTTTTTTCTATTCTAATTTATTTTGCTTATAAAGGGGTATTCTTATTAAAAAAAAACATACTTTATTTGAATATAAAACTATATATTTTTGCCAGAGATTGCTAAATTTTGCTCATCATGTTCAATATATGCTCAATTGGGGAAAGATCTGGGTAACATGCATGAAGGAAGGCTCTTGAGATGTTGACTGTATGTGGTCGGGCATCTGCTCAAGAAATGGCAACACAATAGGTCGTAATGTAAAGTTGAGCAGTCATTGTGCCTTGGATAAAGACTAAAGCTGATGCCACTCCATACCATGAAGCCAGTAGTTCTTGCTGTATGGCTTTCTACAATACAGCCCTGATGGTATTTTTCTTGTGGGGCCTATGCTAACATATATCCTGCCGTCATGAACCCCCAAACTGAATCTGGATTCATCAGAAAAATGACAGAATGCCATTCTTGAGCCCAAAGAGGTCTCTCTTCACACCAGTTGAACCTGTCGCTTCTGTGTCTGGAAGAGAGGGATTTTTAATAAAGACCCCTGATTAAAGAGTTATTTTATTATAATTAACCACTACTGATTAAATGATAGAAAAATATATTATTTACAACTACTAAGTTATACAAATTTATTTGTGTGTGTATTGAGGTCCTTTGGGCCGGCGTTTCCTCCTCCTCAAATATTGTCTATTGTTGGGGGAGAGATTGTTCGGTTGTATTGTTGGAATGGCCGGCTTGTTCTTCCATCTTTTCTCTTTCTCGCTTCTATCTGGACAGGCTTCTTACCTTCTTGGTTGTGTCATCCTGTCGTTGTGGCTATCCTGTCGACTCTTGCTATACTGTGATATCCTGAGGGTCTCTCGCTTTACTGTGGTAACCGAGGGTCTTCGCTGTGGTGCGGTAACCGAGAGGGCGAAACCTGTAGTAACCGAGAGGGGCAGTCAGGATTTGGAGAGTTTTCCAGTACCTCTCTGCCCTTTGGAAGACCTTTAACAGTTCTCACAGAGTACAGGCAGTCGTGGTCGAGGCAGAGTGGAAGACTTGGGAGTTTCCATACACAAAAAACGAAGAGACACAGTTGTACTAGGAAAGTTCCGTGAACAGATAAAAGCCGAGCTAGGAGCAAGATGGAGATTTGAGAAAAGTTCTTACTGGTCTACATGGTCGATGGTGCGGACCTTGGGGACATCTGATGAGGTCTCCCGCTGATGGTGAAGTAACTGTTTATTTCTGACCCTGTTGGAGGCTTATATATCTTTGCCGAGAGGAAGTATTGGATTTCAGCGGATGCAACAAGGGCGTGGATCGGAATACATTGTACACTCCTGGCAACGCCCTATCTTGTAAGCCTCGTTTTTAGACGTTGTTGGACTTCTATCTCAATCTCTTGCTTTAGCTCAACTCTTAATCTATTACAGAGTTTTATTTATTTATCCTCAGTTTGTACAAAGTACATTGGCAGAGCTGACTGCTATAGGGCGCGTCCCCAGGTGGCGGATAGGGGAACGACCTTCAGATATGAAGGCCAGCTGCGAAACAAGCAGAATAACTCTGACAAATAAGCAGTCGCGGACCAACAGCAGCATTGTTAGAAGAGGAGTAGACCTCTTTAAAAATCCTGACTTCAACTGACTCGGTTGATGGACCTCAGCAAGGGTCCCACTCCAGGGATACGGAGGAGCTGCGTCTGTACTCATGTTAGAGTCGGCAGCAAAGGCGTCTGCTTCCATGTTAGGAACGGCCTCAAACTACAGGCAAAGTCAGACTTTCACCAAAGTGTGCCTGGATTATGGTGCCATGATCAACGAAAGCTGCACCCCTATACCCCATTCCATGAGATCAGATGTTGATTTGCATGCTGCATCGCCCGTCGCGCAGAATAAACAGGGGCGCGTTCAGGACTTAGGTAGAGGGTTCTGTCCGATAAGTATAATACAGTCTCCACAAACTTCACACTTTGCAACTTCCAAGCAATTGAGCATTCTACAGTGCAACATAAATGGATTGTGCTCAACAGCAACAAAAATAAAATTAGAAGAAATAATGGAAATAGCTGAAAAACAAAAGATACAAATTATAGCCCTACAGGAAACCAAATTAAATGAAAAGTACAATCTCAAATATAAAAACTACAATATCCTCAGAAAAGACAGAAATAAAGAAGGGGGTGGCCTTGCATTTTTAATCAAGAATTTGTACTATGAAGACATAGCCATTAATATTCCAAACACATCAGACCTCGAAGCCCAAGGTATCAAAGTCTACCTCAATCAAAACAAAACCATCAACATATTCAATATGTATCACCCACCAAACAATAAACTTATTGACGATGGAACAATGGCTCAATTTCTTACAGACAACACTATTATTGTAGGTGACCTTAATGCCAAACATCAACTATGGGGATGTTCCACGCCAAACCCAAGAGGCAAAATACTTTCAAACTTATTTGACGACAATGCCTTCATGTGCTTAAATGATGGGAATCCTACCCACCATTCCTACAGTTATAATACCGCGCAAGCCCTTGATATAAGTTTCTCCAGTCCTGACATTTTCCACAAATGCAAATGGCAAATATTAAAAAGTATTGGAAGTGATCATTTGCCTATTTTGATAGAAATTAGCACCAAGACCAAAACCAGCTCAATTAAAGAAAAATTCTGGAACTTCAAAAAGGCTAATTGGAATCTTTACCAGCAAAACACCAATGAAGACTTTAGAAAAGCACCCACAAGAATAAAAGATCTGGAACAAAATTGGATATCTTTCAAAAACACCATTATTAAAGCAGCCAAAGTTTCAATACCAAGAGGTAATATTAAGAAATGGATTCCAAATTATACACACCAGGCAAAAGATATTCAAACACTTATAACTAAAAGAAATGAACTACAAAAAAAGTGCACCCAAAACCAAACAAATTGTAGAACTGAATTGAACATTGTGAATGCAAAAATAAAAAGATTATATGTAAATATGAAAAGGGAAAAATGGAAACAAACTTGTGAAAACCTGAACCCAAGAAACCCAAATACAAAACTTTGGCATTTGGCAAAACAAATTGACAGAGCCCAGCCACAAACTGAAAACACAAATATGATTAAGAATACAGATGGTACCCCAGCAACTAATGACAAAAATGCTGCTAATCTTTTAGGTAATTCATATCAAATAAGTAGTAAAATCAAATTTGAAATAAAAGATAAGAAAGTTGAAAAAAAGGCCCGAAAGATTATCCATGACTGTAAAAACGTCACTAGCACTCATAATATTTTCCATGAAAAAATCAATATGAAAGAGCTAGATTATGCATTAGAAAACACTGACCTGAACAAGACTCCTGGGCCAGATGGAATCCATGGCCAAATGACATCAAACTTGGGCAAAAATGGCAAAGAAAAACTTCTTGATTAATTAATTAACTTTATTAACATCATGAAACGCGATATCCCAAACTCAGGGATATTTGCGCCAATACATTTCACTGCATTACAGCAATTCGGTTATATACAATCCTGTTCAATTCATTATTTTACATAAATTAACTAAAGAAAATTGTCCAAAGAGAAAAACAAACAACAAAGCAAAACACACAGAGCAAGCATCGCAGTTCTTTTTTTTTTTTCTAAGATTCCTTCTCTTTTTTCCAATTCAAGAGAAAGTTGTATATGTATTTACAAAATTGATCAAAATTTTTATACTTTTCTTTTTTGTCTACAAATTCATCAAGCTGTCCAATACGACCAAATCTATTTTCCCTAAAATCCCGGAAAATTGGGCACTCCAGAAGTAGATGTCTCGCGTCTTGAATTTCACCTCCGCAGAAGCATCCTGGTTCCTTCACGGCGCCGATAGTTGCCAAAAATTTCCCAAAATTGCCATGATCTGTAATGAATTGGATATTATAAAAATTTGGACGGAAAAATCTTGGAATTCCTAATACGAAAAAGCTTCTGAAAATTTCATTTGTGTTCTCAAAAATTTCATTCATTTTTGCGTGTAAGAATGATTTAACTATACTTGGAGCATGGGGTTCGTAAGTAATTAGATCTTCAATGGACATTTGAGCTAGATCAAATTTGATTATTCTGGATTCTATATAATCTGTTAGGAGTGGAATTTTTGCCAAGCTATGCACACAGTTTGATGAAGTGGTTTTGTATGCTCTAACTGCCCATAAAATGATCTGGTACTGCATGGAGTTCAGTTTTTGTTTACAACGATTGTTTAAATATTTGAACCAAATTTCAGAACCGTATGTAAGTACAGGCCTAATGATTGTTTTGAATAAAGTTAACCTCTTTTCAGTGTCTAAACCCCACATATTGCCACTTAGTGAACATAATAAATTTTTCATACGTCCTGCCTTACACAGAATATCATTAACATGCGGTGTAAAGTTAACTTTCTTGATATTTTCAATAACTCCTGGAAAACTGGAAAATTGCCTCAAGACTGGAAAACTGCAACAATAATTCCTATTAAAAAACTTGACAAATCTGCTGATGACCCAAAAAACTATCGACCTATCTCCCTCACAAGTATTTGCTGCAAATTAATGGAAAAAATTATACTCAGACGACTCACCTACCACCTCGTCACAAGAAATCTCTTACCAAAAGAACAATATGGATTTAGGAAAGGACATGGGACCATAGACCAACTCTTATTTTTCACACAAAAGGTAAAAGATGCACAAAATAGAAAACCAACTAACCACACAATAGCTGCTTTTTTAGACCTTACACAAGCTTTTGATAAGGTATGGAAAAACAAGTTAATTACAAAATTATACAAACATTTCAAAATTGATGGAAAAGCTATCACTTGGATAAATGATTTCCTTAAAAATAGATACATCAGGGTCAAATATAATGGCACTCTATCTAAAACCTTCAAATTGTACCAAGGATTACCACAAGGATCAGTCCTTAGCCCAACTCTCTTCACCCTATTTATTGCAGGCATAGAAGAAAAAATTTCACATAAAACCAATATTGGACTTTTCGCTGATGACATTATTCTATGGAGCAGCAATACTAACTGGAAAAAAGCCGAAAGAGATTTGAACAAAACTCTTTTCCACCTAGAAAAATTTGCTAATAAACATAAATTAGAATTTAACCCCCAAAAATCTGAAGCCTGTCTTTTTACTACCGATAAGAAACTATACAAAATAAGACCAAAAATTATTCTGAAAGAACAACAATTGCAATATAATAAACATCCTAAATATCTTGGCTACACCCTGGATCCAGAAATTAACTCCAGTAAACATATTGAAGAAGTTATTAGAAAAGGAAGAGACCGACTAAAAATCCTGAAATATATTTCAGGAAGAGAGTGGGGAGCCGATGCAACCACACTAAAATTAACTTACACATCTCTAATTAGACCTATCCTGGAATATGGATATCAAATCTATGGTACAGCATCTGAAACAAATCTAAAATCACTGGAAAGGATACAACTAAGTGCAGCTAGAATTATTACAGGTCTTCGAAATACCTGCCCTAATGATATTGTACTTTACGAGGCCGACATTATGCCCTTAAAGGATAGAAGAAGCTACAATCTGCCAAAATATATAAACAAAATCAAGAGTTATGGAAACAAACACAGAACTTCCAAGTACATACTTAATTGGGAATCCAATTTAAGACTCAAAAAAGAAGGCCCTCTACACCTGGCCAAAAGAAATGAATTTTTAAAATATAAAGTGGAAAAAAATTATTTAGCAGAAAAAATTTCTCCATGCAAACCACTACAAAATGTTATTTTTAATGCCACTTTAAATGAGCCCACCAACAAACAATACCAAAATCCAGAATACTTAAAACAATTATCATTAGAAATAATTAATAACATTCCTAAAAATGCAATAACTATCTATACCGATGGTAGCAGAGACGAGCTAGGACACACTGGCAGTGGCCGTCTCATCAAAACCACAAATAGCATTGAGAAAATGAACAGAAGAAACCCAGATTTTTGCTCAGTCTTCAGATCAGAACTTATAGCCATCTATGAAGCCTTAAAATCCATCAGAAATACTAATTATCAAGATATCTGGATTCTTACTGATAGTAGAAGTGCCATACAACACTTGAGTCACACAGGGGAACTCAGAGACAAAGTAAGCAGGAACATAATTGGTTATCTCCAAAAACTCTCAAAAACCTCAAAAATTCACCTTCAATGAATACCCTCACACGTTGGCATTGAAGGCAATGAAGCTGCTGATGTGCTAGCGAAAAAAGGCACAAAAGAACCCATGCCACAGAAAAATAAACTTACTTTTAAAGAAATAGAAACAATAGCCAAAACAAAAATAAACAAGAACTGGAGGATCCCACCTAAGCACAGTTGGTACAGTGGAGTGAACCCAGGAGAAGCTCTGAAGATCAGAAATAGACAGCATCAAACAACACTAACAAGATTTAGAACAGGCCATCTCAAGCCATTGAAGATAGAAAATAATAACAAAATTTATCCCACTTGCCCAAAATGTAGTTTGGTACCTGCAGCTCCAGAACACATTTTGGCTTGCATTAGATGCACTAAACAGGACCTTTGGGAGAGGCCGCTGCTCATCATAAAACAGCTCGAGGAGCATGAACTCATGGAATTCGTGTAATCTTTACACAAGGGGATAAGAAACAACAACAAACAACAACACATTACATATGATAATGTAATGACACATGTCAATCATGCGTATAATTATTTACAGATGTGTTTCTATTATACAACATGAAAATCTTGTTATATTATATACAATATAAGGTTGTTGGTTTAAATTACTATATACACAAAAATAATTAGATTTATTTTAATATCATAATCTGACAAGTCAATTTTAGGTCAATAGAGAGAATAGTTGTGTTTTTGTCTAATAGATGGCAGCACCTTACAACTGCCGGCCATGTATGGAATAAAATATTTTAAAAGTGAAACATTGCGTATAAAGTTACACTATAAAATAAATAGTTATCAAATAAAACTTCAACATTTAATGTTATTTAATAAGAGAGGAAAGAGCAAAGGTCGCCTCTCATGTCAAAATAAACGCCAATGATGGCAAGATGGCGTCTAGTTTTGACGTTTATCTTGACGTGAGATGCGACCTTTGCTTTTACAGATCAATTTCCTCCCGGCAAAATTCCCATCAATAATTTGGCTCAGCCACTTTGCCAGCTAAACATATCCTTGGCATATTGTGAAGATTCCATTAGATCCTTTGTGGATCTTATGGAATAAGGTCCGCCCTTGGATTAAGAGGGCCATTTTACAGAAACCATGATCTCCAGGTGGAGGCTCCTTAGTTTGTAAAAGCAGATGTCATCGACCCGAGGCCGCTAGTTTGAGGCGACGGTCAAAAGATGCCGTCTAGTTTTGACGGGAGAGGCGACATTTGCTTTAATAGAACAATTTCCTCCCGCCCCAGCCTATAGTAAAGTTTTGCTTTTAAAAACACCTGCTTGTGTGTGAAAATGTGCACAAGTTTCAGAGGTCCGAAAACAAGGATGAGAAATGCTGCTCTACAACCTGTGTTTATGCATCTTTTATTTCCCGAAGATATGGGTCACGTTACATTGTAGAAGTCAATTCTAAAACCTTCATTTTCACCTAGCCTGAATATTTACTGGAGATTGGATACATCATTGTATTTCCAAAATATCAGTTTATAATGTGTGTGTTACAAATGGAATAAACACAGTGTGAAGAGATATCAGAATTGTCTCTAATACAAAACTATATTGACGTTAATTTATTAATAATTATTATAAAAATAAGATTTGCATATATATTTTATAAAATCAATAAAAAATGTTTCCTTTAAATAAAATATTAGTAATCCATACGCTTACATTAGTAACAACGTTTGAGAGCTGTCGCCTTGCTAAAATTTCAAAGTTAGTGAGATATATACTCAATTCAGTAGCAATCGTATTATTCCGCGCTAAAAATGTATACAATAAATAAATAAATATATATATATATATATATGCAAATATATACACAAAAATGATTAGAATGATTTCAATATCATAATCTGACAAGTCAGTTTTACGTCAATAGAGAGAATAGTTGTGTTTTTGTCTAATAGATGGCAGCACCTTATAACTGCCAGCCACGTATAGAATAAAATATTTTAAAAGTGAAACATTGCGAATAAGTTATACCTAAAAATAAATAGTTCTAAAAAAATTAACGTTGAATATTATTTAACAAACAACTTATTACAATATAAAAATACCAAACAACCAAGACTTTCGCCTACGGCCATACCACGTTGAAAACACCGGTTCTCGTCC
Source organism: Cordylochernes scorpioides (assembly GCA_030710605.1). Classification (NCBI taxonomy): domain Eukaryota; kingdom Metazoa; phylum Arthropoda; class Arachnida; order Pseudoscorpiones; family Chernetidae; genus Cordylochernes; species Cordylochernes scorpioides. The sequence goes on from CP092872.1 coordinate 62,911,181, forward strand.
GATCACCGAAGTTAAGCAACGTCGGGCCCGGTCAGTACTTGGGAGGGTGACCACCTGGGAACACCGGGTGCTGTAGGCTCCTTTTTTTTTTCTATTCTAATTTATTTTGCTTATAAAGGGGTATTCTTATTTAAAAAAACATACTTTATTTGAATATAAAACTATATATTTTTGCCAGAGATTGCTAAATTTTGCTCATCATGTTCAATATATGCTCAATTGGGGAAAGATCTGGGTAACATGCATGAAGGAAGGCTCTTGAGATGTTGACTGTATGTGGTCGGGCATCTGCTCAAGAAATGGCAACACAATAGGTCGTAATGTAAAGCTGAGCAGTCATTGTGCCTTGGATAAAGACTAAAGCTGATGCCACTCCATACCATGAAGCCAGTAGTTCTTGCTGTATGGCTTTCTACAATACAGCCCTGATGGTATTTTTCTTGTGGGGCCTATGTCTAACATATATCCTGCCGTCATGAACCCCCAAACTGGATCTGGATTCATCAGAAAAATGACAGAATGCCATTCTTGAGCCCAAAGACATCTCTCTTCACACCAGTTGACCCTGTCGCTTCTGTGTCTGGAAGAGAGGGATTTTTAATAAAGGCTCCTGACCACAGAGGTATTTTATATTAATAATCATATTATTATAATTAACCACTACTGATTAAATGATAGAAAATATATTATTTATAACTACTAAATTATACAAATTTATTTGGGTGTGTATTGAGGTCCTTTGGGCCGGCGTTTCCTCCTCCTCAAATATTGTCTCTTGTTGGGGGAGAGATTGTTCGGTTGTATCGTTGGAATGGGCGGCTTATTCTTCCATCTTTGCTCTTTCTCGCTTCTATCTGGACAGGCTTCTTACCTTCTTGGTTGTGTCATCCTGTCGTTGTGGTTATCCTGTCGACTCTTGCTATACTGTGATATCCTGAGGGTCTCTCGCTTTACTGTGGTAACCGAGGGTCTCTCGCTGTGGTGTGGTAACCGAGAGGGTCAAACGTGTAGTAACCGAGAGGGGCAGTCTGGATTTGGAGAGTTTTCCAGTACCTCTCTGCCCTTTGGAAGACCTTTAAAAATTCTTACAGAGTACAGGCAGTCGTGGTCGAGGTAGAGTGGAAGACTTGGGAGTTTCCATACACAATAAACGAAGGGACCCAGTTGTACTAGGAAAGTTCCGTGAACAGATAAAAGTCGAGCTAGGAGCAAGATGGAGATTTGAGAAAAGTTCTTACTGGTCTACATGGTCGATGGTGCGGACCTTGGGGACATCTGATGAGGTCTCCCGCTGATGGTGAAGTAACTGTTTATTTCTGACCCTGTTGGAGGCTTATATATCTTTGCCGAGAGGAAGTATTGGATTTCAGCGGATGCAACAAGGGCGTGGATCGGAATACATTGTACACTCCTGGCAACGCCCTATCTTGTAAGCCTCGTTTTTAGACGTTGTTGGACTTCTATCTCAATCTCTTGCTTTAGCTCCTCTTAATATAATACAGAGTTTTATTTATTTATCCTCAGTTTGTACAAAGTACATTACATATGATAATGTAATGACACATGTCAATCATGCGTATAATTATTTACAGATGTGTTTCTATTATACAACATGAAAATCTTGTTATATTATATACAATATGAGGTTGTTGGTTTAAATTACCATATATATATATATATATATATATATATATATATATATGCAAATATATACACAAAAATAATTATATTTATTTTAATACCATAATCTGACAAATCAGTTTTAGGTCAATAGAGAGAATAGTTGTGGTTTTGTCTAATAGATGGCAGCACCTTACAATTGCCGGCCACGTATAGAATAAAATATTTTAAAAGTGAAACATTGCGTATAAAGTTACACTATAAAATAAATAGTTATCAAATAAAACTTCAACATTTAATGTTATTTAATAAGAGAGGAAAGAGCAAAGGTCGCCTCTCATGTCAAAATAGACGCCAATGATGGCTAGATGGCGTCTAGTTTTGACGTTTATTTTGACGTGAGATGCGACCTTTGCTTTTACAGATCAATTTCCTCCCGGCAAAATTCCCATCAATAATTTGGCTCAGCCACTTTGCCAGCTAAACATATCCTTGGCATATTGTAAAAATACCATTAGATCCTTTGTGGATCTTATGAAATAAGGATAAAAAAAAGTCGGTGGATGAGAGGGTAACACGCTCGATTCCCGACAGTCATGAACCGGGATTGAATCCCGCGTTAAAAATTGTTTAATATGTGAATAATCTTCACATATTATTCATTGTTCAATTATCATGAACTAGGTTGCTCTTGCTGAGCGGTACCTATTAATGTGATTTGAACCAGGCAGTGAAATAAGGTCCGCCCTGGGATTGAGAGAGCCATTTTCCAGAAATCATGATCTCCAGGTGGGCGCTCCTTAGTTTGTAAAAGCAGATGTTGTGGCTCTGTCACCGACCCGAGACCGCTAGTTTGCGGCGACGGTCAAAAGATGCCGTCTAGTTTTGACGGGAGAGGCGACATTTGCTTTAATTGAACAATTTCCTCCCGCCCCAGCCTATAGTAAAGTTTTATTTAAAAAAACACCTGCTTGTGTGTGAAAATTTGCACAAGTTTCAGAGGTCCTAAAACAAGGATGAGAAATGCTGCTCTACAACCTGTGCCTATACATCCTTTATTTCCCGAAGATATAGAGTCACATTACAGTGTAGAAGTCAACTCTAAAACCTTCATTTTCACCTAGCCTGATTATTTACCGGATACATCAATGTATTTCCAAAATATCAGTGGAAGAAAGTGTGAAAATATCAGAATTGTCTCTAATACAAAATATATTGACGTTAATTTATTAATAATTATTATAAATAAGATTCACATATATATTTTATAGAATCAATAAAAAATGTTTTCTTTAAATAAAATATTAGTAATCCATACGCTTACATTAGTAACAACGCTTGAGAGCTGTCGCCTTGCTAAAATTTCAAAGTTAGTGAGATATATACTCAATTCAGTAGCAATCGTATTATTCCGCGTTAAATGTATATACAATAAATAAATATATATATATATATATATGCAAATATATACACAAAAATGATTAGAATGATTTCAATATCATAATCTGACAAGTCAGTTTTACGTCAATAGAGAGAATAGTTGTGTTTTTGTCTAATAGATGGCAGCACCTTATAACTGCCAGCCACGTATAGAATAAAATATTTTAAAAGTGAAACATTGCGAATAAGTTATACCTAAAAATAAATAGTTCTAAAAAAAATTAACGTTGAATATTATTTAACAAACAACTTATTACAATATAAAAATACCAAACAACCAAGACTTTCGCCTACGGCCATACCACGTTGAAAACACCGGTTCTCGTCCGATCACCGAAGTTAAGCAACGTCGGGCCCGGTCAGTACTTGGGAGGGTGACCACCTGGGAACACCGGGTGCTGTAGGCTCTTTTTTTGTTTCATTTAAAAAATATTTCAGTTATTTTTTTAAATAAAAAATATTAAAGGTAAAGACTCTTCTAGTAAGGTATATCAATTAAGGAGGATCAGAAGATGAGTTTCTTTTATTGTATGATGCTACAAGCTTTCGGGCAAAAGCCCTTCGACAGGCAAAAAATATAATTATACAAAGAAAGTTAACAATTTATATATGTTAATCTTAACTTAAGACCGATTTTTGAATAAAGTAAATTTTTATATTTTTTACCGAATAATAAATTTGTTTCATAAAATCATTTAATGTAAATATTTAAAAATACCTCTCGGAAGAATCATTCGAATAAATTGTTTATGTCTTAATATTAAGTTAAAATTCACCAACTTTGTATAAATGCAAATAACTTCATAAATACAGGAGAACAGAATTATCGATTAAATAAAGCAACCATGTCTTTTTCATGTCTAAGAGAATCTATGAGAGGACGCGCTACAGGATTAAATATTCAAAGAATTGTGCAAGCCATCTTATGTGAGATTTACCTTTTTTTTTAGCGTTCCCTCATTGATTCTCTTAGCCATGAGAAATACATGGTTGTTATATTTAATCGGTAATTCTGTTTTCTGTACTTTGACTTTCTGGGTTATTATATATTTAGATAACCCAGTAGTTTCCTGGAGCCACATACAGAAGTCACCCGGGCTGACATCTTCTTGGTTTTATTTACAATGTTAGTGGAAGTCCAATTACTGAGGTGACACCAGACATTTCTTTCTTGGGAGATTTTCTAGGAATGCTTTACTTAGGTTGGTGATCCCTAGGAGGGTGGCCGTCAGGTATCTTTGGTATTGGAAGGTTGGGCAGAGAGAGAGAGAGAGAGAGAGAACGCTTCACGATTTTGCGTGTCATCCTTGCGCAGGGGCCATGCTGATCTTCCCTGTATCGCCCCAACCTTAGTACATGTACCGCCGAACAAGCGTATACGAGATAGCGAATAAGAGAGTATAAGCGTATAAGAGAGAGAGAGAGAGGTAAAGTGGTCCAAGGTTTGGTCTTCATCTTGGCAACGGGGGCAGGTTGGGTCTTATTTCAATACCTTTGCAAAGTCTGCCTGGATTTGTTGTTGAGGTAAATCCATGTTTGATTGCGTTGAAATCAGTAGTTTCGGGGTAGCAGCAAATCTTGGTAGATATCTGGTGGAGTCGTCTTGGATGTAGAGGTCTGTCCACATCTATCCACTTTCTGGAGTTGTTTGTAATTATATAAATTTGGTGAATATAAATTATAGACTTAAACAAATTATTCGAGTGATTCTTCCGAGGAGAAGTTATTTTTTTTTTTAATTTACATTTATTTATTTGATAAAAATAAATTTATTTGAAAAAAAGAATAACGTTCAATAGTATCTATATTTCTAAATAGGCTTATTGCCGTGGTATATAGTCAGCGAGCCAACACGATCTCTATTGTATTCAGACGTTACACTCCTTACAAATGGATAACTACATTACAGTATGTTATTCTTGAATATGTGGTCGGTGGAAGTATGGTATAAACCGTTGGTTTTCGACCACTACGACCCGGGTTCGATTCCCTCATTGGGCACTTTTTTCTGATTTAAAAAAATGCTCCAATGGCCCCCGATTCTTGAAAAAGTCCAACCCCACCAGCGAGTGCAAGTAACCAAACGGGGCTCTGATACATTTGTAAGTGCAAAGCCGAACTACTTTTCACATGTGTAGACATGTGGTGTACTTACAGTAAAAGCAGTCGCCTACTTCTACCCACTATGATTATCATGGCCACGTGTACTACAAAATAATTTACTAAGAAAAAGGCATCTCCTGATGGTGCGACTAAAAGTTGCTAATTGCTTGCACGATTGGGAAATGCTTTTTCTTAATTTATCCACTTGATCCCAGTACAATTTCACTTTTCTACCTTTTTTTTTTCACAAAATACGTTTGCAAGTTGGCGTTTAGAGAGTCTATATTACGGTGATGGAAATAAGATAGTTTCCCTCCTTCAGTGCCTTTTTCTACTGAGCCTCATGGTCTCTCCATATCTCCCTCCTTCAATGCCTTCCTCTACTGAGGTTGGACCACATGGTCTCTCCATATCTCCCTCCTTCAATGCCTTCCTCTACTCAGGGTGGGCCACATGGTGTCTCCATATCTCCCTTCCTCAATGCCTTCCTCTACTCAGGGTGGGCCACATGGTCTCTCCATACTTCCTCCGCCATCCTCTTCATCTCCTCGTAGGTCCAGTCCTTTGTTTTAGATCGTCTGTGTATCTCTGTCGTCTCCTTCACCTCGATCTTTTCCCCTGGAGCTTTCCCTCCAACACTGTCAGCAATGTCTCTCCTGCTGATCCACGGATCACATGCCCAGCAAACGTCAGTTTTCATTGTTAATATGTAAAATAGGTTTATAAAGCGTCTAATAGTTTGTTTTATAAAATGTCTCACAGATTTATATATTTCTTATATTTTTAAAATAAACTTGCTGATAACAAATTTAATGGAGAAAAAATATAATTTATGAAACTATATTCAAAATAGAGGCAGCATTAGTACTGCTTCATAGAGTTATGTGGAGATTGGATTCTCAATTATAAGTTGGGTTTATACTTCTGGAGAACCTCTGTAGAGGGTATGGCGACATACCGAGTACGTTCTACTTCTGGGTAGTTTGATCTTGACAAGTGTGTTGGAACATACCAAGGTGTAGCGTAAGTTCCAATGGCTAAGTTCCAGCCATATGAGCTTAACTTAACTAGCTCTGGGTATTCCACAACATTAGCCTCTAACAATGGGCCGATTCCAAAACTCCACCAATTTCTAAGACTACTATTTGATATCCTAAATTACTTTTTTTTTTCTAATTCTGATTGATTTAAGAGAGATATAGATATAAAAAAAAATGAATATATCTATAATTTTATAATATAAAGAATTCTTTTAAATTTTGTAATTCAATACTCTAAAACCATCAAAACTCCCCCACATTTCCGGATTTTCTGCTCTAGGCTGAATATGTAGCAAGAATTGAAAACGAGAAAATCCATTGAAAAGTTTCTGAAATAATTCGAATCATATTTGTTGCTCGTCTGTAGACAATAATATCCCTGATGTAGGTAAGTTCTAGATATTCCAATATTTTAAGGAAACAAAGATTTGAAAAGTTGCTTTAGAAGAAGTAGTCATATAGCGATGATAATTTATTCAACAAACCAAGTTAATCTAAATGTTTGGTTTGATGATTTCAAGAAGTGTTTGTGGAATTTTCTAAATAATCAAATGGATATCAGCATTATAACACAGCAGATATATATGTATGTCTGTTTTTTCAAAATTGTTGCAAACATAAATATGTAAATTTACCTGGGAGGATACATTGATCTATATAAAGAAAGGTGACCTCTCCCGTCAAAATAGACGCTAAAACTAAGCGACATCTGTTGACTGTCTCCGCAAACTATCGGACTCGGGTCGGTAACAAAGTCACAACACCAGCTTTGGAAAATTCAGAGCGCCCACGAGGAGAACAGAATTTAAGGCTAACGGTCCTCGATATCCTGGTCTACATGTAGCGCTCTGAAATTTCCAAAGCTGGTGTTGTGGCTCTGTCACAGACCCGAGTCCAATAGTTAACGGGGACAATCAACAGATGGCGCTTAGTCTTATCGTCTACTTTGGCACACACAGGAATGGTGATCTTTATTTTTATTGATTACTAGCCGAATGACCCGGGCAACGCCCGGGTTTTACCCGATTAAATGTTTTTATTTAAATACTATTCGTTACAATTATAAATTGGCGTCGTGGATGTCACTCTTATGAAACGTCCGGCTCCAAACTATGTGTCTGAGAAGCGATATTTTTATAGAAAGATGATCTGGCTTTTGTTTTCTGCTCGAATGAATGTTTTTCTGTTAGAACTTTGTTCCTGCGTACAAAATAATGAGCTGGTTTCACCCGTGGTCTCTGCTTTTTAGAATTTTTCCCAATATAATTTTGTATCTGATAATCTTACATGATACAGCAATATCGTCATCATCATGTTCTGACTAATAATATATAGTTTTAATAATTTATTTATATATTTTTTTAAAATAGCCTATCGTCTTCCCCGTATTTTTTTACCTTTGTATGGAAATTTTGGTTTGAATTAGTGAACTACTGCGAATTTGTATACCGGACATACAAACCAACAAACAAACAAACATACATACATACAAACATTCATTTTTATATATATAGAAAATATAATATAAATGAGTTTTAAAATTGTTTAAAAAAAATGCATCGGCCGGGAATCGAACTCTGGCCGCTCGCGTGGCAGGCGAGCATTCTACCACTGAACCACCGATGCTTTAAAAAAATGGCCATATTTAGGTATTCATTCCATACCGGATTAGTCCGCGTAAAAAAAAGTTCTTCGAATGAAAAAAAGAAATAGCCAAAAATACTAATCAAAATGCAGCCGAAAATTTTCCTCAGGTTTATAAAAAGCGACATGCAAAATTTGGTACCAATTGGTTCAGTAGTTTTTGAGTTTATCGCGAAACAGACAGACAGACAGAAATTGACTTTTATATATATAGAGATAAAATAAAGTGACCAATATTTGTGATTGAAAATATCACTGCCAACGTGATTAAATTTTAAAGATATTTGTAGGTATGGATCCTAAGAAATCAGGACCTACAAGAACCACCTCTGGCAGCAATAACAACACACTAGACGTTTTCTATTGGCGACAGATATAGAGAACGTGCTGACTAACACAGCAGCCGAACATTTTCTCTACGTAGGAAGGTTCGTACAATACCGGCAAGATGCGGTCGTGTATTATCCTGCTGAAACGTAGTTTTTCATAGGTCTCTATTAAAGGGCACTGCCACGGGCCTTAAAACATCAGAAAGGTGACGAGAACCGATCGAAGTGCTGGGAATAAGAGCTGGCCGAGACATGTATTCAATATCACTCCAGGTGATGAGCTATTATGACGATGTCAAATTCACGCTGGCAATATGCCTTCTCCACAAGCCAGTCTCGAGGCGTCTGGCACGGTAAAAGTTCAGTTCCCGTTCACACTATGAAGGGGTGTAAAGGTTGAATCCCCTGTAGTAATCTCGCGTTGCTAGTTGGAACGTGGGACACGGAATCTAGAAACGCTTAGGTTTTCGTTCTGTGTTGGGAGCATCCTTGCCGAGCATGTCGTGAAAACTAAAGGGTATAGACAACAGTAGCATTCTTCGCCTCAGCGAGGTTTCATCGCTCAACTTCGTGCCTTAAAGGACTCTGATTAAGGGCAGATTCAGGTAAGACTAGGTAAGGACCAGAAGGAAAGTTTCGATTGGAGCGTAGGACGGGTTTATACGAGTCCAAGCAGAAAGTCCGGGACAGCAACCCGGCTGAGATCAACTCCTGTAGACGCCTGTGGGCTGATTGGTCGACCCCACTTAAAAGCGGACGCGAGGAATCATACTAAATGGTAAGTCGATGTACGAGTGTGCACCCAGCTGGAAAACTGGGTGTGAGGGGTGCAGTTTCGGCTGCAGGTGAACATCCGCAAAGTTAGGAATCCAAATTGCCATCCATCCATCGGTTTGTCGTCTTAGTACCATCCTGAACAGACGATGTACACATACGGGGTACTGGAGTATTTATGACATTGATGGTGTTTTGTCCTGGTGCTCCATGGAAAGTGTCAGCCACCTTTCAGAGTTCCCTGTAGGCCTCCTTCACGGTTACGGTAGCGGCTCGGGGCTCACGACACCGTACTACAGGGCAGTCCCTTACTCGTGCTGCTTCTCCCGCCCTCCACGTAGAGGAGGACTTCTGGGCAGGCTTTATGACATCAAATGTCACATTTTGATTAGGTGTGTTGGATTATTTAGAGTTATTTTTATATTAATAACTCCTTTATTTCCCGCAAATTGCAAACAACGTCTACATTAAAATGTAAAGGATTCTAAAAGGTCAATCGACAAAGTGAAACCTATCAAGAATATTATAGTAGTTACAGTCTGGTGGTCTCAGATTGTAGAGCTCTCCCAGTTGCATAAAGAATTACAACTATCTTGTAGCTTCTCTACAAAATGACAAACATTATATATACATATAACGGTTGTCATAATTCCTTAAGTTACTGGTAGATAGAGGTTGCCTGGCCGGCATTCATATTTCTGTAAAAAAAACATAGATACTTCGGCCAGTTAAAATTGTATTTTCTCAACGTTTCAACAAAAATATATTGTCTTTGTCAGGAGAAATAAATTAAAATAAAGCATTTGGCAAGGCGTTAAGAGAACAATTTTATCGCCTTGCCAAATGCTTTATTTTTATTTATTTCTCCTGACGAAGATAAAAGATTTTTGTTAAACCTTGAGAAAATAAAACTTTAACTGGCCGAAGAGTCTTTTTTATTACAGAAACAATTGGTAGAGTTACACGTGAGAAAATAACTTAATTTGAATAAATATGTATTTTTCAATGCTTGAAATAGCTCACCTATATATATCTTTTAAATAAAAAGCTATGGAAATATGTTGATCTTATTCAGAAAAAAATTTACATATCAAATATCAACTTTCTGTTACATAAAAAACTTACTTTGTTAAAATAGTTATGTTTTTATCTCACAGATGGCGGTAGCTTGCTTCAGCTCGGCCACGTTTTTATTAAAAAAAAACAAGTTATGCTTATAAAGTGAGTAGAAACACGCACCTTGCGTAAGTTATACTTTTATAGGTAAAATTGATTACAAATACATCTGTATTTGAACGTTTGGGTATTACACTAATTAGTTTAATATAAAAACAACAAACAACCATTACTTATGTCTACGGCCATACCACGTTGAAAACACCGGTTCTCGTCCGATCAAAATGTCCTTCATTATCGATTGAGTCAACCCGAATGATATCCCTGCTTCTTCGGCGACCTCCCTGACAGTTATTCGTCGGTCTTCACGCACCAGTTCCAACACCTTGTCCACTTTTTCAGGCGTGGTTGATGTGGAAGGTCTTCCGGAACGCTCGTTGTCGGCGGTCTCTTCCCGACACTCCTTGAAGCGCTTGTACCATTCGAAAACTCGCCTTCGGCTCATGACGGCATCCCCGTAGGCTGTTTGCAACATCCAAAAAATTTCGGCACCCTTGAATCCGTTTTTCACACAGAACTTGATTCAAATTCGTTGATCCTCTATTTCGGTGACTAACGAAATCGAAGCACGGGCAAAATGGTTTCACTTCGAACAGCCGCTGCTCGCGCTGTTGTGGCGCGTGATTTTTGAAAATTAGCAGGTCTCCAAGCCAAGGGCGACGCTTGCGTGTCCACAAACCGGGAGAAAATATATTGAATTTTCAGGATTTTATGAGCAAAGTGTCGAAACTTTTTGATCAGAGTAGTATGTAAATATTGGCACGGTTAAATCATAAAAAGAATAGTTCTTAATTTGTAAGCCTCGTTTTTAGACGTTGATGGACTTCTATCTTAATCTCTTGCTTTAGCTCAACTCTTAATCTATTACAGAGTTTTATTTATTTATCCTCAGTTTGTACAAAGTACAGTACATATGGTGATGTAATGACACATGTCAATCATGTGTATAATTATTTACAGAAGTGATTATTATACAATATGAAAATCTTGTTATATTATATACAATATAAGGTTGTTGGTTTAAATTACCATATACACCAAAATAATTAGAAATATATTAATATCATAATTTGACAAGTCAGTTCTAGGTCAATAGAGAGAATAGTTGTGTTTTTGTTTCATAGATGGCAGCACCTTATAACTGCTCGACCACGTATGGAATAAAATATTTAAAAGTGAAACATTGCGTATAAGTTATACTTTAAAATAAATAGTTATCAAATAAAACTTTAACATTGAATATTAGTTAACAAACAACTTATTTCAATATAAAAATACCAAACAACCAACGCTTGCGTCTACGGCCATACCACGTTGAAAACACCGGTTCTCGTCCGATCACCGAAGTTAAGCAACGTCGGGCCCGGTCAGTACTTGGGAGGGTGACCACCTGAGAACACGGGTGCTGTAGACTCCTTTTTTTTTTTTTTATGATTTATGTTTACCCCGATAATAAAAAATCATTATTTTTTTAATCAGTTAATTTAATGTCATGTTTTTAACTACTGCCCCTTCAAAAGATTTACTCCAGTAAATTGTTTAATTCTATAATTTACATTCACCAACTTTGTATAATAAATACGAGAACACAAACTTCAGAAAGTCAAAACACAGAATTATAGAGAACAGAAAATTACCGTTTGTATAGAGAAACCACGACTTTCTCATGGGAACGCTCAAAAATGGTAAACCTTACAAATAATGTTTTGCACAATTCTTTTAAGTATTGATTCCTGTAGTGTCCTCCTCCTTTAATTAAATGCTTGAACACAATTTATTTGAGTGATTCTCTCTTCTGAGAAAGTTATTTTTTAATTTACAATATTTCCTCACGCATAGAGATACTATTCCTATTACAGTAGAACCTCCCTATAAAGGACACCTAATTGCAGAGCCAAAGTGTCCTTTATAGAGAAGTGTCCTCTTACCAGAGAGTTGCTAAAAAGTAAAAATTGTAATTTTGGTGATGAAAACTATCCTTTGTAGATAGGTGTCCCCTTATCGGAGAGTTGTTAAATAGTAAAAATTGTAATTTTGGTAATGAAAACTGTTTTTCTTTTTTTTTTTTTGGTAGAGAGGTGTCCTCTCATGGAGGTTCTACTGTATTAGAAAATGCACTCTTATATAAAAAAAATGGTTGGTGAAAAAAAATATATATGTGATAATTTGTATATAGCAATATGTAATCCCACCACAATCTTTGCAATGTATCGTCAAAAGATTTAATAAAAGTTAGGCTTCGCGAAAAAGGGAACAACCATTAACAGGATTGCATCATCCAGGAAGTAAAGGTCACTGCCCAGGACCCATAAAACTAAAGTTCAAATACCTTATTCTTCCTGGAAGATTGCAATCATGGCGACAATGGAGGTGCTAAGCCAATCACAGTTAAGTATGACCAACTAATAGCGAACCAGAAGCAGGCACGTAGAATGATCTCGACCAATGAGAAGCCGAGATAGTTAATGACGATGATCTCGGACAAGAAGTTAGGGAGAAGGTAGGTGACCGGGCTAGAAGCAAGGTGTGCTCAACTTAGGCTCCAACCAAGGTAAAGTCCTCTCGATCATGTGAAAGACAAGGTACCTCCTCCAGTCTCTCTCCCTTTCGCGAAGTCCAGGTTCTATCCCATCCAGGTGCTCGTTATTTCCCCTTTGGGAACCCACCATTCGACCAAGACTGCGCCATCAATCATCAATTCAACAGAATCCGACATAGGATTCACCACAATTGACCAATCCCACAGTAAGTTGACTGGAGTCAACAGGATCTTACACAGGTAACAACAGGACCCGACATATATTCATAGAAGAGAACGAAGGCTGATAATTACGAAGATCCTTTATTACAGAGTACGTAATATATCGTAGAAACATCCCGGAATTGCCACTTTCAACGAACATATTGTAACTAAGTATTTATTATTTTATTAACAGAGTATCTTTTTTATATTTTATTTTATCATTCATAGTTTGTTCTTGCCTTAAATAAATTGCTTTGTCATCCTGAAGTTTGTATTTCCTAATTTTCTACATGGGAATATTTTAAAGAATTATCACGCCCTTTTTATATTAGTGTTTATATTCTTCTGTTTTGATATTTCTTTTGACTCCCCAGCTTATAATTGTTTCTCGATGGGTTTTAAAAATACCATGTTGGGAAAGAGAAAATACAACAAATATCTTTAGTAAATAATTTTAACTCAATACAATATTTTTATTAAATTATTTTTAAAATTATCAAATTGTTTATAGTTTAATTATCAATTTTACGAAAATATTTCGGTATAATATTTGTAGAAATTTTCTCAAATTCGCATATTTTATGATCGAGCTTGAAATCCTAATTACAACCAAACCTACAGCATGAATTGATAATGAATACATTCCATGAAAGAGAATGTTTCTGAAATATTTTAAGTCGATTTTTGTGATTCATACTCTTGTATCTCGTCTGAAGACAAATCTCCCTACTATAAGTAAGCTATGCAAATTAAACTATTTTAACAAATGAGAGTTTTTGTTAAAGAGTTTAATATGAAAATAAGTGCTCATAATGGGATGATAAATTCTTCAACAGACGAAGTTAGTCCAATCTAAAAGTTAGGTTTGATGATTTCAATAAGTGTTTGTAGCAATCTAGAAATAACCAAACTAACCCGAATTTTTTATTACAAAATAGATCTGTTTTTAAAAATTGTATTAGAATATAAAGTTATTATAATATAAAATGAAAGGATTTAAAAGCACGAATGTTTCTTTTATACATAATACAAACTTCTACTGTCCTTACTGCGATGAAAAATATATTGGGAGGGCTTGGCTCATCAGTGGTGAACCCTCCCAGTGGTTTCGCCAATTTAATCCACCAGACCGCTTCTCAGAGTTCTAATACTGTATTGGACGATTCTGCTTTGCGATTAAATTGGCGAAACCGTTGGGAGGGTTCACCACTGATGAGCCAAGCCCTCCCAATATATTTTTTCATCGCAGTAAGTGCAATAGTAGTTTGTATTATATATAAAAGAAACATTCGTGTTTTTAAATCCTTTCATTTTATATATATTGTCAAGTAGCTCCATCCAGATGGGACACCTGTCAATCATCCCTGGACCCCGGGGGGACCATATGATCCCCCCCTGATCTGTAAATAAGGAAAACGGGACGGTGGCGGACATGAGGATAATCTTCAACTTGGGGTAAGTGGTACAAAACTCTCTCTCCCCCTATAAATACCCCTTATAATAAACTATTTATTCCCAAATTTGCCCTTGCTTTATTTATCTCCGCGACATATTTTGGTGGAGATGCTGGGTAACGTGACGGAACTTCGAAGAAGTCGACGTCTACAGGGACGTGAACCAATTATTGAACTTTTGCCACACTGAATAAAAATGGAAGACGACCACAGACCTACTGTTAGCGGATCCTACCTCCCTTGTCAGCGCCAACGAGATCCATCTACCTTTTCTGGAGATGGAAATATAAACCCTGGACAGTGGTTGAAGGAGTACGAGAGAGTGTCGAAGTACAACAGATGGGACGACACCATGAAGCTTGCCAACGTCGTCTTTTACTTGAACGGAACTGCTGGAAGGTGGTTTGATAATAACGAAGAATCACTCAACTCGTGGAGAAGCTTTGAAGACGCCTTCCGCGGTGTGTTCGGACTGCAGGAGGATTCTGCTCGACGCGCCGAGGAAGTTCTGAAGTCAAGAGCACAGAAGGCCGAAGAATCGAGCGAGTCATACATCCAGGAGATTCTTAGTCTCTGCCACCAGGTGAACCCTCGCATGGAAGAAGGTGAGATAGTTGCTCACATTATAAAGGGAATTTCGGAGACACATACCAGGTATTGGTGGCGAAAGACATACAGACGGTAGATGAAATCCTGAAGTTTTGCCGTCATCTGACAACCGTCAAGCAGCGCAGGATCAGCCGTACGAAATTCGCCAGGTTGTCAAACGTAATGCCCATTTCATGTGTTGACGACTCAGACGACTTGGCCGGCTTAATTCGCCGCATCGTTAGAGAAGAAATACAAAAGGTCCTCTCACCACCTGAAGTGGTCAATCCTCTCCGAGAAGTGAACGCCCTGGAACAGACTGTGAGGGAAGAAGTTAGCCGTGTTCTCCAACCTAACAGAGCACAAATCAACGTGGTACAACAACAACCACGCACGCCCTATAATATCGACCGACCAACCAAACCCAGGAAGACGGAACATTGGAGAACCTACGACGACAAACCAATCTGCTTCCACTGCAGACGACCCAGACATGTCGTCCGTTATTGTAGGGAACGACGGCAGGTCTTCGCTGAAGCCAGGTCAAGGAATGGCGGAGAAGGAAGAAATGTTGGATTTTCGAGTCGACCCCCGAGATATGACGCCGACGACGACTATGTAACGCCCCAAACCTCGACGTACTTCTACCGGAGCTCTTCCCCACATCCAAGCCGTGCAAGGTCGCCAGCCGGAAGACAATCCCAGTCGCCAGCCCGTCGTTTCAGCCGTTCTCCCAATCCTCAGAATTTGAAAAACTAGGTGGAGCGGCTTCTACCGGGGGTGAGGTCGCCATTGAGGAAAATCCTCCAGGGTATATCGCCGCTAAATTAAAAGAAAATTTTGTTATGGTCGAAATAAATGGACGCAAAATTAAAGCATTGGTGGATTCAGGAGCAGACTTTTCTGTTATTTCAGACAAATTTCGACGCGAACTAAAGACACCTCTCTTCAAAGAACCAGGTCCCATTCTTAAAGCCGCAAATAAAAATTTAATAGAGACCCTAGGAAAATGTGTCCTGAACATAGAAGTTAATGGTCTGAAGATATCCTTTAAATTCGTTGTTATGATGTAATGCAGCCATGACATCATATTCGGATGGGACTTCTTCAAGGCCACCGAAGCCGTCATTGATTGTGGCAGAAATGAACTCCATCTCGGGGAAACCTCCGTCCTGGAATCTCGAGAGGAGGAAAACCAGAGATTGTTTGCTTCCGACGACTTTGTCATCCCGCCTAAATCAATAAAGAAGATCAGTGTGATAAACGAAGAAGTATGCGGTGTTAGAGATGTTTTAGTCTCAACTTCAAAGGACTTATTATTAAGAAAAGAAGTTCTTATACCAAACTCATTGGTTACATTTCGACATGGCCGAGGTAGCATTTGGGTTGCGAATGGAGCGTCTTGGCCGCAACTGATACCATCAGGAATGAATATGTGCACCATGGAAAGTTATGAGAATGGAAATATCTGCAGTCTTATCGAATCCAGCGATAAGTTACAAGAAACGCAGCTAAAGTCACGTGAATGGTCACAGAAGCTAAACCTTACTCTAGATCCAGGGCTGTCTGAAATTCAAAGGTTACAGCTTGTTTCATGCCTTGACGAGTTTACTGATATATTTGACTTTGGGGGAACTTCTATTAAGCCCACCAGTACTGTGAAGCACAAGATAAACACAGGAGACAACTCTCCTATCAAACAGCGGCCCTATAGAGTAGCACCAAGTAAACGACGACTAATTCAAGATGAAGTAAACAAGATGATTGAAAATCACATCGTGAAGCCCTCTGAAAGTCCTTGGTCATCTCCTGTTATTCTAGTTCGAAAGAAAGATGGGACCTGGAGATTCTGCGTAGATTATCGTCGATTAAATAAGATAACAAAAAAAGATGTTTACCCGCTGCCACGCATTGACGATGCCTTGGACAGTTTAGCTGGCTCTAGTTACTTCTCCACGATGGATCTTCGGTCCGGGTATTGGCAGATTGAAGTGGACGAAAAAGACAGGGAGAAAACTGCCTTCATCACTCCAGATGGGCTGTATGAATTCCGAGTAATGCCCTTCGGTCTATGCAAAGCTCCAGCAACGTTTGAAAGGATGATAGATAGTGTTCTGGGCAGTCTTAAATGGAACATGTGCCTTTGCTACCTGGACGATATCGTAGTTTACGCACCTACCTTTGAGGAACATCTACGTCGTCTACAACTTGTATTAAGGTGCATCCAGAAAGCTGGACTAAGCTTGAACCACAAAAAGTGTCTTTTTGGATCAAGGAGGATAAAGATTTTAGGACACCTTGTTGACGCCAATGGAATTCATCCAGATCCAGATAAAGTTGAAGCAGTCTCTAAATTTCCGAGGCCAAAGAATATCTCTGAACTGAGGAGCTGACTGCCCGCTGTACAAATTCAATGGAGGAATCTCCAATCTCCACTCTGTCACCCCGGAAGCCCTGAACTGGCTGAAGGCCTTGCCTCTCAGACTTTAATGACCGAGAAGTCCTCACTTCTTTTTTCTAGATTTGATTCATTTTGTCTCCTCTCTTATTGTAAAGACGTTGCTGTATCACCTCATAAGCATAAATAAATAAATTGAAAACTTTGCTGACAAAGCTAGATCTTTGCATGACCTACTGAAGACTGAAAAACAATTCTATTGGAATGCAGCTCAAGAGAAAGCGTTTGAAGTCCTTAAAACAGCTCTAATTTCAGAGCCTGTCTTGGGACACTTTGATGAATCCGCTGATACCCATCTACACACGGATGCAAGCGGACATGGTATTGGAGCTGTTCTTCTACAAATACAAGGTGGAAAGGAGCGGCCTATAGCTTATGCATCTAGAAGCTTGACAAAGGCTGAACATAACTATTCTACAACAGAAAAAGAATGCCTTGCTGTAGTCTGGTCTATTAGCAAATTCCGTCCATATTTGTTTGGTCGACCATTCACGGTTGTCACTGACCATCATTCTCTATGTTGGTTGGTAGGACAGAAAGATCCTTCTGGCCGTTTGGCAAGATGGGCGCTGAAGTTGCAAGAATTTGACGTGACCGTTATCTACAAGAGCGGACGCAAACATAAGGATGCCGATTGTCTGTCAAGGAGCCCGCTTGAGAACGATCAACCAAGTGCTGTGATGTCACTAACCAACGTCGATATAGAGCAGACTAAAGACCCTGATTTAGCTAAAATAATCGATAATTTAAACTCAGGCTACACCAGAAAGGAATTCAGCATTATCGACGGCATCTTATACAAGAAAAACTATAGCACAACTGGAAGACCCTGGCTTGTGATGATTCCTAAACACTTAAGATCGGAAGTTATGGCAGATTTACATGACGCTCCTACAGCTGGGCATTTGGGTTTCGCCCGAACGTATGACAAAGTGAAGAAACGATTCTATTGGCCTGGCCTTTATAGAACTGTTCGCCAATATGTAAGCCATTGTCGGGAGTGTCAACGAAGGAAGAAATTACCTCGACGTCCGGCTGGACAACTTGTATCCATACCACCTGTAGAAAAGCCATTCTATAAGGTCGGGGTTGATCTCCTTGGAAGATTTCCAGTTTCTAAAGATGGAAACCGTTGGATCATTGTGTGCACCGATTATATGACAAGGTATGCCATAACGAAAGCGATCCCAGACGGAGGAGCAATCGAAACAGCTAAGTTCCTGGTTGAAGATGTTATCTTGAAGCATGGAGCTCCTAGAGAAATGATAACAGATCGCGGAAGAAATTTCATTTCTCAAGTAATAAAAGAGATCAATGCTCTGTGCGGAATTGTGCACAGATTTACAACGGCCTACCATCCCCAGACCAACGGCCTGACTGAAAGGTTCAACAAAACTCTGGGAGATATGTTGTCCATGTACACAGGTGTTGAGCAGAAGGACTGGGACCAAGTTTTACCCTACGTAACTTTTGCTTACAACACGGCTAAACAGGAGGCAACCGGCTACACTCCGTTCTTTCTTGTCCACGCCCGCGAGGCCGAGACCTACATCGATGCCGTTCTACCTTACCTACCAGATGAGATCTCTGACGACTACGTTGGAGAACTTGTGACCAGAGCTGAGGAAGCGCGTCAACTCTCCCGATCACGCCTTCTACAATCACAGGCGAAAGACCGTAGACTTTACGACCAGAAACATACTCCAGTATATTACCAGAAGGATGATCTTGTGTGGGTTTTTACTCCCATCCGAAAAGTAGGGCTCTCAGAAAAGCTACTGAAGAGATACTTCGGTCCCTACAAGGTGACCAAGAAGCTTTCAGAAGTTACGTATGAAGTAGAGCCCGTGGACCCGCCTCCCCGATCACGGAAAGCCAAGGATATCGTCCATGTCATTCGGATGAAGCCCTACCTGGACCCTGAAGAACAACATTCCATTCTGCTATGGAACACAGGCCGTGATAGATTTCCTTCCAGAACAAGGGCTGAGACAAGCTAATCAGCGGGTCGCTGTTTTCTCTAAAGAGGGAGAAATGTCAAGTAGCTCCATCCAGATGGGACACCTGTCAATCATCCCTGGACCCCGGGGGGGACCATATGATCCCCCCCTGATCTGTAAATAAGGAAAACGGGACGGTGGCGGACATGAGGATAATCTTCAACTTGGGGTTAGTGGTACAAAACTCTCTCTCCCCCTATAAATACCCCTTATAATAAACTATTTATTCCCAAATTTGCCCTTGCTTTATTTATCTCCGCGACAATATACATATAGATGGAGCGTTATTACTTTGTGTTAAAGTTATTAATATTGTAACGTAGTTAATTTATTTACATTATTTTTATATTGTATTGATTTGCATAAGTTTTTAATTGTGTCATAGCTATATAAATGCACGTAGATACAATTTTAGGGTAGATTGTTGTTACAGTCCGTTCGTGTTTATTTTTTTTTCAACGCGACAATATTGTAATAAAAATATCACTGCTAATTATGTAGAGAGACATTTTGAGTCAAAAGGCGATCCATTAATTAAGATTATATATATCATATTATATTATACATTTTATTTACCAAAAATATTAATAGCATACTGTAAAAATAACGTTTTAAAACTCATATACACGAGTCCACTGTGCGCTTTTATCTTAAAATTGAATTTGACTTAAATTATCACATTTCGATTTTTGCGTGTTTGTTTATTAGGATTTTACGTCCATTTCCATACAACAAACACATTGAAAAAATTAAAATTCGAAACTATTATAGACGTGTAGGATTCTTTTAAAAATAAAACAATTTCTACTGCCCTTACTGCAATGGAAAAATTAATGGGAGGGCCTGGCTTATCAGTGGTGAACCCTCCAGCGGTTTCCCCAGTTTAATCTACCATACCGCTGATCGAAAAAGGCAATATAACAGCATTATGGTATATTAAACTGCCGAAACCGCTGGGAGGGTTCACCATTGAGGAGCCAGGCCCTCCCATTAATTTTTCCATTGCAGTAAGGGCAGTAGAAATTGTTTAATTTTTAAAAAAAGAATCATACGCGTCTATAATAGTTTCAAATTTTAATAACAGATGGCGCACTAATGCATATTAATACATTATAAACGATACTTAAAATTATACCGCATAAGTTTCTTTTCTATGAAAAATCAATATTTATTTTAAAGAGAAATATTTACTATTTCTAACTTTTTTGAATGAAGTATGAGAGGGTGAAAATATGAAGAGTAATGGCGACACTTTTATTTTTCCCGTTCGCCATTACTCTTCATATTTTCACCCTCTCATACTTCATTCAAAAAAGTTAGAAATAGTAAATATTTCTCTTTAAAAATAAATATTGATTTTTCATAGAAAAGAAACTTATGCGGTATAATTTTAAGTATCGTTTATAATCACACGCCGCAGTCCTTGATAATATATTAATACATTGTAAATATTTTTACGATTATAAAAAGATAAATTAACAAAATGGGTTTATGTCCAAAGAACTGTCACAGTAACTTTGACTGTTTGCAGAAGTAATTTGAAAACCAGCCTAGGTGTAAATCTCTATCATCTTGTATGCTCTCTTATTGATTCTCTGGTTATGAAAATGGCGTGCTTATTTATCGGTAATTTTTTAAAATTTTATTTGAAAGTAAAAGACGAGAACCGGTGTTTTCAACGTGGTATGGCCGTAGACTTTAGTGTTTGTTGATTTGGTCTTTTATATTGAACTAAATTCATTTGATACCTAATGTACTCATATCATAGTTATTAGTGATTCAGTTTCTGTTTAAACTGTAAATTACATATCGTATATTTTTTCAGTTCTCTTTAAACATTATTCGTCGGTTAAGAAAAACGTGCCCTGTAAGCTACCGCCATCTATGAGGACTAATTATAACTATTTTACAGTCTGCGTTAGAACAGAACATAAATAAACTATTCAAAATATAGGTAGGTATTAAAAAATGAGAAAATTGTATTTTTCTAAAAATATTCATTAATAATGATAAAATCCATTCAAATTATAAACGGGTTCAGTAAAAAAAAAAAAAAGAAATATATTCCAAAAATTCGGAAAACTTATAAACTAACATGTGAATTTTACCAATACATAAAATTTCTTAATGATAAATAATGCACAAATGATGTTAATAGATAACTCCAGTTTAACAATTATTAGTACTTATTGGATTGATCCAAGTTATGTACAAATGTCGCCAGTCACAATGAGATGGAATTTAAATGGGTTTAAAAAGCTATATTTTCACATAATACAGTTAAACCTGTCAATAGCGCCCCCTTTTGGACTCACCAAAATAGGGTGCTATAGAGAGGGGGTGATATAGACAGTTTAATGTAAATCGCATCGTACTACGTATTTAAAATCAGGCGCTATAGAGAGGAAGGCGCTGTTTAGAGGGGGCGGTATAGACAGGTTTAACTGTATATGTAAAAATAATATATCTTTGTATAGATTTTTAGAGAATTGATAATAAAATATTTTATGTAATCGGTCAACGTTGGCGTTTGATATTGTATGAATCTATGTTCATCCTGGGCATGGATATATAGCAGCCGAGGATTTCTTTCTTCATTTGTTGGAGCAGATCAACCAGTCATCATTTCCTGTGATCATTTACATGGATGCTAATAATAAAGATTCTTCCCTGATTTTACATTTTAACTAAACAAATAAAGGAATCTAGGGTTTGGTTTCTTTTAACAATTATTTTATTTCTCGAGATTTCGGGCCAACGTGCCCTTCAACTTCAACACGGAGACACCAGAAGTACTAGCTAGTACTAGTGTCTCTTCTGGTGTCTCCGTGTTGAAGGGCATGTTGGCCCGAAATATCGAGAAATAAAAGAATTGTTGAAAAGAAACTAAGCCTTAGATTCCTTATTGATTTAGTTAAAATGGATGCTAATTCCCAATCTCCTTCCTGAAGCATAGGTGCAAGGCCGGATTCCCGTGGAGCAAGCCTTGAATGTTTTGCCTGCGACAATAACTAACATTTTCTAGGCCCTCCTGTGAATTTTAAGTGGTCAAACGGGTTATTGACTTCATCCATTGATATCACATTGTCCTATCCAACTCTTTGGTTATCCATTCCTCTAGGAGCTTACTGAAGGAACTATCCACATCCCAATATTGACATCCCTTCCAGCTATGAGCAACAGTGAAGCGATTACTACCTGGGTTCTTGTATCAACAGGACAACTTTAAACTGTTCCTCAATTCATCTCTACACATTTATTTATTATCATTTACAAAGCACGCGATATCCGTCTTGGATATTTGCATGCATACACAAGTTTGGGAGCTTATTTACAGTAATTATTAATATGAAATTAGTTATTATAATAGAATTATTAACATATTTGTCAGTTAGTTAACGATTTAATTACCCTATAATGAATATTAGTGAACATCACATAAGAACAGAAATTTAGAGCTATTTACAGCATATAACTATATTACAGCCCAGGCTATCTATTACTAAAAAACATTCTACAAAATCTATTAAAATTTATATACATATATCTATTATTAACTATTTGATTTAGACAATTTATATTTATTTGATTTTTGACTCTCAAGTCCTCTACAAGTCGACAGTCCGTTAAAATATGTACAGGATTTTCTTCTTCTGCACCACATGAGCATTTAGGCGAATCCGTCTTTCTGACTTTGTACAAATATGATCTAAAGTTACCGTGTCCAGTAAAAAATTGGACATTGTAAAAATTTGGCTTGACATATTTGGGTATTTGGGAATCACTGAAGAAGGACTTGAAAATGGTATTAGTCTTCTCATAGTATTTCTGCAATTTTTCCCTTATGTAATTAGAAATTATATTCCTACTTGAAGAGTCAAATCGGTTGTAATTTATTTCGGTTTTCAACATGTTAGATTCAATATATTCAGTAAGTTTGGGGACTTGTGCAAGTATATGTGTACAATCCGATGATGTTGTACTGTAGGCCTGTATACAATGTTTTAATATACTATATTGAAGAGAATTAAGTTTGTCTCTTTAGACTTTTGTTTATGAATGGATACCATATTGGATAACCATAAGTAATTGTACTTCGATATAATGTCTTATACAATATCAGTCTTCGTCTAAAGTCCAGACCCCATGCTTTCTTTGTCAGGCCAAATAGGTATCCACTAGCTCTAGTTACTTTTATGATCATTTCATTAACATGAGGCGTAAAGTCCAGTTTGCTTCTGACTCGGTGATTTTTAATAGTCACTCCTAGAATCTTAAGTTCTTCAACCGGTTTAATTAACTTGCTACCTGAGACTATTATATCGCTATTGCATTTATATAAATATAATATTTTTGTTTTTTCATCTGACAATTTTAATTTACGACTTTCACACCACTTATTGATTTTTCTTAATACATTATCTATTGTATTTCTTAGTTGTTCAGGAGTTTTATTTCAACATATTAACGTAATATCATCTGCATATCCTATTGTTTCACAATTATCATCCAGATTATTATTCAGTATCTCATTAATAAGAATATTCCATAATGTGGGAGACAGTGGTCCTCCCTGTGGACATCCTTTACTTAGTTTCTTATTAATTTCATTTGAGGAATATCTTAATCTTATTCTTCTATTATCAAAGTATGATTGTAGAAGTTTTTCATTGAAGCCTGCACACCATCTTCATCTAGTCTTTTCATCAGGGCCTATCTACACATAGTTTCTGTCTTCCTACATATGGTCTCCATACCAGATGACATATACAAAGTAATTCTTCTGCTTACTTCTTCCATCCTGCAGACAGCCTTAACTTCCGCGTGAGGAGACGCTCCAAGACTTCTAGACCATCGAAACCATGGTGAACTTCCGAGCTGAGTCGGCTCAGAAAGCTGGTAGTTACCCTCCGCCGCTGCAGCCAGAGAGACCGCTGTCCTATCAGATTATTTCCGTGGAATATACCGAGCTTGCCACAAAAGGCTTAAAGCGGCTATCAGGAAAGCCACTCGTTGCTTAATCTCTGCCTGGTTTCAACCGCGGCGTGGATCTACCGTTTTATCGCCAGCGGCCATAGCTCACCAAGAGGTCCGCCCGTTCATAAACATGATAAGGCTCTACTTTCTCTCCTGACGAGACTTGCCGGGCAGTTCTGGATCACTTATTCCCGCCTGACACCCGACCACTTCCACCAAGAACTACACGGCCACCAGATGAACCCGGCTTTAAACCGGTGAAAAACATGTAAGCAATCTACCGCTGTGGCAGAAGAAAAGCTCCAGGATCTGATGGTTTCGTTCTTTTTGTCTAACTCTTGGCCGTTCTTCTCTACATTCACTGTTAGCAGAATATTCACCACGTTCCTGAGCCTGGGCCACTTCCCTCTTCCTTGGAAGTAAGGTTTACTCATACTCCAGCTTCATATTCCACCCTGCCTCGAAGTCTTGCTCACAACCCCTCACGTGCGGCACCACTAGCGGCCTGGACAGAAGTGTATACCCAGACCCCTCAGAATATTTTCCCCCACTCCAAGTCGCTTCCTCAAATTTCTCCCAAAGGTTTGTCACGGAGAGGTCACCACCACCATCCTCAAGGATATTTCCTGGAAAACTTTCTCTCCTGCACCGTGATACGGATTCAAATTGCCCTCATTGCTTTGAAGAACCACAGACAATGGATCAAGCTCCTATTGAACGTCACAGAATTTTTTAGGCAGAGAATACAAACAACATTTCTACTTGGACTGGCTCGGCTCGATCCTGCATCGTTGGCCCGACTTCCAGACTCGCTGCCAGCATGAAGATTTTTGGCCAACTGGTTCAACTCTGTAACCTGACTAGAACTCTACCCTAGACTGCTAGACATTCCTGGTAGTTCGCTGCTCCAGGAACTCGGGTTATGTCTATCTTCAAGACGGTCATATGGAAGGACTACAGGGTCTCAATTACCCGCTATCATTAACTGCTGAGAAGACCGACATGTAACCCGTATGGCCTTAATGGATCCGACAGCTACGTTAAGAGCCCAGAGTCAAGAAATGCGGTCATTTTCAAGTAAAAGGTGTCAAGAAGAACGTTTGCAGCAGCATGGACTGTCAGCTCGGCGACCATTACTTCGGCTACCCTTGACAGGAGCGCATTCAATGGTGTGATCAACGACGACCCAGGGCGCAGGAATGGAGGGACGTCGGATTTTCTGAAGAATCCAAGTTCTGTTGACGGCCGCATTCTGAGAAGGCTATCGCGGAGTAGGCACATTGCCAGCGTGTATTAGACATCGTCATACTGGTCCGTCACTTAGAGTCGTGGGATTCCATAGGGTACCCGTTACCTTTTGTTCACATTCCTGGCACTTCGAACAATACCCGTTACTAAAAAAAAGCATAGAGCTCCTCTCCCGTCAAATTAAGCATCAAAACTAGACGCCATCTATTGACCGTCGCCGCAAACTCACGGCCTCGGTTCGGTGACCAAGTCACAACACCAGCTTTGGCAAACTGAAAACCTAGGCTGACGAGAGCCATTAGTCCGAAACGATTGTCTCTAGGTGGACGCTACTCAGTTTGCCAAAGCTGGTGTTATGGCTTTGTCACCGACCTGAGGCCGCTAGTTTGCGGAAACGGTCAATAGATGGCGTCTGGTTTTGACGTTTAATTTGACGGGAGAGAGCCATATGCTTTTTTTAGATCAATTTCCTCCCGGCAAATTTCCCATATATAATCCCCGTTACATTTCTGATGTGTCAAGGCCTGTGACTGTCCACTTTATTCAAGGCTTGGGAACCACTATGTTCCAGCAGGATTATTCACAACCGCATGTTGCTGGTATTGTACGGAACATCTTACATAGAGAAACTGTTCGGCTGCTATCCTGGCCAGCATGTTCTCCTGATCTGTCGCCAATAGAAAACTTCTATTGTGTTGTTATTGCTTCCAGAGGTGGTTCTTCATGGTACTGATTTCTTAGGATACCTACGTTTAAATTTATTGAAAATGCAATAATTTGTTATTCACAGGGTAATGTATTTGTCAAATAACTATCTTTTTATTATTTTCATTTATTTCCAGGAGTGTAGAAATATTTTTCAGATAAGAGCCCACAGTCTATGTGTTCGGAAACAAATGTTTAGATTGAATTCAATACATAGTTTATATTTTAGAAATATAATTCAATTGCTATCTACGCGTGTATGCAGTGATGTATTATCACTTGGTCACGTCATTTTCTAATCAATAAAAATAAAGATCACTATTCCTGTGTGTGCCAAAATAGACGATAAAACTAAAGGACATCTGTTGACTGTCTCTATAAACAAGCGGACTCGGGTCTGTGACAGAGCCACAACACCAGCTTTGGAAATTTCAGAGCGCTACATGTAGACCAGGATATCGAGGACCGTTAGCCTTAAATTCTGTTCTCCTCGTGGGCGCTCTGAATTTTCCAAAGCTGGTGTTGTGACTTTGTTACCGACCCGAGTCCGATAGTTTGCGGAGACAGTCAACAGATGTCGCTTAGCATCTATTTTGACGGGAGTGGTTACCTTTCTTTATATAGATCAATGGATCCTCCCAGGTAAATTTACATATTTATGTTTAGAACAATATTGCAAACAGACATACATATATATCTTTAATTGCTCTATTTTCAAAACATATACAGGGTGTACCAGGTAAATTGGGACTAACTTTGACAGTCCATAAAACAAAAACTACTTGAGATTAAAAACTTGTTTTTTTTTTCATTACGTAGCCATATTCATGTAAAATGCAACAGTACATGTGTGCGCAGTGTAGTGATGAAGAGTAACCGAGAATTTGAAAATCGAGCTGCCATCATCGTTGCTCTGCGCGCCGGAAGGAGCCCCAAAGAGATAGTGGATTTTCTTAAGTTGCCCAAAACCACTATTTATCGTGTCAAGAAGCAGTTTGATGAGGCCGACAGTAACAAAGAGGGGATAGCTACAAGGAAAAAGCACTCGCGTCGATCGGACAGGGTAAGAGGCGAAGAATTTGTCAAAAATGTCAAGGAGGAGATTGATGGAAACCCTGGGAAGAGCATGAGGGCCATAGCCAAGGAAATGGACGTTGGCTCTATGACAATTGTCAGAACTATCCATGAGGACCTTGGTCTCAAGTCTTATGCCCTTCGGAAAGGTCAGTTGCTGACTGAGAATATGAAGAATAACAGAAAAGGAAAGGCTGCTGCCCTCCTCAACAACCTGAAACACGACTCTTTTGGCATGCTAAGGTTCTTCTCTGACGAAAAGAACTTTGACGTGGACCAAAAGGTAAATCCCAGGAATGATCGCTGGATCTGTAAAGACCCCTCAGAGATACCTGTCGTGATGCACACGAAATTTCCTGCCTCCGTAATGGTCCTTGGCGTTATCAGCAGTGAAGGTGATGTCATGCCTCCCCATTTCTTTGAGAAGGGCCTTAGGATGAACGCTGACACCTACATCAATGTTCTGGAGACCGTTGGATGGACATGGTGGCCGCAGGAAGGAAGTATGTCTTCCAACAGGACTCAGCTCCAGCCCATAAGGCAAAAAAGACACAATCGTGGCTGACACTTAACGTCCCTAGTCACTGGGGTCCTGATATTTGGCCCCCTAATTCTCCAGATTGCAATCCCCTCGACTACTATGTATGGGGCGTTGTTGAGAGAGATGTCAACAAAGCTCCTCATACCACCATCCAGTCTGTCAAGAAAGCAGTTCACACGGTGATGACCCAAATGGACAAGGTCATCGTCGCCAAGGCCTGTGCTTCATTCCGCACTCGCCTCGAGACTGTTGTAGCTAATAATGGAAACTACATTGAATAAATAAAAACTATATCCTTTTATCTACTACTGTGTCAAATTTCATTCGGATATTTTAATTTTTACTTGCAAAAAATTTCAGTTAAAATACCATTGATGAAATTCCCAATTTACCTGGTACACCCTGTATATATACTGTGTTATAATGTTGATATCCATTTTTTTATTTAGAAAATTCCACAAACACTTCTTGAAATCATCAAACCAAACATTTAGATTGGAATAACTTGGTTTGTGTTGAATAAATTATCATCGCTATATGACCACTTGTTCTAAAACAACTTTTCCATAGCTTTGTTCCTTTGAAATGTTTGTATACCTAGTACTTAACTACATCAGGGATATTATTGTCTACAGACGAGAGAGAGAGAGAGAGCAACAAGTCTGATTCTATTTATATCAGAAACATTTCATGTGATTTCTTCGTTATCCTGTTTTGCCATGTAAAAGCCTGACACTAGACTGTTGGTGGACAGCTCTGGTGGTTGGCTTGAACAATCCTGGAACCGGGCTAATTCTCTCTCATTGAATAAACTCGGTAAAATCCATAGAATTTGGATACATTCAATAATTAAAGAGCCCAAGTATATATATTATTAGTGTTATTTTTATATTTAAGATTTTAATTTTTTGGTGAATAATATTTTCTCAATTTTAAAATAGAAATAATTTTATATTCACACAAATAAAATTTATTTATTATAATATAATATATTTTTAAAGGAAAAAAATATATATTAAAAAAAAAAAGGAGCCTACAGCACCCGGTGTTCCCAGGTGGTCACCCTCCCAAGTACTGACCGGGCCCGACGTTGCTTAACTTCGGTGATCGGACGAGAACCGGTGTTTTCAACGTGGTATGGCCGTAGGCAAACGCCTTGGTTGTTTGATGTTTTTATATTGAAATATGTATTTTATTAAATACCATTCAATGTTGACGTTTTATTTGATAACAATTTATTTTAAAGTATAACTTATGCGCAATGTTTCACTTTTAAAATATTTTATTCCATACGTGGCCGGCAGTTATAAGGTGCTGCCATCTATTAGACAAAAACACAACTATTCTCTCTATTGACCTAGAACTGACTTGTCAGATTATGATATTAATATAATTCTATTCCTTTTTGTGTATATATTCGCATATATTCATATATATATTTATTGTATACATTTAGCGCGGAATAATACCATTGCTAGTGAATTGAGTATATATCTCACTAACTTTGAAATTTGAGCAAGGCGACAGCTTTCAAACGTTGTTACTAATGTAAGAGCATATGGATTACTAATATTTTATTTAAAGGAAACATTTTTATTGATTTCATAGAATATATATGTGAATCTTATTTTATAATTCTTATTAATAAATTAACGTCAATATAGTTTTGTATTAGAGACAATTCTGATATTTCTTCACACTGTTTCTTCCATTTGTAACACACACACACACATCTAAACTGATATTTTGAGAATACAATGATGTATCCGATCTCCAGTTAGTAGGCTATGTGAAAATGAAGGTGTCAAAATTGACTGCTACACTGTGACGTGTCTATATCTTCGGGAAGCGTATTAAGACACGGAGTTCCTGTTTGTGAAGTGGCAACCTTCCTGTAGAACATGACTGGGTACTACTATTAGTATATATGCAAAGTAGACGCATCAGATAGCGTATCCGCTTTTCATATTTTGCATATTTCTAAACGAGGTAAAATCTTCCCAATTACATGCGTGGTAAGGACAAAATACTCAGGAGATAAGTTTCTTCATTAATTTATTAGGACATCAAGCTTTCGGGCACAGCGTGGCCCTTCTACAGGATCAATTGTATAAGAAAAATGATACACTATATACACGAAGAATAAATCTGCATATGTATTTGTTGGAATAAGCGATCCAAAGATTGGCGTGGAGCCAATGGCGTGGGGGATCCACCAATCAACGGCCGTGGCGGCGCTGCAGTCGACGTCACTATCTATCCTACTTGCCCTTTAAAATGTTGTTACTATAACATCTTGTTTTAAGTTACTTTGTTTAATAAATAATCCTTTTATTCCTTGATTCAATCTCAAACTTCAACAGTATTATTAGAAATTAGTTGTAAAATTTTGAAATAATCGGTAATACTTAGGATTTTTGTTTAAAAAGAACATCGAGACATAAGCAAATTAATAAAATATGTTAAGAAGAATGATATACGAATATTACAAGGTATTAAGATAAAGGCGTAATAAGACAGAAAGGACGTTCCTACGATTCGACGGAAACTGTGATAAAATTATGAGTATTTATAAGGTAAAACAGTTTAAAAGGATATTAAAATAAATGAACAAAACAGGGAATTCATGGGGTACATCAATGGCTATTTATGTAATAAGCTTATATACGGCTCAGGTACATCAATATGTCTGTTTATACTATTATACCTCAGAGATAGCAAGGCCTCGACAACCAATCTTTTGTGTTTATGTGGTATATTAGAATAATGTGATCTTGGATCAGTTGTGTTGAAACTATGTCCTGTCTGTGAAATGCGCTGGACAATAAGTGATTTCGGATCGTTATGTCTGATGTTTCTGTCGTGTTCCTGTATTCTGTCTTTAATGTAACGGCTAGTTTCACCTACATAAACACTGTCGCAATCGTTGCATTTTATGGAATAAACAGCATTGTTTCTTTGAACAGTGTTCCGAGGCGTGTTGTTTTTAGTGATAGGGTTCCTTAAGATAGTGCCTATACTGGGAGTGTTGGAAAAGTAAGTGCGGATGCCGAAGTTCTTTAGTTCTCTAGCTATTTTTATGCTTTGCAAGGAATACGGTATTGTGCAGATGGATTTATAGTTGTCATATATCTTGGTGCGGGATGGGTTATGGAAATGCCTTAATATAAAGTTTTTAGGATAACCAGAGGACATTAAATTTGAAATTATGTTATTTGTTTCCTTTTGCTTTGACTCCAACACCCCTAGTATAGGCACTATCTTAAGGAACCCTATCACTAAAAACAACACGCCTCGGAACACTGTTCAAAGAAACAATGCTGTTTATTCCATAAAATGCAACGATTGCGACAGTGTTTATGTAGGTGAAACTAGCCGTTACATTAAAGACAGAATACAGGAACACGACAGAAACATCAGACATAACGATCCGAAATCACTTATTGTCCAGCACATTTCACAGACAGGACATAGTTTCAACACAACTGATCCAAGATCACATTATTCTAATATACCACATAAACACAAAAGATTGGTTGTCGAGGCCTTGCTATCTCTGAGGTATAATAGTATAAACAGACATATTGATGTACCTGAGCCGTATATAAGCTTATTACATAAATAGCCATTGATGTACCCCATGAATTCCCTGTTTTGTTCATTTATTTTAATATCCTTTTAAACTGTTTTACCTTATAAATACTCATAATTTTATCACAGTTTCCGTCGAATCGTAGGAACGTCCTTTCTGTCTTATTACGCCTTTATCTTAATACCTTGTAATATTCGTATATCATTCTTCTTAACATATTTTATTAATTTGCTTATGTCTCGATGTTCTTTTTAAAAAAAATCCTAAGTATTACCGATTATTTCAAATTTTACAACTAATTTCTAATAATACATATGCAGATTTATTCTTCGTGTATATAGTGTATCATTTTTCTTATACAATTGATCCTGTAGAAGGGCCACGCTGTGCCCGAAAGCTTGATGTCCTAATAAATTAATGAAGAAACTTATCTCCTGAGTATTTTGTCCTTACCACGCATATTTTGCATATGTTTAAAACTTTATAAGTGAATTATTATCTTTATTTAATTTCTAAAATAAGGGAATTAACTTTAAACAGGTAGAAATTGAAGGAAGTTTTTAGTTAATGAAGGAGTTTTTAATTAATGATTTTATTTAATCATACAAACATTACAATTATAACATAATAGAAAGAAAATAATAATGGGAAATACAGCAATCAAATATATATGTGCTATCGAACAAAAGCAACAAACAACAGCGTAGTCAAATATCAATAAAATTTCATCAATGATAATAAGCTTGGAAATTAAATCCAACAAAGCCCCCCTTTAATTTCAAGCTAAATATCTTGATGGCTAATAGCTAAGCTGCTACGTCACAACGTGACGTCATGGACTAAGATGGCGCTACTTGCCGTTTCTTTGTTTACCGGAAAAAATGTTAACATTTAGGCCTAAATACCAAAGGAATATTATATACACACATTGATATCAAATAAAAATAACAATATACATACATTTTTACATAGAGTTGGTGTTATAATTAAATAAAGATAACAAATGGATTAATTTTTCCTTTGATAAAGCCTTTGTTAAAAAGTCAGAAATGTTGTCTTCAGTTTTTACATATTGAATGCCAAAAATATTATTTTTCAATTTCTCATGTAAAAAAGCAATAGATCTAACGGGGTTGAAATATGCTTACAATCTTGCATGTTATATTTTTGTAAAATTTTATTTATGTAATTTTCCTGTTTTAAAATCAGTCTAACATCCTCTTTAATGATTTCAATGCCTAAAATGTTACAAGTTGTTAAACTTTCCTTTATTTGGAAGTGAATTCTTATTTTTTGTATTATATCATGCAAAATTTCAGGATTAGAATTAATGATTATCATATCATCAACATGCAGTCCTAAAAGTAAATGTGAATTGCCATTTCTAAAAGTAAAAACACATTTATCAGATTTAAGTTGTGTTAAACCTATTTCAAAAAGGTATTCTGTAAATGTTTCATACCATACCCTACCACTCTGTTTAAGTCCATACAATGCCTGATTTAGTATACATACAGAGGTCTTTTTCTTGTCATCCTGGTAGCCTGGAGGTTGGGTCATGTAGATGGTCTCTGAAAGTTTTCCATACAGGAATGCTGTTTCAACATCAAAGTGGTGAAATTCATATCCTGCCATTGTAGCATAGGCTAGAAGAGTTCTGAATGAATCTGTTTTCATCACTGGAGAAAAGGTTTCTGTGTAGTCTGTCCCATATTCCTGAGAGCAGCCCAAAGCAACAAGTCTTGCTTTGTAGATCTTCTGATTGGTTTGAGGATCCATTTTCTTTGAAAATATCCATTTGGATTTTATTGCTTTAGCACCTTCAGGTAATTCAGTAAGGTCCCATACATGATGGTTCTGAAGAGAATGAATTTCCTTATCCATTGCTTGTTGCCACAAAGGTGAATCGGGATGATTAATTGCTTCTTCATAAGATGATGGTAGCAAGTTTCCATGGGAAAGCTTGAGTGCTCCTACAGCTGGATCATAGGTGGGATCTTTGTCTTCATTGTCTTCAATAGGTTCATCATCTGAAGAAAGCTCATAGTAAAGTTTATCTTTCAAATTTGGTCTGAGATTGTAAGGAAGTTCAGAATGTTCATCTTGATTTTCAAGATCAGAATGAGAATGATCATCATGATTTTCTACTTCTTCAGAAGTTTCTGGGATAGTCTCTTCTGGAAAATTGTAAAGGAAATATTTTTGAGTGTCATCTGAATCATTTTTGTTTAGTATTTCCTTTCCTAATTTATTTTCAAGAAATTTAACATCTCTTGTTTCAATTACATTTTCATTTTCATGATCAATTAGTCTCCAAGCCTTTCTTGTACTTGAATATCCAACAAATATTCCAGCCTTGGCTGTAGGTTGAAATTTTCCTCTTTTGTGCTTGTGTACATAGTAGTAAGCTATGCATCCAAATATCTTTAGATGAGCTACAGTTGGCTTTCTATTTGAAAATCTCTCTTCAGGAGTTATCCATCCCAATTTTTTACAAGGTGTTCTATTTTTCAAATAAGCAAAGGTTGACATTGTTTCTGCCCAATATCTCAATGGAAGTTGTGAGTCTATCAGCAAAGCTCTTGTTCCTTCAATCAGTGTTCTGTTATACCTTTCTGAGATACCATTTTGTTGGGGTGTGTAAACATTTGTCAGTTGGTGTTTTATGCCTTTACCTTTTAAATATTGAGTCATTTGATGATTTGTGAATTCTTTTCCATTATCTGATCTTAATTGTTTGACTTTGATTTCTTTTTCCTTTTCAATTTCTTCAATGAAAGATCTGATGATGTCAAAAGTTTCCAATTTGGATGAGAGAAATTCTACAAATATTTTTCTAGAAAAGTCATCAACAAGTGTTAATACATATTTAGCACCTCCAATTGATTCCTCTTGAATTGGTCCAATCAAATCAATATGTATTAAGTCCAATGGTCTAGTAGATTGAGGATATAGAACTGGTTTGAAGGGTGTTCTAGGATGTTTGGCCTGAATACAAACTTGACAAGTGTCCATATTCTGGGATTGGGTATTGAAATTGTGAGCTGAATTATTCTTCAACATTTGCTTCATGTATTCTTCATTTAGGTGTCCCAATCTTTTGTGCCAATCATTCCAGGTATGAAGAGTAGCCTTTAAAGCCTGTGATGGAATTTCTTCTGGTGCTGATGTTTTGATTATGTAGAAATCATTTATTCTTTGGGCCATCAAAATTTCCTCTCCATCTTCCTCCATTATATGTCCTCCATCCTTGTCAAAAAGTACTTTTTTATTGTCATCTACCAGTTTGTTAACAGACATTAAGTTACCTGACAATTTTTCAACATATAGATCATTAAGCCTAATCAACTTATTCTGTCCTTCAATTTCAATTGCTCCTTCTGCATTGGATATTATTTCAGAGTCATCTGCAAGTTTTATTGTTTTGTGAACCTCTCTTTCTTCCTTTAATAGATCTCTATTTGATGTCATGTGACAGCTAGCCCCACTATCAATCACCCATTCTTCAGGTTGTTGAGTAGTTTCATATTCTTTGATGTTGGACACATGTTCCTCAGGTTGCAAATTTACAAATTTTGCCTTATTTTGATGTTCAGGTTTATTCTTTGAGGTTTGTTTATTTTCACTCCCTCTTTTATTTTTAGGATTATGCCAACATTCTATAGCCTTGTGGCCAGGCTTAGCACAAATGAAACAAATAGGCTTATTACCATTTCTATTTTTGTGGAAATGCTTACTGTTTGAGAAAGATTCTTTATGTATTGTATTGAATGCTTTGGAATTTCCTTCCTTTTCTTCATGAGAGAATCTTTCATGGTAAAGTTTTAAGCAATTTTTAAGATCAGAAATGCTTACCTTCATTTGGGAATTCAGTTGAAGTGCAACAAGGTTGTACTTTTGGGGTAGTCCTCTGATCACTGAAGTGGTGAATTCTTGATCTTCTATCTCTGCACCAAGGTTTCTTGCTTGTTCTAATAGCTTCTCTGATCTGTAGAGATATTCTTCCCAATTTTCTTCTTTCTTCATTGTCAATCTTGAAACGTCGTTTCGGGCCTCAATGATCCTTTTCTTTTTATCCCCTTCATATCTTTCATGCAGCGCTATCCAAATATCTTTGCTTGTTTTGCAATTTAATATTAAGGCGACTAAGGAGTCAGTCATTGCACATGTGATGATTCCTTTAGCTTGAGCATCTTTCTTCTTCCATTCTTTGAATTTAACTTCATCTTCTGGTGGATCACCTTCCAAAAGGTCGTCCAATTCTTTGCCTTCTAAAATTGATACGATCCTAAATTTCCAAGAAGCGAAGTTTTTCCCGTCAAATTTGGGAACTTGTACACTATTCTCCATTTTCTGAAGATGTGTATATCTTACCTTTTCGGTAAATTTGTTTTATTTTCAAGAATGTTGACGCTCGACTTAAGCCTTTTTTATTAAGCCTTTTTTATTCGCGCGGTGGGAGAAGTGCTCGGCACATAACCATTGAAGGAAGTTTTTAGTTAATGAAGGAGTTTTTAATTAATGATTTTATTTAATCATACAAACATTACAATTATAACAATAGAAAGAAAATAATAATGGGAAATACAGCAATCAAATATATATGTGCTATCAAACAAAAGCAACAAACAACAGCGTAGTCAAATATCAATAAAATATCATCAATGATAATAAGCTTGGAAATTAAATCCAACAGAAATCTACGAGGACAGGTCAAATTTTTACCCGGACCGCAGCTAATGGGAGAGTTACAGTTGTATAGGTGCTACGTGTCATATTGTAGGAAGGTTTCCAAGCCTTTGTCACATTATAATTTATACAAACAACAGAACTCTCGGACTGTTAACAAACTTTAATCCTTGAGTTTGGTCATTTCCCACAACTATTCATTGAATGAATAAATATCAAATAACAGCAGGACGTTGAAGATTCTAAGAGCATGTTGGATCAAAGCTACCGTAGAAGGTCGAACATGTTGGTTGAGACTTCTTGGAACACTCTTGTTCACGAATAACAGCACAGATTCAATGGACATTCTGACCTAAAATTTCCTTGTGTTAGGGATTATATCAGATGTATCGTGTAATTTACAGAAATCCATTCTCACACATACCATGATGTGGTATAGAACGTCATTCCCGATAGACAGGATCCGGGATTGAATTTCTTATGGGGCATTATTTCTGAATTATAAATTGTCCCAATGGCCCCGATTCTTGTAAAAGTCCAACCTCACAATGGCATATTATTATTATTTGCCAGTTGCAAACAAGACACGCTATATCCGATATGGATAATTGCGTGTGAAACTATTTACAATAATTCATATTGTAATAGAGTTGGTAACAGAATCATCAAAAATAAAATAAACAAATAAGAAAAAGAGCATTGAATGACATATCCATTAAACAACAAATAAGCAACAATATAAGCAGATAGAAGAAACCGCAAGGTAGTTATTTACAATATTTATACAATGGCAAATTTATAAGTGCAAAAGTCGAACTGCTTTCACATGTGTAGACACGCGGAGAACTAACAGTAAAAGCAGTCGCCAACTACAACCCACCATAATAAACATTTTTACGGATCATGACGACTTTAAAACATAATTATACTGAATTGGTAGAATAGATTCTTCAATCTGCTTATGCGACCAAGAAGATCATAACCATATTTTAATACGGTGCCCACTTGTTGCAGACCTGAGAGAGCGATGTCAAATGAGAAGTTTCAGTTTAAACCAAATGGTTTCCAGTAGAGAAGAATATTTAAAATTTAACAAGTTCTACAGACTCTATCTCAACTACGGTGGACCTAATACACACACAAATGTATTTGTATAATTTAGTAGTTGTAAATAATATATCTTTCCATCAATTAATCAGTAGGGGTTAATTATAATAATATTAATTATTAATATAAAATAACTCTGTAGTCAGGAGCCTTTATTAAAAATCCTTCTCTTCCAGACACAGAAGCGACAGGTTCAACTGGTGTGAAGAGAGACATCTTTGGGCTCAAGAATGGCATTCTGTCATTTTTCTGATGAATCCAGATTCACAGTTTGGGGGTTCATGACGTCAGGATACATGTTAGACATAGGCCCCACAAGAAAGATCCCGTCAGGACTGTATTGTGGAAAGACATAAACCATGGCTTCATGGTGTGGGGTGGCATCAGCTATGAAAGTAGGACCTATTTATTATGTATTCAAGACACAATGACTGCTCAGCTATACATTGCAGATATGTTCTAACCTGTTGTGTTACCATTTTTTGAGCAGATGCCCGACCACATACAGTCAACATTTCAAGAACCTTCCTTCATGCATGTTACCCAGATCTTTCCCCAATTGAGCATATATTGGACATGATGAGCAAAATTTGCCATTCTCTGGTAAAAAGATAATTTTATATTTAAATAAAATATTTATTTAAGAATACCTATATAGAAAAATAAATTAGAAAGAAACAAAAAAAAAAAGAAGCCTACAGCACCCGGTGTTCCCAGGTGGTCACCCTCCCAAGTACTGACCGGGCCCGACGTTGCTTAACTTCGGTGATCGGACGAGAACCGGTGTTTTCAACGTGGTATGGCCGTAGACACAAGACTTGGTTGTATGGTGTTTTTATAGTGAAATAAGTCGTTTGTTAAATATTACCCAAATGTTCAAGTTATTAAATAACATTTATTTTAAAATGTAACTTATACGCAATGTTTCGCTTTAAAATATTTTATTCCATACGTGGCCGGCAGTTATAAGGTGCTGCCATCTATTAGACAATAACACAACTATTCTCTCTATTGACCTAAAATTGATTTGTCAGATTATGATTATTATATATTTATCATCTTATTTGTGTACATATATTTTTAGATGTTTTTACAAACATTCAGCTCGGAATAAAACAACAAAACAAAATACGCTGAAATAAGTATATTTCTCACCACCAACTTTGAGCAGGGCGACAGCGAAAACGCGTTGGTAATAGAGGGGAAGGTTTATTAGTTACTAATTTTTGAATTAATTATAAAATGATTTATTTATTGTTTTTTTTTTCTAATATATATGAAGGCATATCTTGACCAAAAAGCACATGTGCTTTTTAGATGGCAGAGCGCCATCTAGTGGAGCAAAAATAAACTAAACGTTTATTTAACTTGCTCCGTGATATTTGGCCAACCAAATGTCTTGATAAATCAAGAAAAGCCATCCACGAACGCGTTTCGCGCTGTTGGCGTTTGTCAGCCATCTAAAAAGCACATGTGCTATTTGGTCAGGATATGCCTTCATTATTTTTAATATCAACACCTGGCCTTTTTATTTTTTTCTATTGGTTTTATAAAATATATATGTGATGCATTATTTTGAATATTTTATTATTGAGAAATCACGTCAATATGGTTTTATATTAGAGACAACTCTGATATTTCTTCACAGATTCTAAACTGATATTTTAGAAACCTGTCTATAGGACTTGGGACTCACCAAAACACCAGTAAAGAATCAGGCTAGGTGACAGTGAAGGTTTCAAAGTTGACTGCTACACTGTGACCTGACTATATCCTCTGGAAATAAAGATACATAGTTTAAAACCTAGAGACCTTCCCCCATATCTTTTGATAAGTGATTTATTTTGGTTTTGGAAAGAATCTCACCGCATTGTTGAGAAATATTTATATATTTGATATCAAAATGCTTCAATTAAACTCTCAGGTCAGGTAAAAGCTACACTGTATATACTAGCAGAAACTGGTATTTAGAAATATATGGAACTTCTTTCAGTTGTCTTTACAAGCAGTCAAATAGTGTTATCTAGAAATATGGCTGCCTCAGACCACGGAGATGGCTTGAACTCACCACTGTGTTTGTTTACTTTCCCTTTAGCTCATCTGTTAATAAGAAATTGAAATTATTGTCACGGTAGAGAAGACAAGTATTCCAAAAGTTTAATTAAAATAATTTATTAATTAAACTTAGATATTGCAAAATGTGTCAATTGATTTTTCAAGTGGTAATTTACAAGCATGGTAAGGGGTGATGACTATGCAAATATTTATGATAATAAACAACAGAGTATTAAAAAATAATTAATATGTGACGCTGATTCTTTTCAAAATAAGATAATTTTCTACTGCTCTTACTGCAGTGATAGATTAATTGGAGGGCCTAGCTCATCAGTGGTGAACCCTCCCACTTTAATACATTCTTTAATACCTAGCAATTTTTTTTTATGCAGTTAGTTAGAAAGTTTCAACAAAATTTGAATGTCTGAAAACTGGCGAAACCACTGTGGTGGTTCACTACTGATGAGTCAGATCCTTCCATTAATTTATCAGTAGAAAATTGTTTTATATTGATTGGAATTCATGTAATCTTTACACAAGGGGATAAGAAACAACAACAAATTGTGTGCCTCATCAAAACCAAATATAGAAGAGATGTTCTTACCTTGTCTCCCTGGAATGGACAACAACTCTGGCCATTCTTGTATTGTTGTTCACAGAGAGATGTCAACATTCACAGAGGAAAACTTAGAAGACAAGTCGTAGCAAAGTCTGGGCTCAAAGTAACTCCAACAATGGACTAGTCCCTAGGTAACAGGCATCTCTTCTAGCTTTCCTCCCTATTTTTTGGGAATGGAAATAATTATATCACCTATTCTCTAGAATATTCAAACATCACTTCAAATTTGTAACAGTTGCACTTAGATGAAAAATTCAAGTTGATATTTTGGATCATAAAGTATTCCTCTGTGAATGTTGACAACTCTCTGTGAACAACAATACAAGAATGGCCGGGTAAGTACCACCATGTCTGTTACCACAACCGGAGATGTTGCCTGAGCTCTTGGCAACGCCCGGGTTTTACCCGATTATATGTTTTATTCAAATACTATTTGTTACAATTATAAATTGGCACCGTGGATGTCACTTTTGTGAAATGTCCTGCTCCAAACTTTGCCCCTACGCCGTCATTACATCACTCAAGGTCACTCTTGCTCCATCGCTCCACCAATCCCCGACACCCCACATGGTAAACTTTACTTCTCGTAGTTACCACAGTGAGGCGCTGGTTGCGAGTGAAATAGGGAAAATTTGTTAATAGCTCCAAGGATATTCAAGATAAAATCCTGAAAATTTGCCTATAAGTTTTTTTCGATTCAACTCTATTTATGTTAAAATTTCAGCCAGATTAGTTACGTATTGTGGCCGTGTATAGCCGACAAACACTGACTTATATATATAGAGATAAGAGTTCAATATATAGAGCAATTTTTACACCATTTTTCTTTTGTAATCCAGTAGAACCTCCTTGTAAAGGACAACACCTAATTGCAGAGCCAAGTGTCGTTTAGGGAGAGGTGTCCTCTTACTGGAGAGTTGCTAAATTGTAAAAATGGTAATTTTGCAAATGAAAACTGTCCTTTGTGGAGAGGTGTCTGCTAAAGGGAGGTTCTATTGTAGTAAAAATATGAAAGGGGTTCAGGAGATGCCTTTCTCTCAACCTTTCTTCATAGTGATTTCTAAGGTTTGAGTATGTATATCTTCTATATATATAAAAATAAATGTTTGTATGTTTGTTTGTTTGTATGTCCGGTATACAAATTCGCAGTAGTTCACTAATTCAAACCAAAATTTACATACATTGGTAAAAAAATACGGGGAAGACGATAGGCTATTTTAAAAAATATATAAATCAATTATTAAAATTATATATTCAAATTATATACTTAGCTCACGAACAGCTCCTTCTATCTAAGATTAGATTAAATTATGCTGAAGCAAACAAATAGATAATGCTAATAACAAACAATTATTTTTAAAAAATCTTATCTAAATATATATCACTCGGGTAGATATGCACACGGGTCAATCCCGGGGCGAAGCCCGGG
This sequence comes from Cordylochernes scorpioides, assembly GCA_030710605.1. NCBI lineage: Eukaryota > Metazoa > Arthropoda > Arachnida > Pseudoscorpiones > Chernetidae > Cordylochernes > Cordylochernes scorpioides. The sequence continues at coordinate 62,952,586 of CP092872.1, forward strand.
TCACCTGTCTAGTGTTACATAAAAACTTTTATTTCATTTTAAAATTTCTAAAACAAACTACTCTATAAAGTCGACAGCCAGATGTCGCAGCTTTCCCTATATAAACCCATTGTTGTTGTTTCCTGTTGGCTAGCTCAAATCTTTCTGTAGATATGTAAATAAGCCTTTTGTTTTCTTTATTCTTACGCCTCAATTCAGGTAGTACTTTCTCAAATTATGTATTTTATATTCCATAAGCTCAATTAAAGCTAATTCTGATCAAAACTATTTTTATTATTTTTACCACGCCTGCCTAACAATATCATAATGTATCCAAAGAGCAAGCCAATAATTTTCCAAAATTATCAGCATGTCTATAGCGCCCCCTCTTGGGACTCACCAAAATAGGGTGCTATAGATATGTTACTTTTAATGTAAATCGCATTGTACTACGTATTTAAATTTGGGCGCTATAGAGAGGAAGGCGCTATTTAGAGGGGGCGCTATAGACAGGTTTAACTGTATTTATATATATATTAAAAAGAAATCAAAGCTGTGGTCCAAAAGTAGAAAAATAATGTTTTATTGTTTCTATAGAGAAATGACTATAGGAAGTTAGAACAAAGGATGGGAGAGAAGGTCTAGATGAAGGTGAGGCGGGTGCGGGGCTGGTTTACCACCCAGATGTTGAGGTCCTCGTACTCCTCGATGGTCTCGTTGAGCTGGTCCGCAGTGTAGCCCTTGCTGGTGCACACCTGCCTGATGTCTGCCATCTTGAGGGATTTAGCTCCGCTCTGGGCCGCGATATCTCTGACCACGGCAAAGATACGGTCAGTGACAGTCATGGCACGGCGGTTAGGATCGTGGCCAGAATGAGCCAGTGATGATTTGGAAGCTTCCATGAGTCTCATAGCTTCCACGACGTCCTCCTTAGTTACAACGTTGTCCACGCGCAGGCGAGCCAGGGCAGAGGACAGACGTAGTATGGCCAGGAGAGTACGGGGGGAGGTGAACGTGGAGTCCGCACCTCGAGCTTCTTTCCTCAGCTCCACATAGGCTCCGGTGAGGTAGTCTGCCAGTTCCTCTGGGAAGACAGGGTTCTTGCGACGGCAGGTCATAATGAAGCGTCTCATGAAGGACATGTCGAAGGGTCTGAAGTTGTCAGCGGCCGGGGGCTGGCGAGAGTGGCGATGGACATAGGCCACGTGCTGGGCCAGACGGAGGTCATTGTCGCGGTCAGCCTTGTCCTGGATGAGCCAGAGCAGGTCGAAACGGCTCAGCAGGGCTGCCGGTAGCTGGACGTTCTGCTCAATAGATTTCTTGGGATTGTAGCGGCCGTAGGCCGGGTTAGCTGCCGCCAGGATGGACACCCGGGCATTGAGGGTGGTGAGGATCCCGGCCTGGACAAACCCACGGTACCTTGTAGCTGGCTAGAATATATAACAACACTTATATTGGAGGTCAGTAGAAGGGTGGTCCAACTATTGGTTTTCAACTGCTACAACCTGGGTTCGATTCCCGCATTGGGCACTTTTTTTCTCTTTATAAAAAAATGCCTCAATGGCCCCCAATTCTTGCAAAAATCCAACCCCACCAGCAAGTGCAAGTAACCAAACCAAGGCTCTGGCACATTTGTAAGTGCAAAAGTCGAACTGCTTTTCACGTGTGTAGATATGTGGTGGACTTACAGTAAAAGGAGTCGCTAACTACCCACCATGATTATAATGGTCTGCACCACGTGTACTAGGGATAATAATAATAATAAAACAAAAACAGTATATTACCTCTTTAATACAGATATCAGGGGACCACAAAAAATTCCACATAATGGTTTTTTTTTTTTTGCTTATCCCTAGTACACGTGGTACAGGCCATGATAATCATGGTGGGTAGTTAGCGACTGCTTTTTTTTACTGTAAGCGCACCACATGTCTACACATGTGAAAGCAGTTCGACTTTGCACTTACAAATGTGCCAGAGCCCCGTTTGGTTACTTGCACTCGCTGGTGGGGTTGGACTTTTGCAAGAATCGGGGGGCCATTGGAGCATTTTTTTTTTCTTTAAACAGAAAAAAGTGTCCAATGCGGGGATCGAACCTGGGTCATAGTGGTCGTAAACCGAACGGTTTAACCAGCCTTCCACCGATAATGGTTTTTAAAATTTTGACTAACAATTTGAAGTTATAATTTATTAATGAAATATGGGACTCAAAAATATGCAAATAGGTGGTATAGGGGTGTGGGACCACAGAAAAAAAAACTTAAATTATCAGACTATGTATTAAAGAGGGATTACAGTATATTGTAATATTACAGGATGTTGATATACATCTTTTATAAAAACAAATTATTTTTTAAATTTTATAAAGAGAGGTGCCTCTTTTCCACATGTGACTGTCTCTGTCAAGTTTGAAAAATACATAAAAACCTAGGCAGTATTTTGATGCCATTCTCTGCAATCTAGAAGACCTTGCTCCCACATTGCCTGAGATCTTACCTGAGGAGGGACATAGTATTGAGCTATGACACTGGTTGGTCAGTTCAGGGAGACTTAATATTCAAAGAGCCTTATTCTGAAAAGAGACTTTGATTTTTATTATCCCTAGTACACATAGGGTCGGTGGAAGGATGGTCTAAACCGTTGGTTTTCAACCGCTACGACCCAGGTTTGATTCCCATATTAGGCACTTTTTTCTGATTAAAAAAAAAAAATGCTCCAATGCTTCCCGATTCTTGCAAAAGTCCAACACCACCAGCGAGTGCAAGTAACCAAACGGGGCTCTGGCACATTTATAAGTGCAAAGTTGACCTGCTTTTCACATGTGTAGACATGTGGTGCACTTAAGAGTAAAAGTAGTCACCTACTTCTGCCCACCATGATTATCATGGCCTGTACCATGTGTACTAGGGATAAGCAAAAAAAAAAACATGTGGTACAGGCCATGATAATCATGGTGGGTGGAAGCTGGCCACTGCTTTTTACTGTAAGTGTACCACTCTACACATGTGAAAAACAGTTTGACTTTTGCACTTGCGAGTATTCCAGAGCCCCATTTGATTACTCGCACTTGCTGGTGGGGTTGGATTTTTGCAAGAATCGAGGGCCACATTGGAGCTTTTTTTTTTTTAATTAAAAAATGTGGCCAATGCGGGATTCATTCCCAGGTTGTAGTGGACAAAAACCAACAGTTTAGACCATCTTTCCACCGACCCCCTAAAAGAGATTTGTGAAAGACATTGGTCAAAAGTATATTTGAATTTTAAGGAAAGAGGAGGGTGTTATTTCAATCTAACAAATAAATTAAAGCCCCTTGAATGAGCCAAACATTTTGTACAAGTGTAGTTAGAGTAGGGTTTCTTTCATTGGAATTGCTAAATTAAAACATGTTTATTGTTCATTAGTGGTAATTTCAATATTTAAAAAGGATGTATTTTCCATCACTAAAGGTAGAATCTGATTGGCTGATGACCCACTTTATAATGACAACTCACAAATGCTAGATATCCCTACAAATATATAAACCACTACAGTAGAACCTCCCTTTAGTGGACACCTCTCTACAAAGGACAGTTTTCATTTGCTAAGTTAACATTTTTACTATTTAGCAACTCTTCGGTAAGAGGAAGGTGGACAAGTGGGTAACACCCTCAATTCCTGACAGCCATGAACCGGGATCCCGCGTTAACATTTTGTTTAATATGTGAATAACCTTCACATATTATTCATTGTTGCAAATATTATAAACTAGGTTGCTCTTTTCGAGCGGTACCTAATAAATTTTGGAACCGAATCGGTAAGAAGACACCTCTCCCTAAAGGACACTTTGGCTCTGCAATTAGGTGTCCTTTACAGGGAGGTTCTACTGTATATAAATTTATCAATGGCTACACATACAATTTATCTACACTGGACCCTTGTTATAACAGAGCCTTTATAACACCCCAACTTGGTTAAAACATCATAATTCTAAAGTCTTAATTATTATAACCACGGCTATAATACCATTCCATATATTATATATATCCATATATATATATTGATAGAATGAGGCCAAATGTCTATAAACCCTTGTTAGGTTATTTTCAACTCTCTCATGTAAAGTTGAATTCCTTCCAAACTCCAGGATGAAACATCTGATAGCATGGCTGGTAGATGTTTTAACACATGAAACTACAAAAACAAGGTAATAAAGCCAAATCCAAATAAATAGTGTGGTGTTGTTTCAGTAAGTGTTCTTACCATCTTCAGACAAAAGTGCTGTTACAACACTTACCAAAATGTCACACACTATTTATTTATTTGAATATGGTCTTATTACTTTATTTTTATAATCTATAATCCAAATTGTGCCTTATTATGAAACTCTACAGTAATAATGTGATTGATCTTTAATACACTCATGAACACAACTTAAAGAAGTAGAAAGTGATGCCGCCACTCATCTATTTTTTTTTTTAAAGGAGACAGAGGGTGAACTGGTTCTGTCCTCCCAAGAGAACAACAGTCTTTGATTTACAGACTTAAGTCTGGTTATCTACGGACAATGACTTTCCAGAATGGTTGCAAGGTTTTCCCACTATGTACTAAATGCAATTCTCAACCTGCAACCCCAAAACACCTTATTGACTCATCCATTGATGAGCTCTACTCTTCCCCGGCAGACACCATCAACAAGCTTTACAAGCTTGATACCCTAATATTATTGAGTGGAGATAAGAAAGAAGAAGGAGACAGAGGCAATTTTCACACTTGGTTATCCTGTGTGTCTTCAATAAAGGTCACTGTAATATCTTTCAGAGTTATTGTCCAGATAGACGTTGCTAAAAGTTGCGTCCATCAAGAGTGTTCCATAACAATGGCAAGTACAGGGATCCTACCTTGGCGATGGAGATGGTCTGCTGCTCCATCACCTCGTGGATGGCAGTCCGGTCAGAGTCCATCATCTTGTCGAACTCGTCGATACAGCACACACCCTGGTCCGCCAGCACCAAGGCTCCTCCCTCCAGGGTCATCTCCCCTGTCACCGGGTCCTTGAGCACCGCAGCCGTCAGTCCAGCTCCGGAGGACCCTCGGCCCGTGGTGTACTGGCCTGCCATACAGTGGGATGAGACATTCAGAATCGTATGTTCCAAACATGGATGGGTCTATGGATGATCATACTGAAAATTATCAATTTTAAATGCTATTAAAAAAATAAATATATATATTTATGAAAAAACAATAGAAAAAAATAAAAGATAAGTGGGTCAGGTGTTGATATTAAAAATAAAGAAGGCATCTCCTGACCACGAGCACATGTGCTTTTTAGATGGCAGAGCACCATCTAGTGGAGCAAAAATAAACTAAACTTTTATTTAGCTTGCTCCGAGATATTTGGCCAACCCAATTTCTTTATAAATCAAGAAAAGCCATCCACAAACGCGTTTCGCGCTGTTGGCGCTCGTCAGTGTGGAGAAGGATGTAACCACTGTGACCAAAAATATTTTTGGTCCCAATGGCTTCCCGAAAAATCAAGAAATGGGTATTTAAGGTATTTTTGCTCCACTAGATGGCGCTCTGCCATCTAAAAAGCACATGTGCTCGTGGTCAGGAGATGCCTTTTTATTTTTAATATCAACACCTGACCCACTTATCTTTTTTTTTTTTCTATTATTATTTCATGTGTTAAGCGTCTTTACGCAAATTTGGCCTTAAATACCCATTTCTTGATTTCTCAAGAAGCCTCTGGGACCAAAATATCTTTTTGGTCGCAGTGGTTACAGCCTACTCCACGCTGACGAGCGCCAACAGCGCAAAACGCGTTCGTGGATGGCTTTTCTTGAATTATCATGAAATTGGGTTGGCCAAATATCTTGGAGCAAGCTAAATAAATGTTTAGTTTATTTTTGCTCCACTAGATGGCGCTCTGCCATCTAAAAAGCACATGTGCTCGTGGTCAGGAGATGCCTTCTTTATTTTTAATATATATTAATATACAGTTAAATCTGTCTATAGCGCCCCCTATTGGGACTCACCAAAATAGGGTGCTATAGAGAGGGGGTGCTATAGACAGGTCACTTTTAATGTAAATCGCATCATACTATATATTTAAAATCAGGCGCTATAGAGAGGGAGGCGTTATTTAGAGGGGGCATTATAGACAGGTTTAACTGTATATATAAATATATATACAATAAAACCTCTCTATAGCGAACCCCAATGGGACTGAACCTTTGGTTCCTATTGCGACGGTCCATTATAGCCATAGTTCACTGTATTATAAAATTAAAAAATGAGTATTATTTCAGGTTCATTATAAGGGAAGATTCGCTATACCCCAGGTTTGTTTTAACAGGTTTTTATTAGATTTAAAATATATTTCTACAGCCCTTGTACTGCAATGATTAAACATACAGATTACAAACCCACATCACTCTACCTACTTGGCCTTGGTACAAGGTGGCACAAAAATGGCTACAGAGAAGTATTTATTTCTATATTTGCCTCTTAATTTTTGAAGGGTTTTGTATCATTTCCTGTAAAATCAGTTTTAAAAGTATTTAGAAGAAGGGATTTATGATTTGACCCTTCCGCACTGACCAAACATGTTGGGAGAGATGCATATTTGCCGGGTTTTAAATCACCAGTTGCTCCTCTGAAGCAACCATTGTTTGAAGACACTAACATGAAGGACACGGCTGGATGGAGGGAAAGAGCTATAGATTGGAGAATCAAGGAGAAGGCCTTCATACTTATACTCTTAATTCTTTAATTTTTACTTTTATAAAACAAAAAACTTTCAGAAAATGTTCCATTCTCTGTGTTCAGTTACACAGGTTAAACTACTAATGGCTTGAAGATAGATGTTACCTGGCCGGCATTCATAGATCTTTAAAGTAAAAGACACTTCGGCCAGAAATTATTTTTATTTTCTCAAGTTTCAACAAAAAAGTTTTATCCTCGTCAAGGAAAAATTAGAATTAAAGCATTTTTTTTGTCAAAATGTCTTTTATTTTAAAGTACTAATGTCTTAATCTGTCACAATGTGTATTGAAGCAGAGAAAATTTTCTATAAGCTCCTCCCTTTATCAAAAGGTAAAATAACTAGCACACATCAGAATGTCTTAGAATCACAGAAGTATGTCTTATCCCCATCAAGACTCCACATGGCTGGCCAGGTACTCACTGCGAGGAGCCAGACGGTCAATATAGGAGAGCAACTGGGACTTGGCCACTCCTGGGTCTCCCATGAGACAGATGTTGATGTTTCCTGGACATCAACAGTGAGGCTACTGCGCCGCGCAATGCAGCCAGCTACCTACCTCTGATCTTCATCCCGCTGGCCACCTGGTCCACGCCACCCACCAGCAGCAGCAGTAGGGCTTTCTTGACATCCTCATGGCCGAAGATCTCAGGGGCGATGCTGCGTGCCAGCTGGGAGTAGAAGGTGGGCTCTGCTCACACCATTGTACCGTTGTTGTACAGCGAATTCTCCTCTCTGAAATAGTGGACCAGAGGTATAGCAAACCTTCCCCCTTATAAAAACCTAATACAGTAGAACCTCCCTGTAAAGGACACCTAAATGCAGAGCCAAAGTGTCCTTTATGAGAGGTGTTCTCTTACTGGAGAGTTGCTAAATAGTAAAAATGATAATTTAACAAATTAACTTCGCCTTTGCCGGTCCCAAGCCCGGATGAAAAAGGAAGAGAGAGAGCAGTAGCAAGCTAGGTAAAAAACCTGGGTTCAGCTGGCCCGGCTGATAGTACCCTGTAATGGCTCCTAATCCAGGGATACAGGATGAGTTTGTACTCCATGTTAGGAGCGGCTGTACATGGCGTCTGTTCCTCATGTCAGAGGTGGCCATTTCTTTTGGAGCTAAATTGGCCTACCACTGAGTAGTGCTCCCAGTCTTGATGACAAAGGCAGACGCATTCTACTTCACCCAGTGTGGAGATAAGAAAGAAGAAAAGCAAATTAAGACTGTCCTTTATAGAGAGGTGTCTTCTAGCGTGAGTCTCCTCTCATCGAGGTTCTACTGTATACACTCATGGACAAAACTTAAGGAAGTAGAAAGCTTTTGATGTTGCCAGTCACCAATTTTTTTTTAAAGATACAGAGGCAATTTTGTTCCCATTTGGTTATCTCATGCGTCTTCAATTCAAAAGATATTACAATCTTTCAGAGTTATTGGCGGAATCCTGATATACATGCTGAAAAGTACAACTTCCTTAAGTTTTGTCCATGAGTAAATAATCCCCAAATTGAAAAGAATTTAAAAAATTCTATTTGAGTTACAACAAACTTTGAATATTGAACTACCTCTATTATGAACCTAACCCCCAAATTTATAATTAATGATAAAGCACAATTTGGATTATAGATACAATAAAATAAGACCTAATCCAAATAAATAAAATGTGTGTGACGTGTCAGCAACAGCATTGTTACCAAAATATCACCCACTATTTATTTATTTTGTCTTATTACCTTGTAGTTCTAATAATAATTCAAATTAGCCTTATTAGGTGTACAACTGCACTGTAGAAGTTTGGCGGTTTCTTGTGAAACACGCTGTTGTGTGATAATATACATCAGTTGCGCAACAAACTTGTGTTTACCTTTAACAAGATCTCTCAGTTCATCATCAGTCAACTCCTTCTCCTGCATTATGTCATCTTCAGTCTTGTTAAGTCTCACAATTTTCTGGAACAACACAGGACAGGTTGATGCCATACATTTAAAAGGAGGATGAGCTTGTTTTAGTTACTTAACTATGTGACAAAAGCTAAACAAAAAAAAAACGATAAGTGAGATCTAGTGTCAAAAATGGTAACAAAAAATATTTTGTAGAATTTCATTAAAAAAAAAAGGTTATGATAGTCATGCAGACATTTTTTTACCTTATCCCTAGTACATGTGGTACAGGCCATGATAATCATGGTGGGTAGAAGTAGGAGACTGCTTTTACTGTAAGTGCACCATATGTCTAACACATGTGAAAAGTAGTTCGACTTTTGCACTTACAAATTTGCCAGAGCCCTGTTTGGTTACTTGCACTCGCTGGTGGGGTTGGGCTTTTGCAAGAATCGGGGGCCATTGGAGAATTTTTTTTTTTTTAATTAGAAAAAAAGTGCCTAGTGCAAGAATCGAACCCAGGTCGTAGCTGTCGAAAACCAACAGTTTAGACCATCCTTCCACCGACCCCCTATGTAGACATTATGAACACATGAAAATAAAGTGGGGCCATCTTTTTTCCTTCATATGTCAACATCTCTCAAGAGTTGTGTACAGTAGAACATCATCACTTGGGATCAATAGGTTATTGTTAGAACCATGGTTAAAATAATTGGGACTTTAGAATAATGATGTTGTTATAACCAAGTTGCTGTTAGAACCAGAAATACCATGGATAAGTCTGTTCTCTCATCCTAACATGATGTTTACCAAAAAGTAAGAGGCTCCCCCATCAAAATAGAAATACAGTTAAACCTGTCTATAGCGCCCCCTCTTGGGACTCGCCAAAATAGGATGCTATAGAGGTGGTGCTATAGACAGGTCACTTTTAATGTAAATCGCATCATACTACGTATTTAAAATCAGGCACTATAGAGAGGAAGGTGCTATTTAGAAGGGGCGCTATAGACAGGTTTAACTCCTTTATATATATTCCCCATCTATTGACCCAAGTACAAATTAGAAGGCAAGTTGCAGAGACAATCAATTGATGGCCCTAAGTCTAATGAGATTAATTTATTCCTGTCAAATTTTCTATATTTATTGTGTACCAGTACCTCAACTCTTGGATTTGGTGAAGGGATGATATAAATTGTTGTTTTTCCTTTTGGACGACCCAGAAAAAAATTGCTTCAATGACCTCTGATTTTGCAAAAGTCCAACCCCACCAATGAGTGCAAGTAATCAAACAGGGCTCTAGTACATTTTGTCATTCATAATTTCTCATTCTGTACTTTTTTCTGAAGATGTTAACAATGCTCTTACTGAAATGTCGCACACTATTTATTGATTTGGATTTGGTATTATTACCTTGTGTTTATTATAAAAGCCTTCTTTATAAAAAGCAACTGGGTTATAACATAATTGTTTTAACAGTGGTTATAACAACATACAGGGGACCTTTGTGGGAGAGACCGCTGCTTATCATCAAACAGCTCAAGGAGCATGGATTTGTGGAATTTGTATAATCTTTGTACAAAGGGATATGTAACAATAACAATAGCATAAAATCTTGGTCCCTGGTGATGTTATAATGATGCTTGACTGTGTAGATGTTATAAATGGGAGTTAAACTATCTTAATTTCACCATCTAGATTATAAATATATCCCAGTCTAGAAAGAGGGAATCATATATCGCCGCAACTCTTTTTATTAATGCGATTAAGGAAGCTTTCGGGCAAGCCCTTCTTCAGCTAACTATAATCGCGTTAATAAAAAGAGTTGCGGCGATATATGATTCCCTCTTTCTAAATTGTCGAAATCCGCAATCCGTTTACCATGAATATCCCATTCTGTTTTAGCCCCTCCTTGGTAGAATGCAGGCTTATTTGACTGAAGATTCCTTTTTAAAAGCCTGCATTATTAAATTTGCATAGATTTACAAAAAAAGAATAATAAACAGAAAGCTTTCATTTTACCAAGTGTTATCACACTCTCCTTCTCTCCAAGTATTTAAAAGTCAGTTAATGGATATCAATATGTATGGTTGCTCCCCTTATAGAGAACCCACGGTAGTTTGAATGGAATATCAAACAGGAGTTAGGTCTGGAAGGTGTTGCTGTCAGTTTTAATATCAGAATATGCAAATTAAAGAAATACACTCATGGACAAAACTTGAGGAAGTAGAAAGTCTTTGATATTGTTGATCGTCTGCTTTTTTGAAGGAGACATATCTTGTGTGTCTTCAATAAAAGAAACTATGTATCAAATATCTTTCAGTTATTGTCTGATATACATGCTAAAAGGTACAACTTCCTTAAGTTTTGTGCATGAGTGTAACAGAGTGCTTACTTTTGGATTGAAAAATGAAAATACATGCATAGCATCATCCTTACTGTAGTAATACTAAGTGCTTTATTATTTGCAACATTTTTGATGGACAAACCAGGCCAGTAGGATAAGTGACTAAAAATATCAAGCCCTCCCTAGTTACTTGAGCCAGATGGGAAAGTTGAAGAATTGAGAAGGAACTCACATGAGCCTCCAGGTAGGTGTCTGCAGCCAGGCCTCCAGCTTGGGCCTTGAAGCCAGTGCGGGCCTGAGGCAGGAAGATGCCGCACACAGAGATGTGGTCTCCAGGCTGGGTCAGGCGAGTGTTCTCCCCATAGGCATGCACCACAATGGAGCGTGGCACATTGCCCACGGGCACCTGGTCGCTGTGCTCCTGCACCCGCAGTTCCTGGAACTTGGAAAACTTGGAGCCTCTGGTCTGAAGGTAGAGCCGGCCCCCTGACTTGTTCACTCGGCACTCCGCGCTCTCACACATCAGTAGAGGCATGAAGGTAGGGGAGGCCACCTGCAGCCAAGTTGGTTATGTCTGGGGAACATCCTGCTGCATGGGTCAACTTACCGGCTGGTAGGTCTCAGCACCACACTGGTCACAGGTGTAGGTAGCTACAGCCAACACCGGCTTCACATCTGTGCACCGGGTCACAATCCCTCGCACGTTGATCAGCTTGCCGATGTGCTCTGCCCGCACCTGCCTCACTGACAGGGGCTTCTGGGTGGAGGGGCTCTTCAGGGTCACCTCACTGCAACAACATGCAACAATGAGACACTTCATTGCAACAACATGCAACAATGAGACACTTCATTGCAACAACATGCAACAATGAGACACTTCATTGCAACATATAACAATGAGACAATTCATTACAACATGCAACAATGAGACACCTCACTGCAACAACATGCAACAATGAGACACTTCATTGCAACAACATACAACAATGAGACACCTCACTGCAACAACATGCAACGATGAGACACTTCATTAAAACAATGGGACACTTCATTGCAACAATAATATTTAGGTGGTCAAACAATACAATACTCTGTTTTAAAACAATATGTGGTACTCAATTACAATTCTGCATGGGTAAATTTCAGGCCAAGACCTTCAAAAGAAACTTCCAATTTCATTATTTTTAAATATTTTTTAAAAAGCTATATACTAAAATTACAAGAATAAAATTGAAGATGGTAAAAACTGATACAGTAGAACCTCCCTTTAGTGGACACCCCGCTAGCGGACCTCTTTATAAAGGACAGTTTTCATTTGCAAAATTACCATTTTTACTATCTAGCAACTCTCCAGTAAGAGGTCACCTCTCCTTAAAGGAGAGTTTTGCTCTGCAATTAGGTGTCCTTCACAGGGAGGTTCTACTGTATATAATAAATGGCCAGTAAACAAGAGACTATTTGAATAAAAATAAAGATAGAAGAAACTTCGCAAATATTTTAATCTTTATTTAAATACAGTAGAACCTCTTTTTAGCGGACACCTCTCCACAAAGGACAGTTTTCATTTGCAAAATTAACATTTTTACTATTTAACAACTCTCTGGTAAGAGAACACCTCTCCCTAAAGGACACTTTAGCTCTGCAATTAGGTGCCCTTTACAGGGAGGTAGTTCTACTGTATTTATGTTGGCAGACATCTATCCAAGTAGGCACAGTACTCACAATCGACGGAGCAGTTCAGGGGGATACTGGTTGCGGGGGTCGCGGCTCTCTCCAGGCTGGTGGGTGCGGCTCTCCATCATCAGCCGATGTTCAATGTAGACGTCCAGGGAGTCCTTGCACTCCACCTGCCACCCAGGACATCACTGGTCAGTCAGTGTCTGGTGTACTCACTATCGACCCTGGTTACAACTTACTATATTTAATAAAGTAGAACCTCCCTGTAAAGGACACCTAATTGCAGAGCCAAAGTGTACTTTAGAGAGAGGTATCCTCTTACCGGAAAGCTACAAATTATTAAAAAATGGTAATATTGCAAATGAAAACTTTCCTATGTAGAGAGGTGTCCTCTAGTGGGAGTGTCCTCTTATGGAGGTTCTACAGTAGAACCTCCGTGAGAGGACACTCGTGCTAGAGGACACCTCTCTACAAAGGACAGTTTTCATTTGCAAAATTACCATTTTCACTATTTAGAAACTCTCTGGTAAGAAGACACCTCTCCCTAAAGAACACTTTGGCTCTGCAATTAGGCGTCCTTTACAGGGAGGTTGTTCTACTGTATTTATATTTTTAATTAATCCTAGTACACGTGGTACAGGCCATGATAATCATGATAGGGATAGTAAGCGGCTGCTTTTACTCTAAGTGCACCACATGTCTACACAGGTGAAAAGCAGTTCGACTTTACACTTACAAATGTGCTAGAGCCCCGTTTGTTCATTGGCACTCACTGATAGGTTTGGACTTTTGCAAGAATCGGGGACCATTAGAGAATTTTTGTTTTCTTAATTAGAAAAATCATGGACAAACTTGAGGAAGTTGCACCTTTTAGCATGTATATCAGGATTCAGACAATAACTATGAAAGATATTTGATACAGTGACCTTTAATGAAGACACACAAGATAACCAAGTGTGAACAAAATTGCCTCTGTCTCCAAAAAAAAACAGAAGTCTGCCAACTTTCAAGACTTTCTACTTCACCAAGTTTTGTCCATGAGTGTACATGCTTCAAGCATTGCTCTCTTATAAACAATTAATAAAAAGTATTTTAAGCATAATTTAAGCATCTTTATCGTAGCAAAAAGGACAGAAGATTTTTTTTTTTTTTAAATAAACATATACACAAGGTAATAAGACTAAATCCAAATAGTTTATGACATTTTGGTAACAATACTGTTATTGTAACATCGCACAATAGTTATTTAGATTTGGTCTTATTACCTTGTGTTTCTAATCTAAAATCCAAATTGTGTGCCTATCATTTTTTTTTTTGCTTATCCCTAGTACACGTGGTACAGGCCATGATAATCATGTTGGGTAGAAGTAGGCGACTGCTTTTACTGTAAGTGCATCACATGTCTACACATGTGAAAAGCAGTTGACTTTGCACTTACAAATATGCCAGAGCCCTGTTTGGCTACTTGCACTCGTTGGTGAGGTTCTTTTGCAAGAATCGGGGCAATTGGAGCATTTTTTTAAATCAGAATAAAGTGCCCAATGCAGGAATCGAACCCGGGTCGTAGCGGTTGAAAACCAACAGTTTAGACCATCCTTCCACCGACCCCATGCCTACCATATACACACAATGAACAGTTTATATTTTCAATAATAGATGGTGTGATATTGAATCATGTTTAAATTGAGTGAAAAACTTTGGCCGCTAGATGGTCCCATGAAGAGCCACCTCAAAACCCAATGCCTGTAGGAATGTAAATCTAATGCTGCTCATGACTGGTACAGAGCAGGAGGGACAAGCACCGGTTCTGTTCTCCCAAGAGAACAAAAGTCTTTGATTTCCAGACTTAAGTCTGGTCATCTACGGACAATGACTTTCCAGAATGGTTGCAAGGTTTTCCCACTATGTACTAAGTGTCAACCTGCAACCTTAAAACACATTATTGACTGTATTGGTTCATCCATTGATGAGCTCTACTCATCCCCAGCAGACACCATCAACAAACTTGATACCCTGATATGATTGTTGAGTGGAGATAAGAAAAAAGATGAGGAGCCAGCCACCTACCTCGTGCTGCTTGTAGCTGGGTAGCAGGTCGTAGATGACATCAGAGATGATGCGGACGTAGCGCCTGGCATTCTCCAGCAGGGCCTTCCCCAGCTCAAGGTCAAACGTGGCCACATCCTCAGCATCAATCTCAATGGCAACTTGTTCGCGGTGAGCAAGCCGGGTCTGAAAACAGCAATAAATAAATGTCAACATCTGACCTGTATTAACACACTGTTGCATTGGCATGTTGAGGATAGCCAAATGAGTATGGGGGATTGGGAAGGATCTCTACAAGAAAATAAGACCTAATCCAAATTTGGATGGTGGATTAGGTCTTATTTTCTTGTAGCTTTAATCTATAATCCAAGTTGTGCTTTATCAGCCAAGGATCTGCAACAGGCTATCTAAAAAATAATTAAGCCTAAAAATGTAATAAAATCTATTCTAAAATTTATCCTTCCGAAATAAAGAATTCAAGCATCAAATCCTCTAGAATAAAAAGTTATAAAACCTAATATCATTGCTACATACCTTAACTTTGTTTCTAAAAATTACAAAGTGTCAAAAATGAATATTAAAAAGTTTGTGTGTGAAGCAAAAAATATATATACTGGGGGATATTCATATATTTGAACCCCTGGTCATTTGTTCAATAACTTAATTTAGCACTTAAATGTGACCACTGAGCTGAGAGTTATACTGACCATCTCAATATCGATTGGGTGTTCAATCTTTTGGATGAGGAGAGCCACCAATATAATTGGTCTGGCTGGTCAATGTAGAAGGTCAATATTTTTGGGTATTAAGGGAATATCTCCCCCCATTGGGATCCAACAGGACCATATTGCTATTGTCCAGCTGTCAATGGGACAATAAATCCTCTTGTTTGGATTTGTTTGCCTCGTGCGTGTCATTAATTTACTGACCTTTCATCATGGCACAACTTTCTGAGACTTCTCTTTCTCACTCTTCAACCACATAAGTTTAGGAACTATTTTCTTTTTTACAAAGCAGATACTAATGAGGTTTCAGATAAAGAAGTTTCTCAATGGATTCTGATCTTCCCTTCACAAGATGAGACAATTTCTCCTCAATTTAAATCTCTCACTTTTACTGTCTCCATTATGAGATGCTGAGCCATTTTAGGCTGTTTCCACAATAGATGTAATAGAGAATGTTGTGAAGTAGACTGATATTCATGCTCAACTCGTCATTGATACTAAAAAAATTCAATGAGCCCAATATCTTGATACAGTAGAACCTCCCTTTAGCAGAAACCTCTCCACAAAGGACAGTTTTAATTTGCAAAATTACCATTTTTACAATTTAGCAATTCTCAGGTAAGAGGACACCTCTCCCTAAAGGACACTTTGGCTCTGCAATTAGGCGTCCTTTACAAGGATGTTCTACTGTCTAGGGAATGGACCAAAGTTGGAGACACACACCAATGAAGTGACAGTTGCTGGATGTAAAGTTCAAATTCCACTAACAGTTCAAGTGTATAAATGAGACAGTAATCTGTCTACCAAATGATCTAAATATATTGATCAAAGAAAGTACATGAAATTATGAAGAAATTATGTTTCTGAGAAGCACATATACAGTTAAACCTGTCTATAGCGCCCTTTCTTGGGACTCACCAAAATAGGGTACTATAGAGAGGGGGTGCTATAGACAGGTCACTTATAATGTATATCGCATCATACTATGTATTTAAAATCAGGCGCTATAGAGAGGGAGGCACTATTTAGAAGGGGCGCTATAGACAGGTTCAACTGTATTAAAGAAAGTCTGTGAAATGGTGGAGAAATATTTGTGTGTATGTGCTTGATTATGAAGTTTTTGTTGATTAATAGGCTTCACATTTCCATCATTGTAAGTTTGATTGGAAGCTATGATGGAATAATCATCAAAGAACTTATTTTAAAAAATGGAATCCCACTAATGCATTGTCATCGGGAGTGAGAGTAGGTGTTGTTTGTCTTCCAAAGATAAACTAACAAGATATCAGTGCACCAGCACTACAGAAGCACGCAGGATTCATGAACTGCTTGAAAAAGGGAAGCATTCTATTCTCAAAATATTGCAATAAGGCACAATTTGGATTATAGATTATAAACACAAGGTAATAAGACCAAATAAATAGTGTGTGACGTTTGGATAGGCAAAAGTACTGAATGAAGTACTGTTACTTAAACATCACACACCATTTATTTATTTGGTCTTATTACCTTATGTTTAAAATATCACATTTATTTTGTGATAAACTTTCTGGTTCAATCCATGCCTTATTATTGATCACATCATATAAATATCTCTATATTGGATTACTCAATATCTGATATTTCTGTATGACACTAGTAATACTGTTACAATGTTATGGATTATTAGCTGTGTTTGGGATAATGACATCTCGAATTTTAACAGACGATCTTGGAACCTGTTTCCATGTTATTAACCCTAATCAAGCACTAGACATTATAATATTAGTGATAAATGACAATTTGGATTATAGATAATAATACAAGAAAATAAGACCTAATCCAAATAATTTATTAGTGTGTGACGTTTCAGCAACAGCATTGTTACCATTATCAGACAAAAGAATAAATCCATTTCTTTATTCTTTATCCAATCTCTATTTAATTCCATATTCTTTTGTCTGATGATGGTGACAATGTTGTTGCTGAAATGTCACACACTAATAAATTATTTGGAATAGGTCTTATTTTCTTATGATATTAGGTAAGGTTGAATTGGGTTAGTAAACATGGGAACTAATCCTGAGAATTCTCCATTCTATAAATGGCATGTTCAATCAGCCTATTATATAAATGTGCCTTTTTGCAATGAAGGGAGGGGGGAGATAAACAGTACTATATATTTTTTTAAATACTTTCATCAACACATTTTGTGTTTTCTTCCTCAATTAAGGGTTAAGGGAATGTGCTAACAATTGTTAAATTAAGAATTAAAATGTAAACAAAAATAAGTAGTTCTGTGTAAAAAAATAAATATTTTTCTTTAAAATTTAATATGAAAAAGTAGAATCTTAAAGGTATGCATTTATTTCATATACTCTGTTCAATACAAATCTATTGTATAATAGCCAAAAGTCACATGTAATAAAATATTAAAAATTAAAATACATACCAATTGATCACTATACTTGAAATGCTTCATTCCATCGTCATCTTCATTGTGATATTGACTTAGAAAGTTCCTTATCAGATCTAAACAAAATAAATAACATTAGTCTATTAGCAAAAGGAAATTTACTATCATAACATTACCTCTATCGACGGTATAATCTCGCATGGCCATTTTTGATCTTTATTTTTGACTATAAATGCTGTAAATATGTTGGTGGTAGAATGTATATTGTTTAAATCAAAAAGAATGACAATTACAACTAAGGAAAATAAACATAAAAAAGCCTACTAAAGACAATGAACACAAAATAGGCGCCAAACACAGAGAAAAACAAGAGGTTTTCCAAGGTTGCCGATCATATTTTTTCAGTAAAAATCATAAAGAAAATTTTAAATTGGCTATATATTTACACAATTAATATTTTCAATATCTCTATAATATATTTTAAGTATGATTATTTTAATATACAATTTCATTTTTGCCTTTGATGCTTTACATTCAAAATCATGAAAAATATGCGCCTTAAGTTTGTGAATTTTTCAAAAAAAAAATTTAGCTAAAAAAAATGATAAAAATATAGGTTTTTAACTTTTAATTAGACAATTTTAATTTTAATTCAGACATTTTTCATTTTAATTTAGACATTTTCATTTTAATTTAGACACATGGACACATGGAAATGAAAAATGTCTAAATATTAAAAACCTATAAATTAGTAATATAAAAACTACTCATATGATTTTGAATATTTTCTGTTTGTTTTAACAATACACATAACTAAACAATGTATATTTCTGGGTAGTTGACGTTCTGCGCTCCAAGAACCTGGGTTGTAAATATCTCTCTCATTTTACGCAAATAGCGCCCTCAGTAGAGGATAGAAACATTCAACGCTTCCTCTCTCTATTGCTTTTTAAAATCATGCACGAATTTCTAAAAATATTGAACTGAATATAAAAATAATTTGGAGCCAAGCCTTACCAATTATTTTTCATACTTAATCCAATATTTTATAATTTCATCCATTATTTTAAAAAGCAATAGCGTTAAATATGTCCATCCTCTGAGACCACATACTTGAAAATAATTGATTCTATATTATAACATATGAAATTTATATACAAAATAGGAGGGAGGGGGGGGGGATTTTTAAAACTTTGAAACAATAAGTTAATAAATTTGGCAAGCATTTCTTGGATGAAATTTAGAAAGCTCTCCTGATTGATATTTGTGCCCAGAGCTTTAAAAGCCGCTGGACCAGATTAAAAATAATTAAAGCATATATGTGAATATTAGATAATAAAAGGCATATATTGGATTTAGTAAAATATTTATTTTGCCAATATTTCGGCTGGCTGAACGCCAACCTTTATCGAGGCATTACATATGTGAATATGTTGTTCTTCAACACACAATACCCTTAATTTTAAACAAGATATAATTGGTTTGACATAAAAGTATTTGTTAAAGAATAGAGAAAGATGGTCAAAGAAAATTAAATGATTATTAAGTAAATTACAATCTAAAGACCACTATTATCTTATGTCCATACATTCCTTAAACACCCCTAAGCTATTTTCCTTAGTAAATGTGCATGGTGCATAGAGCGGTCTGGAAATAAATTTGGCGAAACCGCTAAGAGGATTCACCACTGATAATAATAATCATTTATGTGTGGCTTATCATCATAGATGTTCCTTTGCTCTGTTGTTTATAAAATTTATGCCGCTCTTGCTTAGAATGATATCTAGTATTATTTAAGGCTTCAATGGCGGCGAGGAATCTTTTGAAGGAATATGATTTATAGGTCTGTAGAGGTGATACATATATATTTACTATAAATTTCATCGAGCAATGCTCTTCCGCAAATATTGTTTCATGTTGAAAATATTATTAGTAAATTACAATCTAAAGACCACTATTATCTTATGTCCATACATTCCTTAAACACCCCTAAGCTATTTTCCTTAGTAAATGTGCATGGTGCATAGAGCGGTCTGGAAATAAATTTGGCGAAACCGCTAAGAGGATTCACCACTGATTAGCCAAGCTCTCTCATTTAATAATTTGAATAATTGCAGTAAAGTATTCAGAAATATTATTTTTATAATATTTATCATGAGGAATACATTGCCAAAAATATATTTTTTAAATTTTATCATAGATGAGGCGATAGAATTTTTAATATTCTTCATTTATACCCAGATTCAATCAACTTCAGTGTTACTTCATCCAGACAATGACTTGCCTCCCAAAGCGTATTTAGCCTTTTTATAGTGCTTAGCACAGATTTACAATGTTCTATATTAGGTGTGGAAAAGTGGAATTTAAATATAACTAGAGAAAATGGATTACCTTGATATTGAACTACTCTTACCTCATAGAATCAGAAGGCCATTGATTAGCTACACCACTGTGATAACTTCAATCAATAATAATCATTTATGTGTGGATTATCATCATAGATGTTCCTTTGCTCTGTTGTTTATAAAATTTATGCCGCTCTTGCTTAGAATGATATCTAGTATTATTTAAGGCTTCAATGGCGGCGAGGAATCTTTTGATTAGCGTGCTAAATAATCTAAATAACCACTATACCTCTATGCATATATGTATAATGCATATATACGCCACTTAAAACTGCTGGAGGATGAAGGTGAGCAGAAACTATACTCATCTTTAGTTGGATGACTTGTTGGAGAACCAGGGGGAGAGAGATTGAGATTGAAACTACTTTATTACACGTTCATATGAGGTTATATATCTTGGTAAGTTTTCGGACAATAACGTCTTTAAAAAGGTTGTAAATGTTTCAAAAACTTTATTGTGTCTTGTATTCATATTGCAGCTTTTTGAAGGATGTTATGGTCCGAAAACTTGCCAAGCTTATTTCTCTTTAATAATGAATCTCGTCGTCCTTAGCTTTTATTCCTTCTTAGATATAACTTCATACGGCCTGTAATTTATGGCTAAATTCAGAATGTAAAGCCTCTCAAATATTGTTAAATGCGAGAACACACACATATTTTGAATTTTTAGTCATTTGTAGTCTATGTCATAGCCTGAACATACCAAGTTTCATTATATTCCACCAGTTCCATTTGGGTGTAAAACTTTATATTTCCCCGCTAGTTTAAAGATAAACTGATTAAGGCATAGACAGTCTGTCTTATTGTGATAAATCAAAAATAAACCGATTGGCACAATTTAGAGATTCTAGAAATTGTGTTATTGTATTAAAAAACGTTTGTTAATTCTATTATATAGATCATCACTTAGAAGTGTGTAGTAAAAGCTATTTAATTGGGAGGAGATTGAGGAAAAACTTTCCATAATTAGGATTATAGCTACAAAAAAGAAGTTTTTTATTATACTTATTAAAAACTGGCGAAATATTATAATTCTAAATAGGCTAAATAGGTAACGTGTACTCTAATTATTCTCTAATCATGTTCTATACATTAAGAAAGTTTCTTATAAATGTCTTGTAAAAATTTATATGAGATATAAAGATGATTCTGAAAAAGAAACTTTTTGCGGTACAGCTGCTCATTCACACTTTTCGCTGTATTCCTTTCTTTCAGACTTGATGGATAATGGGCCAGCTATTTTAAAGTTCTTTATTTTTTTCAAGACTGCAAGGAGGAAAAAAGACCTAACAAAGTAACTGAACTATGTGGAAATATTTTTTATTCACACAAGATGCAACCATTTACTTAATAGTCTACTTCTTCTCTGTGTTCTATACACGAAAAACGATGTATATAGTCTCAACTTTTGTACATAGATATTCTTTCCTTGTTTTCTCTCTTTTCTGAGCGAGGATTCAGTTTCTTCCCCTGCTTCTCATTTCTTTTTAGGTTCATTTCTAACAGGAGAATCGTTTGTATAAGACGGAATGTTTTAATAAAGGCTTGTGTGTGTGTATAAATATAAAGATGATTCCACAGAATTTCATGATCATGTCGTTTTTAACAATTCTATTATAGCTGGATAGAAGACCTATATACAGAGATAGATTGACACTTTAAGACTGGGGATTTTGACATCTGGAGAAAGTGAGGCCAAATAAACTATCCTCTATAGCGACAGACCAGAATCTTGTTTGTTTTGGAGAAAATGGTAAGGAATAATTGGATGAACGATTTGACAATTGATGAAAATATTGTTCATCTCTATATGTTCATAAACTTCTATAAGATATTTTAAAATGATGACAAGGCAAAGATTCCAGAGTAAAGTTGGAGAAAGAGGGATGGACTCCAGCTGCTATGTGTGAGGCGCCAAAAACGGCATTCCAGCGTGGGGAAAGGACAACGAAGAACACCTGCGACAAGGAGAGGACGTGGGAAGTTGTCTCCGGGGTGTGTGACCGTGTGGATGATCCTGCAAGACGGTGCCAGGAGAGCCTAACATCGGAGCGTTCTACAAGGTGATGTAGCCCAGTCTGGTCTGGACGTGTACAGTGTGGAGCGGAACGTTTCCCAAGAGTGACATCCACGGCGCCAAGGATTCTTCTAACGGGGAGGTTGAAGGCAAGTCCCACTTATTTTGCTCCTTCTGTTTAGTGCCACGTATAATAAAGCGATAACTTTTGCTGTCCTTCGAACTCACGTGTGTATCTTTGTGGTATTCTGATTAGACAAAGAACACGAACAGCGTCTGGGTACGACATAAAATATTATATTTAGATATCTTATTTATCGAAAAAGGTGCCCAAATTGTCTTTTGTAAATAAAATGTCGTGTGATATATAAAGATTATTCCACAACATTTCATAATAATATCATTTTTAATAATTCTATTGTATCTAGAGCTATTTGCAGCACAGTAGGTATAGTTAACGGGACTTAAACTGATGAGCAAACACCAGCTTCAGCAAGATGACCTTCCCTGGGGAAGAATCCTCCTGGGACTGCAGGGCACATTGCTGGTCCAGCGGATCTGTGCCACAGAACTGGACTCTCAGGACATCGAAGTAGAAGTCCATGTGGTGAATGTACTGGCTCTTGTTCTCTTCGCTCAGCAAGGTCTGGTCGAAACATTGCCACATCTGGGCCCAGGTGCTGCACATGCACAGCATTACGTTACTGAGGGGAACTCACACTTTGATTCTGCCCAGAACACTGAGCAACTCTTTATACCTATCAATTCTTTATAATGTCCATCGCAATATCACATCAATAGCAGTACCTTTTATATTATACAGTAGAACCTCCATGAGAGGACACTCACGCTAGCGGACACCTCTTTACAAAGGACAGTTTTCATATATAAAATTATCATTTTTACTATTTAACACCTCTCCCTAAAGGACACTTTGGCTCTGCAATTAGGTGTTGTCCTTTATAAGGAGGTTCTACTTAATATATACACAGTAGTATTTAATAAGTATTTATATTTGTATTTCTCACTGGAAATTTTCATATTTTAGCTACACAGTTGATATTCATATGTGTATGCTTTTCTTTTATTCTTTTATTAGGTCATCGATCTTTTACCTTATGAACAAATAGTATCCAATAGATGTGAATCTCCCGTATATTAATTAAATAAGGCAGCAAGTTCCTGGACATGTGAGTTTCTCTTCATTTTTATTGCAATCTCAAGCTTTCAGAAATTACCCCCCTTCTACAGGAGTACAAGAATGAACAATAATGCCCGAAAGCTTGAGATTGCAATAAAAATTAAAAGAAACTCATCTACAGAAACTTTCTGCCTTATTTAATTAACAAATAGTATGTAAATATAATTCAGGATATTTTTCTAAATATAAATAGACTCAGAATTTTATCACATATATAACACTAGATATTTTAACCCATTTTAAAATGAAGTACGTCAAAGAGCATGAGATAAGATCACTATACTTTTTATAAGAAACTCAATTTTGTAATAAAGAACAACTTTTAAGCTCATTTATATCCCCCAATTTTAGAGCAAAGCAATAAATATATATCATAGGGGGCACTAGGCAAGTCTTTCAATATGAATTTATTATTTACAATCTTTCTAAATATTTTCCACCACAATCAATACACATCTCCATCCTTCGAAACCAGTCATCAAACCAACTCTTCCACGTTTCATCAGGAAGCTGAGCGTCATTCCATGTCCTCAAAAGGTCTTCATAGCAGAAAAATAGTTTACCTTTTAATGAGCAGTGACAGATTGCCACGTATATGTTTTAATAGAACACGGGAACTGTCTAATGCTTCGGGCACACCCATCGGTTTCATTAAAAAGCTCACCAATCTGCTTAACAATAATGGATCCCCTGCACTTGTTTCCTGTGATGACCCTGAAACGCTGAGGAGCGCGATTACAGGGCTCTTAAAAACAGCGGCAGACCAATCTATACAAAACGACCTTACAAGAATGGATAAATCTAAGCTATACTCTCACTACAAAGACATTCACATATCTTTCATGACGGAGGGATACCTTTTAGGAGATTTTCCTTTCCCGGTTGTAAGACTACTCGCACAAGTTAGAATACTTTCAAGTTTTTTTAGAGAAAACCACACCAAGATGCTCTGCGGTGAGGACCCGACTTGTACCTTCTGTAATTCAAAACTAAAAAATGAAATCACTCACTATATTTTTGATTGCCCTGCTCTGAAAGAAGAAAGAAGAACCCTTACGCTCAAAACTGGGCAACTCTGTGCTTCACTTCCATCAATAATTGACAATATGACCCAGAATAAGTATATTGCTACGGCGTTTTATGGTTTCCACAAGTCCATATCTCAGAAGAAGGCCAAGTGATACTCACTCCTTACTTTCTTACTGCTACTCTTTTTGTGTTGATTTCTTGCTTCCCTCTTTCTTTTTTTTTCTTTCTTTTCTTTTTTTTTTCTTCTTTTCTTTTTTTTTCATTTTCTTCTTACTCTGTATATATCGTTATTTCCTTTGTCTCACTGCTTTGTGCTTTGTTCTTATGCATACCTCTGGTGAATCCTGTATAGGGTCAGTGACCCTAAATAAAGGC
Organism: Cordylochernes scorpioides; assembly: GCA_030710605.1. Lineage (NCBI taxonomy): Eukaryota > Metazoa > Arthropoda > Arachnida > Pseudoscorpiones > Chernetidae > Cordylochernes > Cordylochernes scorpioides. The sequence continues at coordinate 62,977,392 of CP092872.1, forward strand.
TTTTTTGTTGTTTTGTTACCTTTTAGTCTGTTATTCGCATGAGGGAAGAGGGCAAAGTCTCAAGGTGCAAGGTCTGGACTGTAAGGCAGGAGGTTCCAACAATTTTAGCCCAGTACGTGCCAAATAATCGGCGTAGACTTTCGAACGGTGAGCTGGAGCATTGTCATGATGGAGAGGCCATTTTCAGTTCTTTAGTTTGGACGTAACTTTTTGATAGCTTGAACAACTTCAGGAAGGCATTTCTCAGTGTACCACTTGACAATGACTGTCATTTAATTTTACAGTACCTCGCGACTCACAACCCCTCTGCCATTAAAGAATACGGCTAACATTTTCTTCTTAATGGATCTGGAATTTGGTATAGACATAGGCGTGCTTTCACCTTCAAATATCCATACTTTGTTCTGAGCTTTAGTATACACATAAAAATAATAAAGTCAAGTTTCATCACCTGTTATGATGCTAATTTGATAACGATAAGATCCAATATCAAACTTTTTGAGCAATTCTCGGCACCATGAAACACGTCGAGTCATCTGCTTATCAGTTAAGGAATAGGGAACCCATTGGGAATATACTCTGTTCACTTTTGGATGGTCGTGCAGAATGGAATGAATTGCTGGTGCAGGAATGTCTAAACTTCCCTCTATCTGGCGATAAGTTATATGTCGATCAGTCTCCAATAATTTCTTGAAAGCAGCGATGCTTTCCTCATTAACTGACGAATCTGAACGTCCTGACCTTGGCGCGTCTCTTATGCCACATTTTCTTCGCTGAAACTCACGATACTACCTGAATATGGTAGCATGATGTGGACAATCATTTCCCAGTACAGGAATCATTTATTGCAAGCATTATTCAATGCCCAAACCGCGTGCAAAATTATATCGCAAAATGGCTCAGTGTTCAATTTTCCGCCAGGTAAGCATTCTTACTATTTTATCACACACACATACAGCTTTACTAAGACCATCGGTCTTATACAGATTCACCGCAGGAAGGAAGCATAAATGAAGCTCCTATACTCCAGGCATGGCAGAACCCAACAACCTCCAGGTCCGACGCATGTCCAGTGACCACATAATCTACCGTGTATAGGCTAGCGTATCGCTGAAAATACATACTTAATATTTTTTAACTCCAAAGTTGTGAAAGAATACTAACTCGTTCCCACGTGGGCGCATGGGTTGGAGCGTATTGAAACATTTTCCTAGTGCCCTTTGTATATTTACAAGGTTCACTCCAAAAGTTTTTGCAATTAATATTAAATAATTTTAAAAAATATTAAAAAATAAATTATACAATTAAAATCTACATGGATATTTTAGCACCTATGCAAGATTTCATCCGTGAAAACCAATTATCGAAGCATTTACACCAATAATCTTCGGGGATGGAATTTACGGCATTGATAAAGGCTTGCAGTGCTTCATAATAGGTGTCAAATTTTATCCCTTTCAACAATAACTTTTGGAAATGAAAAAAAAAAGAGAAAAAGTCACTATGTGCTAGGTCTGGTGAATATGGTGGATGAGTGACTAATTGGACACCAGAGTTGGCTTGAAATAGATGTAGTCATTTTGAAGGTAGTGGTAAGGCCCAATAACTAGGACAACGGACAAGGCAGAGGGCGCGACTTTGTTTACAGCGGCAGAGGTAATTTCTAAACATTGCTTCAGATACAATGTAGAGTTGACTAGAGAAAGTTTACGCGCCATGATCTTTTATGATTATAAAAGTAATTTAACTTCTAAATAATCCCATGAAAGATTGATGAAAGCTTTAGGAGATAAAACTCCTTCTATTAGAACAGTTTTTAAATTGTTTAATGAATTTAAATTTGGAAAAACCAACCTTGAAGATACTTTAACCTTGTTAAAACTAGCGGTACAATTTGGAGGTAAAAAGTGGGTATTTACAAAATAAGAATAATAAGAAGACTCTAATTAGCTTACCCAGTGCAATGTTTTTTTTTAGCTCAGTGGTTGGATCAGAAACAAATATTAAATATTATATCGATTTGGAATCGATTTTATTTTTTTGATACTACAAATGTTTGGACTCTTTTGCCGTTATATTTGTGTGTACAAACAAAATGATATCCCAGGGCTGTGTTTAGGATTCCTATTGTTATTAGGCATATTGTCCTTTGTATTATAGAGATCCCTGTCCAGAAGTCCTACTCTACGTGGCGGACGGGAGAAGCAGCACAAATAATACAATTAAGATACACCATGTGCAATATAAAAACAATTACACGTTCCCATTTAGACACCTCACACCCGAACTTTTTCCAGCAGAGCCGTTGAAAATCAAACCAACAAACAGCGAGCCTTTCAACCATTTAGATCCTACCATTTTTTCCAAAAACCGATTTACACAACTCACTCATAGTAGCAAAGAACGTGACATAGCCCATCCGCAAATATTAGATACTAGACGAATGACCCGGGCAACGCCCGGGTTTACCTGATTAAATGTTTTATTCAAACACTATTCGTTACAATTATAAATTTGGCGCCGTGGATGTCACTCTTGTGAAACGTCCCGCTCCAAACTTTACAGTCAGATTAGTTACGATATACACATGTGTAAATCTTCAAATCGAGCGAGCTTCTATAAATATTTCGATTTAGATCAAGTATTCTAATTATTAAGCGAAAAAAATATTATTAATACAATTTTGAGAAGATATCGATTTTAAACGTATTTATAACCTTGATAGAGGGCGCTGTTCGTGAGCTAAGCAGAATAATTTGAATATATAGTTTTAATATTTAATTTATATATAATTTAAAATAGCCTATCGTTTTCCTCGTATTTTTTTTTTTACCTATGTATGGAAATTTTGGTACTGTAAAAAAACTTTGCTTCAATAATAAAAAAAAAAAAAACACCCAGGCTAAGTTTCGAACCAAGGTTGTGGAAATACGAAACCGCACACCTAACCATTAAGCTATGCTTGGCATCATAAATGTTCGCATGTAAAGCTATTTCAGGCCTTACATATTTCTAACGACCTTTTTGAAATAGGTTTTTGAAACATGGAAATTATAATACTTCAAATAAATAGAAATAGAGTGAACACAAATAAAACATACCAAATATTTCGAATTAGAGCAGTTATTTTAAACGGCGAATTAAGTCAGTTATATCTAAAAATGAAAATATATAAATAAATAAAACTTACCAAATATTTCAAATTAGAGCAGTTATTATATAAATATTTATATTATATGTGTAATTAAGCGAACTATTTTAGTTATTTTAAACGGCGAATTAGATTAGTTATATCTAAAAATGAAAATATATAAATAAATAAAACCTACCAAATATTTCAAATTAGAGCAGTTATTATATAAATATTTATATTATATGTGTTATTAAGCGAACTATTATTAGTTATTTTAAACAGCGAATTAGATCAGTTATATCTAAAAAATGAAAATATATAAATAAATAAAACCTACCAAATATTTCATATTAGAGCAGTTATTATATAAATATTTATATTATATGTGTTATTAAGCGAACTATTATTAATAAAATATTGAGAAGATTTAGATTTTAAACGTATTTATAACCTTTTAGTACTTGATAGAGGGCGCTGCTCGTGAGCTAAGTCGAATAATGTAGGGCGAAGTACGGTGTCGTGAGCCCCGAGCCGCTACGGTAACCGAGAACAGGGAACTCTGAAATGTGGCTGACTAACGGGGCAATGGTACCGCTCCTTTCCATATGGAGCAACAAAATCAGAAATTGACGATCCATGCTACTGCGTCCAACGCGCTGGGAACTGCAGTCATGGGAACCAGTGGGGAATATGCTACGAGGACCCTGAACATCTTACAATCCCTATACATATAAAATTCAGTGTATGTATGTATGTTTGTCGGCTATACACATCCACAATACGTAACTAATCTGGCTGAAATTTTAACAGTATATAGATTAGAACCTGGAAAAACTTATAGACAAGTTTCAGGCTTCAATCTCGAATATCCTTAAAGTTATTAACAAATTTTCCCTATTTCACTCGCAACCAGCGCCTTACTGCAGTAACTTCGAGAAGTAAAGTTGAGGAAGGATGGACCACGTGGGGCGACGGTGACCTTGAATGACGTAATGACGGCGTAGGGGCAAGAAATCACTTGCTATCATTTTATTCCAATATTAAATCCAAAAGACAAAAACCTCTCGCAATCAGTATCTTTTATTATTACAAATAACGGACGCTAGCTTTCGAACAATTAGTTCTTCAACGGGCGTTTTTACAAAACGAAATCAGATTCTTAATAATATATATAGAGGTAATAGAAAAAATATATACAAATATTCGCTCAAAGATATGCTAAAAAGGTAAATTAGAGAATTGAAAAATAATCAGATATGCAAAAACTTCTTTAAAACTAAATTAAGTTTAAAACTAAGTGGGGAAGGGGGGGACATAGCAGAATTCGTTCTTCAAATTCTTTTAAAAAAGAGACAGCGGAACTGTTCTGGGACATCTATTCTTCTGTTTATGCTGTCTTTACAACCAGAAACCAAGGATTCCAAAATTAATCTTTCCCCTTTGTATCTGATGTTGTTGTAATGGCAGATGGGGTTATCCAGATCAAAACTATGTCCTGTGTTTAACGTGTGTTGGTACAGAAGGGATCTGGGGTCTTTTGAGCTGATATTGTATTTGTGTTCTTTGATTCGGTTTTCGATTTTTCTGCCTGTTTCTCCTACATAAACGGATTCACAATCATTGCAGGCAACCGAATAGATCGCGTTGCTTTTATGTTGAACATCATGTTTAACTCCTGGTTTGGTAATGGGGTTCCTCAGTATATGTCCTATTGTGCTTGTGCTGCGATAGGTGAACTGAATTCCATATTTCCTCAAATCATGGACTATTCGCTGATTGGTAGGGGAGAAATCTATAAAACCCCTGGTTCTGTTGACTGTAAGGGTAGCCTTTTTGAACGGGATGAATGTATGTTTTCTTATAAAGTCTGGTGGGTATCCAAATGTCCGTAGATCTTTAAAAGAAAAAGAAAAAGAGAATATTTACAATAATCTACGGACATTTGGATACCCACCAGACTTTATAAGAAAACATACATTCATCCCGTTCAAAAAGGCTACCCTTACAGTCAACAGAACCAGGGGTTTTATAGATTTCTCCCCTACCAATCAGCGAATAGTCCATGATTTGAGGAAATATGGAATTCAGTTCACCTATCGCAGCACAAGCACAATAGGACATATACTGAGGAACCCCATTACCAAACCAGGAGTTAAACATGATGTTCAACATAAAAGCAACGCGATCTATTCGGTTGCCTGCAATGATTGTGAATCCGTTTATGTAGGAGAAACAGGCAGAAAAATCGAAAACCGAATCAAAGAACACAAATACAATATCAGCTCAAAAGACCCCAGATCCCTTCTGTACCAACACACGTTAAACACAGGACATAGTTTTGATCTGGATAACCCCATCTGCCATTACAACAACATCAGATACAAAGGGGAAAGATTAATTTTGGAATCCTTGGTTTCTGGTTGTAAAGACAGCATAAACAGAAGAATAGATGTCCCAGAACAGTTCCGCTGTCTTTTTTAAAAGAATTTGAAGAACGAATTCTGCTATGTCCCCCCCCTTCCCCACTTAGTTTTAAACTTAATTTAGTTTTAAAGAAGTTTTTGCATATCTGATTATTTTTCAATTCTCTAATTTACCTTTTTAGCATATCTTTGAGCGAATATTTGTATATATTTTTTCTATTACCTCTATATATATTATTAAGAATCTGATTTCGTTTTGTAAAAACGCCCGTTGAAGAACTAATTGTTCGAAAGCTAGCGTCCGTTATTTGTAATAATAAAAGATACTGATTGCGAGAGGTTTTTGTCTTTTGGATTTAATTTTGTGCGCAAGTTTTTTGATCTTAGAATTATTCCAATATAAAATTTAAAATATATATTAATATAAAAATAAAAAAACACATTTTTCAAATATCGTAGCGAAAATTTACATTTTTATTTTTATATTTTAAAACACACAAAGTTTGGAGCGGGACGTTTTACAAGAGTGACATCTACGGTGCCAATTTATAATTGTGACGAATAGTATTTGAATAAACACATTGAATCGGGTAAAACCTGGTCATTCGGCTAGTTAAACATAAATAGAACTCAGGAGAGCTGAATAGACTGCTGTATGAACATGGACAAGACACCATTATAGAGATCTGATTATTGATCTCTGTATTACCAAATGGTAAATGTCAGAAGTGTAAGAGTAGTTCGATATTTGATACATATTTAGGTGCTTTAGCGCGCCATCTGTTATGTAAATTCGAAACTATTATAGACGCGTATGATTCTTTTTTTTTTTTAATAAAACAATTTCTACTGCTCTTGCTGCAATGGAAAAATTAATAGGAGAGCCTGACTCATCAGTAGTGAACTCTCCCAGCGGTTTCGCCAGTTTAATTTACCATACCGCTGTTATATTGCATTTTTCGATCTTCCTTTTATAGTGATACTGATGCTAGACTCTTGGAATGGGTATTTTAGATGAACTATGGACATAATCTTTGAGAACAGAAGAATTACATACAATTATAAATATATAATAATAATAAATATAATATTATATTTAGGTTAAGGCTATTTTATACCCCTACCTTTCCAACTTTTTATAAAATATAAGATTAATATAATGCATTAGTATGCAATATGGTGAAACGGCTGGGAGGGTTCCCCACTGATGAGCCAGGCCCTTCTATTACTTTATCATTGCAGTAAGGGTATTAGAAATTTGTTTTATTTCAAAAAGAACAATACGCGTCAAAAATAATTTAAATTGCTTATAAAAAAATATAGTTTAGGAAAAAATAGCTACCCAGTTAAGTTATTTGAGTGCTATCAAATCCGTGTGATGTTTTCAGAGGTTTGAATTTGACATGCAGATAAGTTAATTGAGTTTATTAAATTTGTATGAGGGGTTGGTGGAAGGATGGCCTAAACCCCGTTGGTTTTCGACAGTTACGACCCGGGTTCGATTCCCGCATTGGGAACTTTTTTTCTGATAAAAAAAAATGCTCCAATGGCCCCCGATTCTTGCAAAAGTCTAACCCCACCAGCGAGTACAAGTAATCAAACTGGGCTCTGGCACATTTGTAAGTGCAAAGTCGAACTGCTTTTCACATGTGTAGACATGTGCACTTACAGTAAAAGCAGTCGCAGCCTACTTCTACCCACCATGATTATCATGGCCTGTACCACATGTACTTAGGGATAAGCAAAAATAAAATAAAATAAATTTTGTATGTGATGTTTTGGCTAATTTAATAGATTTTAATCAGCATTGTTTTAAAATCATACATTTTGGTTAGTAGCCCGTAATACCATATTTTCTCTCTGTATTTTTTTCAGGAAATTGTTCGAAACATATTCAAAATAAGATTAAGGTGAGTATGTATTTCTCATTGACTTACCAGCAGAAGAGCGGCTTCCACATTTCCACTTTCGTCACCATGTTGTTGTCTTCCTCCATCTTAAATTTATTCAGACATTGCATGTAGATCTTCTCATCGATGATGGCAGACTTCTCGCTCCTTGTGGCGTCTGAAACAGCCGGGATCAAACTTCAATCAACTCGTGGAACTTATCTATAATCTCGGTGCATATAGTGATGAACAAGGCGAGCGATTCCATCAAGACATGAAAGTGATGGAAGAGAGATATCAAGGTGTCTGGGACTGCCACATGATGGCAGATTACTGCTGTCCCGCGACCTGCCGGAATACACTTATAAGAGAAAATCAAAAAGGTGGAAATTCATGAAGGATTGGCTGTTGCATTTTACATTTTATTTTTTTGTATAGATTCGGTTTTCTTATACTACAGTAAATAGAGTACCTTTTGGTATGACGTTCTCAATTTTTATTTGCGTTCAATGTGTTTTTCGTACCGCTTATATGGACTGATGTACCACATTGTGGCCTAAATATGTATATGTTATATCTCTAAAAATTGAGATGAGATACATGAAAACTAACACTATATTCATGACCAGCACCTCAAATTAAGCCAGAAACTGATGCATTATCAAAAACATCTTTTTCAGTGTAGACCAGTGTAACCTAACCGGGATTACTAGGGCAAATACTCGTACACTCATGGACAAAACATAAGGTAGTTGTACCTTTTAGCATGTACAAGGTTCTACTGTATATAGTTTTAAACATACATTCTTATAATACAATATAATGCGGCTTATGATTGTAAAACGACATTTGAAAATTATTCCGCATGTGTTTCTTTTAAACGAAAAATCGAAATTCACTTCAAGGATAAATAACGAATATTTCTAACCTTAGGGATGAAGTATGAAAGGATGAATTGTGAAGAGTAATGATAAACGGAAAAATAAAAGTGTCCAGGGATGGGAATTGAACCCACAGTGTTCCGCTTACCGGAAAGATGCCATGTCCACTAGGCTACCCTGGACATTCTTATAATTGACCTTTAAATATTTATATATAGAGATTATTTCCAAGTCTTTTAACACCTTAGTCTTCTTTACCAATGTATCGTCATGGTGTAGGATCAATACTGTAACATATCCTATCACATATAACACATGTCGATACTTGGTTACACCTAGTTATTTCTATAATACATTCATGGACAGAACTAGCATGTATATCAGTATTCAGACAATAACTCTGAAAGATATTTTATATACAGTGACCTTTATTGAAGACACACGAGATAACCAAGAGTGAACAAAATTACCTCTGTATCCTTAAAAAAAAAAGCTAACTGGTGACTTAAAGACTTTTGTTGTAAATTTTAATTTTGATATTTTTGGAGATTTTAGATTATATTTCCAGCTTTTTGTGAGATTCCAAGAATGAAATGAATCTAAACCACGGATGTCACGCTGACGATGTTGCTGTGTTTCAGTATGGTAAAAAGAAGTAAGCATGGCATGCAGAAATCTAAATATAAGTTACTTTTCTGATGAATGGAAAAGAGCAGAGGCGTTGATCATTCCAAAGCCGGGTAAATCAGATTATAAAGATTTTGGCTGCTATCGACCTCTATATCTAAATTCAAATCTTTCGAAAAATTTTGAAAGAATAATAAACAATAAAAATCATCAAATACTACAAGGAAATGAAACTATTCAGTAATCATCAACATGGCTTTACAAAATCTAGATCTACAATAACTGTATTAACTGATTCACATTGCTTTAGAACACAAAGCCATAAAAGGCAAATTTTCTGTCAGTTTTCACTGTAGAGTTTATGGTTAGATAATACTGGTTCTCTCTGTTTATCATTCAAGCTCTTGTTCTACTCCAACTTACGGTCGAGGACGGTGCTGTTGTTACAAAGATCTTGAAGTAATATCAAGGCCATTTGAGAAAACTCTGGAAGTCCGTTCTTCAGTTCACCTGTCAAGCATTCTTCCATGTGGGAAATGGCGTCTTGGATATTGACAATTCTCTTCCTAGAAATACGTGTCAGCCCAAGTGACAAGTAGCAAACGTTATACTTACTGGCAATGTTCCTCAAGTTCTTCCCTCGTACTTTCCTTGATCCAATCGTCATTGCTAGGGTCCAGGTTGCTCCAGAGAGTCACGTCTTGTCCCAGACGTTGCATATCGCAGGTGGCGAAGCACTCGTCCACTTGCTCTGGAGTTATCCCCAGAGCCAACGGCCCTGCATTGACATTACGTGAATCAGAATGGGTATACATTGCATACTACGCATGGAAACCGGACGCTTCTCACTAGGAGTCACAGCAACCAAACTAATTCTAAAGTTCTGGTTAAGAATATTAAAAATGGAAAAATCCAGATTGCCTGCAATCTGTCTAGCCCAATTATGGGAAACGTCCACTCTAACGAATACCTTTATAGGTTTTACAGAAAATTTACTGAATATCCTAAACTCAACTGGATTATTGTGGTTAAAGAACTGTTCAGACCCCAATATTCTACAGAAAGCAATACCTCAAATTATCAGAATCACTATAGAACAGTCTATTCAAACCGATCAATCAAGAATAACCAATTCGAAGCTGCACACACTACAAATATTTACATAAAACATTCGCAGCAGAGAACTATCTACTAAGTGAACTCCCACTGCCGACTAAACGCCTCATTGCGCAATTGAGAATTCAATTTGTTTTATATCGAGAAGACCATATAAAATATCTAAAGACAGAAGACTTGTATTGCCAACTATGTGTGCAAAAATAGAACCGAAAATGAATTAGAACAATATATATTTGAATGCATGCCTCTTGACACGGAAAGAAAAATACTTTTACTCTAAGATAAGCCATACACACTTCACATTATATTTTCTTTATTATCCAACTTTATAGACAATAGTTCAGTAGCTTTGAATCTATATAACTTCCATAAAAATGCTGTAAAAAAGAAAGACTTAACCGAACATCCAAACATACCAAAAATTTCTGTTTGATGAGAAGGATAGAGCCAATATCCTATTGTTTGTTTGGGTAGGTACGATAAGCTAACCCCCCACACCGATAAAACGGTGTTTACCTTGCAACTCTGAACACTCGGATTTTCCTGGAAAATCTCTTAAAGATTTCTTGAAAAAAGCCATGGTCCACCTGTGCTGTGTGAGCAGAAGAGCTTAAATTGACTGTTCCATTATATGTATGTTCCATATGTAAATACCTGTTTTTTCCTCTTTTCGCTCTCCACTTCTTCCATCCATATTTCCAAATCCATATTAATATTTTCCATAGGATCATTCAAATAATAATCAGTATATATTTATCATTTGTGTATAATCTTTCACCATTTTTACCCCTTTGTATATTTACCACTTTCATAGGTTTCTCCGTCTTGTAACCCCAAGGAGAATCCTCTGTAAGACCAGTGTGTCTTAATAAAGATTTTTTTTGTGTGTGTGTGAATGGGTATACATTGGTCACAAAGAATTTCTGTTAATACGAGGCAAGTCAAAGATTTATATCCTACTAGCCAATGTACCCGACTTCGCCCGATTTTTGCCCGAGTGAATGTTTGCCTAACGAACAAAAAATCATATTCGTCAAAAATAGTTTTATTTTTTTTTTACAACAAATCGTGCTCTAATTCATCATATTATAATTGTTCTTTAAGAAGACCTTTATTTGTTGTTTGTGGAAGAGCAATTGATCGAAGCATATTATATATTTATGATTATTTGTATTTCTACTGTCCTCACTAAGCTTATGTCCGTAGTTCATTCAAAATATCATTTCCAAGAGGTCAGCTTCTGTATCAGTATAAAAGAAAAAACAGTCCTATGCAATATTACAGCCGTATGGTTGTGATTTAATATCTCTTGTTTCCCGTCTAGGTCTAGCGAGTTGCCGAAAGTGGATGCCCGGTGAGTAACGCTTTGTAATAACAAATTGTAGCAGACCAAACCCTGGACCTGTTGAAACTTTCAACCTTTGCCCATAAACTTATTTTTTACTTCCAGGTTAATGTAAGCTGAATGTTGGAACTAACGACCGCTTACGTTTCCAGATCAGCTGCCGAAACCACTGGAATATTTCATCTAACCCATGTTTGGCATTCGTTCAGGTATGAGCCGTTTCTGACTTCCTGCGTGAAGATACTCTACCCTATTTTATAGTTTAGGGAGATACTTCCTGAGATCCAACCATTAGTAGAATGACCCCTCAGCCCCGAGGAACGAGGTCTAGCTTTACCATGTAAGCAAAACTGTGGTGTCGAGACTCTCTTCGGATGAATCTGGCCACAGTCGAATACGAGCGGGCATATGGGCCTGAAGTACGATTTGGGAGATCAGAGTGGGTGTCAAACATTCGAAACTGGTTCGCGCTCAATGTTTGAAGTCTCCGCGTGTCTAACCCCGTGTGTGTTTCAGGCGGTCCCATGTTCTCTACCTTCTCGTAGTGGGAATGTTAAGGGGGCCGCTGCTCGCCATGTATCTCTATAGTACCCATCTTGTGTACATATCTACAGTACACGCCATGTGTACGTACGACATTACACTATATAAAAGAGTAGCGGCCCCCGACCAAAGAGAACGAATCGCCAAGCTACTTCTTTCAATCGCTATCCCATCGTTTTACGCAGATACCTTCAGTACTGTCCCCAAATAGTAATTTATGAACTTTTCTGAAACCAAATTTATCTTCACGTAAATCATCAACTTTTACCTTGTGTTTGCATATATAAATCAGAGCATAAATCTATCTAATCCATTTAATGTTAGCATCTTCTCATTCTAGACTACTGCCTATTCTTACTGCTTCTTAAGAGGTGGCGCACGCGGCTCAGCTGCTTCACGAGTTCTAGGAGATAGGTAGAAGGATAGTCTAAACCGTTGGTTTTCGACCGCTACGACCCGAGTTCAATTCCCGCATTGGGCACTTTTTTTATGATTAAAACAAAAAATGCTCCAATGGCCCCCGATTCTTGCAAAAGTCCAACCCCACCAGCGAGTGCAAGTAACCAAACGGGGCTCTGGCACATTTGTAAGTGCAAAGTCGAACTGCTTTTCACATGTGTTAGACATATGGTGCACTTACAGTAAAAGCAGTCGCCTACTTCTACCCACCATTATTATAATGGCCTGTACCACGTGTACTAGGGATAAACAAAAAACGAGTTCTAGGCAGGTGCAAGCAGAAAGTTAAAAGGAGGTGGTGTTGTACTGGCAATTCTCCATTCAATCAACATAGAACTTGCTGCTCTCAGTTTTCTGTATTTCAGACCGATGCGATATTCCTAATTTATGTTCTATGTTCTAACCTCAGCAAAAGTATACAGGTTTTTGGCTTTTTGTATGAAGTTGCCTAAAATGATGTTGTGGCTAATACCTTATTATCACTAGTAAAGTTTTTACTTGGGCGATAAACATAATGAATAGCTTGTAGAACGACGTTTTGACAATTTTACCGCAAATGTTTCTTTTGAACGAAAAATCATTTATATTTATATTAATCATTACTCTTCACAATTCATCTTTTCATACTTCATCCCTAAGGATAGAAATAGTCGTTATGTCTCCTTAAAGTAAATGACGATTTTTCGCTCAAAAGAAACATTTGCGGTAAAATTGTCAAAACGTCGTTCTACAATCATAAGCCGCATTATATTGTATTATAAAATAATGAATAGCTCTAATGCATAATTAAAGGGCGAGGTATCTCTTTTGGTACTCCAATTGCTATATATTTTGGAAAAGTTTTATCAGTATATGCTTTAAACTTATATACATTACTAGACGGGTGACCTGGGCTTCGCCCCGGGATTGACCCGTGTGCATATCTACCCGAGTGATATATATTTAGATAAGATTTTTTTAAATAATTGCTTGTTATTAGCATTATCTATTTGTTTGCATCAGCATAATTTAATCTAATCTTCGATAGAGGGCGCTGTTCGTGAGCTAAGTAGAATAATTTGATTATATTGTAGCGAAGTGAAATGGCTGGCTCAGCAACCCTGGAGCTGACGTCACGTTCCGGTGGAGGTTACCCCTGCGAGGCCGCGTGGCCACGAGACTTTTATTCTTTGCTCTCTCTCCTTTGTTTACTATTTTAAATATAGCTATTTCTAGATATCACTTAATTATAATTAATTAATTCATTCATATTTCTCGTTTGTTCTTCTTTTGACCTCAGTTTGTTTGGTTAATAAAATAACGTTCTTCGTTTGTGGATCACCGACTCTACCTTTCTGCTACGCTACAACTGGTGGAGACGCTGGATCGTCAAGACCGATATCCCTTCAGACATAAAAGAAGGACTGAAACTGTTAAACAAGAAGATAGTGTAGAGCTCAAGGAGATGACCGTGAATATAGAGGAAGCTACCCAGGTGGGCAATTATTTTGTTCAGCACCTACCAAGGAATCCTTCCATGTTCTCCGGGGAGGATGGTGAGGATCCCCTTACCTGGTTAAAAGGTTACAAACGTGTGGCGAAGCATAATCATTGGGACGAAACCCTCTGTCTTGCCAATGTCTACTTTTACCTGAATGGAACTGCCCTCAAATGGTTTGAGAATAATGAGGAGACCATCCGGAATTGGGAAGAGTTTACTACTCAATTGGAGAGTGTATTTGGGAAAAGTGAGAGTCTGCGGCTGCTTGCCGAGAAAAAACTTAAAATCCGGGCTCAGCTAAAGGGTGAAAGCACCGAGTTCTATATACAAGACGTCCTACGACTCTGCAAAGAGGTGGATCTCCAAATGAGCGAGGGGGATAAAATCTCCCACCTCATAAAAGGAATAGTGGAAGAACTTTATCAGGCGCTTCTTCCAAGAGACATAAACAATACGGATCAATTTGTGTCTGAGTGCCGCTGCATTGAAGCGCTTCATCGTCGGCGTGTGACCCCCGCCAAGTACGAACGCTTGCCCAATGTAGCATCCCTTGATGTCTGCGATGATAATACAGATTTGTCATCCATGATTAGACAAATTGTCCGCGAGGAGGTGCAACGGGCCTTGGCCGCTCCTCGTGAAGAACCAAGAATCGCCACCATTGAAGATATGGTGAGGGAAGAAATTGATAAAACCCTCGCTCCAATATCAAATCCTTCCAGAGGCTCCCCTCAATATCAAACTTATACGCCGTCACCAATCGCTAGAAGAGAGACGGCCGCACCCCAAACTCCCCGTCCCAGAGCTCGGTACCCGAAACAGGGAGAAAGACTGGACACAAATGAATGGCGGACCACTGAGGGAAGACCAATTTGCTTCCATTGCGGACGCCCTGGCCATGTCGCCCGTTAATGCCGTGACAGAAGGAGACAGAATGACGAAAGAGAAAACGGATATTCCCAAAGGAGGCAAGAACCAATGTTCTTCTATGGACCCCGTTCCAAATTCCCGGCGCTCAATGACGACGAGCCAAGAGATAATTTTAGACGTTACCGAAGCCCTTCCCCATACCCTGGCCGAAACGGACAACATTCGTCGCCTATTAGAGGGTCCAGTCGGTCACCTCGCCGTTCCCGCCAGGAAAACTAGAGGTTGCGACCTATTCTGGAGGTAGGGCCGCAAAATTTGGAAACCCTCCCTCATCGACTACAGTGGATATGAAAGGAAATTATATAAATATTAAAATAGAAGGAAATATAACCAGTGCTCTTGTTGATTCTGGGGCGTCTTATTCTGTCGTGTCCGAGAGGTTCAGACTCAAATTGAAGAAAATAATGTTTGCCGAAACTGACGTGAGCTTAAGAGTGGCCAACGGTAAAATTATAAAACCGAAAGGACGCTGCTCTTTAAAATTGGACTTAAATGGCCTGCAGGAAAATTTCGAATTTATTGTTCTGGAGGACTGTAGTCACGATGTGATCCTCGGATGGGACTTTTTGAAGTTATCCAGGGCGGTAATTGATTCTGCAGAAGATACACTTTTTTTAGAGGAATTCCTAGTCGAGGACACACCCAAGAACAACTCACCTCTCTACGCGGAACGGGAATACAGAATAGAGCCCGCATCTTGTCAGCTGATAGAGGTATTAAGCAGAGACATCTCAGATAATGCAGCTGTGGTGGCAGAAAGTCAAAAAGGTCTGTCGCTGGAAAGAGAACTAATGGCTCCCTCCTCTATCATCTCACTTACCAGTAACAGGGGAAAACTGTGGGTGGCAAATTGGAGCCCATATCCGAAGTTAATTCCCCAGGGGATGCACGTGGCCGATGGTGTCGTCATCGAGGATAGCCAGCTTTGTGTACTTGCTGAGGGCAACCACGTAGGAACAGATATAGGCCATTCCGAGGATTCAAAATTTGCGGAAATTTTAAATATAGATGATTCACTTGACGATTTTCAAAAAGAAAAATTAAGAAATTTATTGAGAAACTATAGAGATATTTTTGATTTCAGAAAAAAAGAAGCGTCCAAGACCGATAATGTTAAGCATCGAATTAGCACTGGAGACCACCTTCCCACCAAACAACGACCGTACCGAGTAGCACCAGCGGAACGTCAAATTATTCAAGAGGAGGTAAATAAAATGGAAGAAATTGGTATTATTCAGCCCTCTGCGAGCCCATGGGCCTCACCGGTCGTTTTGGTCAGGAAAAAAGATGGCAGCTGGAGATTCTGCGTCGATTACCGCCGCCTCAATAAGATAACAAAAAAGGATGTTTACCCGCTCCCAAGGATCGACGACACTTTGGACTGTCTACAGGGAGCACGATTTTATTCCTCTATGGATCTCCAATCTGGATACTGGCAGATCGACGTGGAGGAAGCGGACCGTGAGAAGACTGCATTCATAACCCCAGATGGATTGTATGAGTTCAAAGTGATGCCATTTGGGTTATGCAACGCTCCAGCTACATTCGAACGAATGATGGACGGCCTCTTGAAGGGTCTTAAGTGGACAATCTGTCTCTGTTACCTTGATGACATAGTCGTTTTTTCCGATGATTTTGAGGAACATCTGAGACGCCTTCAGCTGGTATTGGGCTGTTTGAGGAAGGCTGGCTTGTGCCTCAATTCGGGAAAATGCAGGTTTGGTGCGAAAACTATAACAGTTCTTGGACATGAGGTGAGTGGAGATGGAATATGTCTCGATCCAGAAAAAATTAGAGCAGTCCGTGACTTCCCCAGACCAAAGTCGCTAAAAGAAGTTAGAAGTTTCCTAGGGCTATCTTCCTACTACCGCCGTTTCATACCCAATTATGCCCATATAGCCCAACCATTAAACGCTCTTTTAAAGAAAGATTCAGTGTTTAGTTGGAACATAGAAGAGCGGCACGCATTTGAAGCTCTCAAGTCAGCCCTAATTTCTGAGCCTGTCTTGGGACATTTTGATCATTCATCCCCAACAGAAATACATACTGATGCGAGAAACTATGGAATAGGAGCAGTTTTAGCGCAAATTCAAAAGGGAAAGGAAAGAGCCATTGCCTATGCATCGAGAACGCTCAATAAGGCGGAAAGAAATTATTCGACGACTGAGAGAGAATGTCTTGCTATTATTTGGGCCATTGGCAAATTCCGGCCGTATGTTTTTGGACGTCCATTCACTATCGTAACTGACCATCACTCCTTGTGCTGGCTGACCAACCTCAAGGACCCATGTGGGAGGTTAGCAAGATGGGCTCTTCGGCTGCAGGAGTTTGATGTTACTGTTGTGCACAAGAGCGGAAGAAAACATCAGGACGCTGACTGTTTATCAAGAAGTCCCCTAAATTGTAGTGAAGATATAGAAGAAGATATTCCTTGCATAGTTGCCTTACAGAATTTTGGACGGGAACAAATGAAAGACCCGGACCTCACGAAGATAGCCGACAAAATCCAACAGGAAACATCTAACAAGTCCTTTATAAAAATAAACGATACTCTCCATAAAAAAATTACGATCCAATGGGAAGGGAATGGCTTCTGGTGGTCCCCCGCCACTTGAGGCCTGAAATACTGAGAAACTTACATGATTCTCCCACTTCAGGACATCTTGGATTTACTAAGACATATGATCGAATAAGAAAAAAATTCTACTGGCCCGGAATGTATAGAAATGTTAGGAAGTATGTGGCTCACTGTCCAGATTGTCAGCGACGCAAACGCCAGCCCCAACTCCCTCCAGGACTTTTGCAGCCGATACCTGTGCCTATAGCCGCCTTCGAAAAAGTGGGAATGGATCTCCTTGGAAGGTTTCCAACATCTATGTGCGGGAATCGCTGGATCATTGTCTGTACGGATTACCTCACCAAGTTTGCGATCACGAAAGCTCTACCGACAAGTGAATCAGTGGAAGTAGCGAAATTCTTCATTAAAGATGTAATTCTGAAGCACGGTGCGCCGAGGGAAGTTATCACAGACCGAGGACGAAATTTTACATCTTCAATGATTCGTGATCTGAACAAACACTGCAGAATAACTCATCGGACAACAACCGCCTACCACCCTCAGACCAATGGACTCACTGAAAGGTTGAATAAGACAATAGCAGACATGCTGTCCATGTATGTGGACGTCAACCAGAAAGATTGGGATGAGATTCTCCCATTCGTGACGTTCGCATACAACACGGCGAAGCAAGAGTCCACGGGATTTAGTCCATTCTACCTTGTGCACGGGCGTGAGGCGGAGACCCCACTAGACTTGCTATTCCCCAAATTTCCTTCAGAGGATGAAGATGACTTCATCCAGACTCTAGGATCAAGGGCCGAAGAAGCGCGACAGCTGGCACGCATTCACACTATGAGGTCCCAGGGAGGAAATAAACTCCGTTACGACGCCCATCACAGAAACATAATCTATCAGCCCGGAGTTCTCGTTTGGATCTATATCCCTGTGCGCAAGGTGGGTTTGTCTGAAAAATTAATGCGACGTTATTTCGGCCCGTATAAAGTAACAAGAAAAATATCCGATGTGACATATGAAGTGGAGACATTCGGAGACCAGCATGGTCGTCGTAAAACAAAGGACATAGTTCACATCTGCAGGATGAAGCCCTATTTAGATCCAGAGAAGCGGGAGGACCACCTGGAGGAGGACATGGAAGACGACTTATCAAGTCCTCAAAAGGAAGAAGTTCCAGCGGAAGGGAGGCAACCACCCTTGGCCCAGGAGGAGGTCCCCAGACCAGGAGACCTGGATATCCCTGGCCCTATTACGCGGTTGCGAGCTCGTAGACTGGAGGCGCAGGTCTCCTGCTGAGCATCGGGTCGATGTCCTTTGAGAGGGGGGCTATGTAGCGAAGTGAAATTGCTGGCTCAGCAACCCTGGAGCTGACGTCACGTTCCGGTGGAGGTTACCCCTGCGAGGCCGCGTGGCCACGAGACTTTTATTCTTTGCTCTCTCTCCTTTGTTTACTATTTTAAATATAGATATTTCTAGATATCACTTAATTATAATTAATTAATTCATTCATATTTCTCGTTTGTTCTTCTTTTGACCTCAGTTTGTTTGGTTAATAAAATAACGTTCTTCGTTTGTGGATCACCGACTCTACCTTTCTGCTAAGCTACAATATAGTTTTAATAATTGATTTATATTTTTTTAAAATAGCCTATCGTCTTCCCCGTATTTTTTTACCTATGTATGGAAATTTTGGTTCGAATTAGTGAACTACTGCGAATTTGTATACCGGACATACAAACAAACAAACAAACAAACATTCATTTTTATATATATAGAAGATATTGTTACGAGAAGAGCACTTGCAACCTCCGCCAGTAGATGGCGCGTTCGCCTGTTTTGCATCTGCAACTGATGCGGGAGTCGCCGACTGCTGTGATCCCGTTTCCTGGGGAGGCCACCTCTCCTGACTGTAAATACCTTTTTATATTGGCCCCAGGAGGTGGCGTTATGTAAATACCCGTTGTTTATTATTCAAGTTATATGTAATGTTTAGTAATATATGACAATAAAAGAAGTGCTTCTGGTTCTCCGTGCCGCCTCCTGTCATTCCTCTAGCCATTGCCATCTTCGTCGGGCCGCTGCTGCTGCTGCTGCTACAACTCTTCTGGTAAGTCTCTCGTGTCCCCCCACCAGTGGTAAGGCCGAGAGATACTGCCAGAGGAAGGGAGTGTCCACTTGAGCGGTGGAACTCGGGACGTCGTCAGGGTGCCTGCAGGGAGGAGCTACTCCGCGACCGAGGGAGCGAATCGTACCAAGAGATCGGGAATGATCACGCGTAACAATATTATTCACAAAATTTGTTATAGGTTTTTAATCTCGAAGTCGTAGTATTGTAAAATCAGCTGATTCAATTGATACATTTTTAGAATTATACCCAAAATATCTTTTTAAACAATAGATGGATCTTCATATCTCACTCTATATAAATAACGTATACCACCTTTATTTGTCACATATATGTTTCCTCAATATTTAGCATAACCTGGCTGAATTTATAACTGGACATAGAGTAAATATGAAAATAATATTTGTCCTATTTTCAACCAAATAAAATTCAAATAAAAAAATATTTTACTAATATTATAATTTTTTAGTCAAGAAAATGATGATAATATTGCTGCATCTCTCACGTTGATGGCCAGAAACAAGATTTTTTTGGTCAACATTCACTCGAGAAGGTCATGTATATATATATACTACATTTATATTTTTGAAAATAGAACAATTCATAAATAAATCTTTAATTAAAAAGGCATATATTGGATCAAAATATCATTTATTTTACCAATATTTTAGTTGGCTGAACGCCAACCTTTTAAAAGATATTATAACATATTAATGTGTGTCTACAACAAACTTCAGTTTAAAAAAATATTTTTGCTTATATTCAATGGGGAGAAATCAAAAATATTTTTTAAACTTAATTCTATTGACTTTATGTGGCGCTGAGTTTGTTGTTGACACATTAATATGTTGTAATATCTTGATAAAGGTTGGCGTTCAGCCAACTGATATAGTGGTAAAATAAATGATATTTTGATTCAATATATACCTTTTTATATTCCCATAGCTTGGTTTATACACTAGCTTGTAATTATGCAAATACGGTTTAATTGTTTTGATAAAATTAAATTGCCATATATTATATCTACATTTGTCTTTCCTCATTTTCACATAATATTTTATTTGAAACTTTCAGGATAGTCAGGTCTTTAAAAAGGTTGTTGTAATTATATTAATTAATTGTTACCACAGAGTGTGTGTAAGCTCACAGGTAAATAGGCGCTAACTGAAAGAAAAAAAGTTCCTTTGTTTAATATTAGTTTCTCTTTTATATTTGTTCTCTCTCTAGTAAATCAATAAATATAATGTTCGATTAATATTCTTGGAATCAGTTTCATTAAAATTCTAAGCAAAGTTGTTACGCAAACTTTGACTTTTATCATCATTGATGCTGACGTCACACACTTCTACGCTTCAACCTTTATGTTTTGATTCTTTGCTCGCTTGTTTACAACAATTGTATTGGAACAAGTCGTTCCTTAAATAAATATATATTTGTTTATATCAAAAGGGATGTCCTCTTAACTACAAAATACGTGAGTACAAAAACAACTTGAAATCCTTAAAAAGAAACATCGTATTTTTGCTAAGCCTATATCAAAAGTCAACAAAGGTGGTCTATAATGATTTATATTATTACAAGTTGAAAGTTTACAATGAATATTATTTATGTTTTCAAGGATATAAAACATATTAAATATGAAACTATACGAAGCCAGAACAGCTGGATATTTATAGATAACGAACCAAGAGCCTGGGTTATCACCCTAACTCTGTTACTACTATATATATATAATTTAATGAACTTTTTACAATAAATTATTAAGTAAATTCTCGAATAAAATATTTTATTAAATCAAATTGTATGTAGATACTGTTGGAAAAAGTAACGTCGCACATTGGCTGTTCCCATGGCAACGGCCACTTCCTGCCAGACATCACGTGACCTGACGCCACCAATCGCCGGCGCACATGTATATAGGCTTCAGATTTGCATTTGTTTTTTTGCTACTACGCTTTTTTTGTTTGACTCTCTCTCCTTACTTGTCATCTTGATAATTAAACAATCTTTTCTGAGATCCCAGCCTCTGATTCTCTTACATGGCAGCAGAGCTTGGTTGGTATCAAATATTTTTGTTTATCTAAGCTGAAATTCGTTTGCTTGCTCAAGATGACAACTGAACTTCTACAAATTCAAAAATTCAACGGCGATAATTTTCATCTATGGAAATTTCAAATGAAGATTATTCTAGAAGCAAAAGATCTTCTCAGTATAACTGATGGCTCTGAAGTAAAACCTGAAATAGAGGATATTGCAAAATTCTCTGAATGGAAAAAGAAAGATGCAAAATCCAAAATGCTGATCACTACTGCTCTAGAATTTAAATATCTTCAACAGCTTGTTAATTGCCAGACTTCAGCAGAAATGTGGAAGAAATTATCAACAATATATGAACTGAAATCTGAAACAAACAAATATTTGCTGCAACAAAGATTTTTCGAGAGAATATAAAATGAATCCAAATGATAACATTGCTACTCACATTTCCAAAGTTGAGACTCTGGCACAACAAATGAAAGATCTAGGTGAGCCAATCTCTGATGTTGCCCTAATTACAAAGATAATTTGCAGCTTGCCTGATAAATACAAGAATTTCATAACAGCATGGGATTCAGTTTCATCAGAAGAAAAGACACTAGAAAACTTGACGGCAAGATTACTGAAAGAAGAAAGCTTACAGGATCATTGGGATTCTTCAGGAAATTTTAAACCAGATAATGCCTTGATGACTTTTTCAAAGTTCAACAGAAATTCAACAGCTTCCAACAAACAGCAGCAGCATCAACAATCCATTAAAGATAAAAAGAAGAACACACACTGTGGATATTGCAAGAAGAAAGGACATTGGTGGAAAGAATGCTATAAAAGAAAGGAAGAACAAAAAGGACAACAGCCAAGTTCTTCAGCCAGAGATGATAGCTGTGCTTTTTCAGCTGAGACAAGTGCCTTCCTCGCTGAAACAAAGGATTCCTGGATTGCAGATTCTGGAGCAACGGATCACATGACTTTCAGAAGAGAATGGTTCTCTACGTTCGAAGAAATACCAGAAGGTGTTCATCCTGTGTGCCTTGGAGATGGAAAGAAGATCTATGCAAAAGGTAAGGGAAATATTGATATTCTCTCTTATGTTGATAGTCAGAAAATTAATGCAACTCTTTTGGATGTTCTCTATATACCTGAATTGGAGACCAATCTTTTCTCAATATCTACTGCAACAAAACATGGTTTGACGCTCATTTGTAAAGGAAATCAGATAAAATTGACTAAAAATTCGAAAGTGCTAGTTACTGGAATAAAGGACAATTCAAATCTTTATAGAATTTTTATTAAAGCAAAGCAATCTTCACAAACTCATGTTGCTCAGTTAAGTCTAGATATATGGCATCAAAGAATGGGTCATGTAAATCCTGTGGAATTAACCCAAATGTTTGAAAATAATGTTTTTGAAGAAAACATTAAAATTAGAGAAAAGCCTGATTCTTTGCTATGTGAAGCATGCATCTATGGAAAACAAAATAGAAAAGTTTTTCACGCGTCAACAAGTCCAAATCCGACCTATCCAGGAGAGCTGATCTATTCAGATGTTTGTGGACCAATGAGTAAAAGATCACCAGGTGGATCATTATATTTTGTATCATTCAAGGATGATTTTTCGAGATTTAGAGTGGCCTACTTCATTAGGCATAAATCAGATGTACTTGAGAAATTTAAAGAATTTGTAAAAAGAGTTAGGACTGAAACTGGAAATAAAATAAAAAGATTCAGAACAGATAATGGCACGGAATTCTTAAATAAGAATTTTTCTGATTATCTAAAATCTCTAGGAATTGTTCATGAACTCACTGCTCCATATACCCCAGAACAGAATGGAATTTCTGAAAGAGATAACAGAACAATAGTTGAATCAGACAGATGCTTGTTACATGGAAGAAAAATGCCGCTTGAGCTGTGGGCTGAAGCCGTAAACACAGCAGTCTATCTCTTAAATAGATGTACTACTAAAGTATTGGGAAATTCTACACCTTATGAAATATGGTACAAGAGAAAACCCTCCATCTTACATTTGAAAACTTTTGGATGTAACGCTTATGTGCATATACCAAAAGATAACAGAAAGAAATTAGACAAAAAGAGTATTCGTACATTTTTTGTTGGATATACTGAAACTAACAAAAATTATAGATTGTGGGATCCTATTGCTAGAAAAATTATCATAAGCAGAGATGTAATATTTACTGAAGCTAATATGTCAGAAAATATTCAGGATAACCAACAAGAGCAGGTAACTATATATAGTGAAGAAAGTGTTGATAGCACAAATATCAGTTCCAAACCAGAAGAATCATGTCGATACCCTCTCAGGAATAGAATCAGAGAAAAGGAACAAACATCAACCAGCTGTACAAGAGCTATTTCATATGCTTGTTATGTCCATGACCAAGAACCATTGAACTATGAAGATGCAATTGTAGGACAAAACTCAAAACCGTGGAAACTAGCTATGGACGATGAATTCAATTCTTTGATGAAAAATCAAACATGGACTTATGTGACACTACCATCAGACAGAAAAGCTATTGCATGCAAGTGGGTATACAAAATAAAGCAAAATGCAGATGGATCAAATAAAATGTTTAAAGCTAGACTAGTTGCGAAAGGTTATTCACAAAAACCAGGACTTGATTATGGTGAAACTTTTTCTCCAGTAGTAAAATTCGATTCAATTAGAACAATCTTATCACTTTGTGCATTACTTGATATGGAAATGATTCAATTAGATGTAAAATCTGCCTTCTTGAATGGTGATTTGGAAGAAGAACTTTACATGGAACAACCCCAAGGTTATGAAAACCCAGATTTTCCAAATCATGTTTGCTCTCTTCAGAAAAGCATCTATGGTCTTAAGCAATCCCCCAGAATGTGGAACAAGAAATTTCATGAGTTTTTAATTAAGTTTGATCTCAAACCTAGCATATCAGATTCATGTGTCTATACAATGAAATGTAAACAGGCTTACATATTACTTGCAATATATGTAGATGATTGCTTAATCTGCAGTGTAAATAAACAACATTTAGATGATATAGTACAGTACTTAAATTCCAATTTTGAAATAAAAACGTTTACTGCCGATTATTTCCTTGGCCTACAAATATATCGAGATAGAACAACTAAAATGTTATTTCTGCATCAAGCCTCATACATTGAAAGAACACTTGAACATTACAACCTTCTTGAAATTAAGTTGCAATCTGTACCTTCTGATCCTTACTCAAAACTAACAAAAGAGATGTGCCCAAAGGATGATCAGGAAATTGAAGAAATGAACAAGATTCCATACAGACAGACAATTGGTAGTTTAATGTACCTCATGACTGGAACTAGACCTGATATTGCCTACGCAGTCAGCAGGGTTAGCCAATTTATGAACAACCCAGGACCTTCACATTGGACCGCAGTAAAGAAAATATTCGGATACTTAAAAGCTACGAAAAACATCGGTATTTGTTTTGGTGGGAGTTCCTGCACTACATCTCTGATAGGTTTTTCCGATGCTGATTTTGCTGGAGACCTAGACACAAGAAAATCAACCACCGGATATGTGTTCATGTTGAATAATGGACCTATTTCTTGGTGCAGTCAAAAACATGCAATTGACCTACTTTATGTCTGCTCCAATGATCAAGCTGCAGACATATTTACGAAAGCTCTACCTCCAGAAAGGTATAGAAGACTAAGGAGCCAACTTGGACTGTTTGAAACAACGGAGTGCACGTTAGGTGGGAGTGTTGGAAAAAGTAACGTCGCACATTGGCTGTTCCCATGGCAACGGCCACTTCCTGCCAGACATAACGTGACCTGACGCCACCAATCGCCGGCGTACATGTATATAGGCTTCAGATTTGCATTTGTTTTTTTGCTACTACGCTTGTTTTGTTTGACTCTCTCTCCTTACTTGTCATCTTGATAATTAAACAATCTTTTCTGAGATCCCAGCCTCTGATTCTCTTACAGATACTTTGAAACATTACCAAATTCTCTTTGTGTATATACTCTATCTTATGAGAACTTTGTTAAGTTTAGAACTATTTGTACAATAATTTACAAAACACTACTAATCCATCGTGTAAATAATTAATCATATATATGTAAATAATACTGGCACAGCACAATAGTCCTTTGGACTTCGTACTTTTTGTAACAATAAATAAATAAATGTGAAAAAAAGGTAAGAAAAACTCTCATGTAAGCGATCAGGATATGCCTTTTTTAATTTTTAATATTGTATCGTAGAAAATTAGGGAAGACAAACTTCAGGATGACACAGCAATTTATTTAAGTCACATACACAAAAATCAACATTTATAAAATGCAATGTCAAGCAATGAGGGAAGCTTCCAGAGTAACAAAATATAAAAAAAATATATAAATATTTAAAAATTAATATATAAGAATATAATAAATACTTTGTTACAATATTTTATAACTTTTCAAACTTTGAGAAATCTCCTTTGTAGTTCAGGTTCTGGCAAAATTAAAATTATGATAGGAAATCTAGTTTAATATGCCAAGGATTATTGGAGCCTACTGATAGCACATTTCATACGATGAATGGAGATAGAAAATACTTAGGCGCATTATATAATTTACACTCATGGACCCTGCCCAGAAGTCCTCCTCTACGTGGTGGGCGGGAGAAGTAGCACAAGTAAGGGACTGCCCTGTAGTACGGTGTCGTGAGCCCCGAGCCGCTACGGTAACCGTGAAGGCCTACAGGCCCTCTGAAATGTGGCTGACTAACGGGACAATGGCACCCCCCTCCCCCCATTTTCCATGGAGAAAGGACAAGACACCACCATCACACTCATGGACAAAGCTTAAGGAAGTAGAAATTCTTTGATGTTCTGAGCGTCTGTTTTTTTTTTTTTTTTTTTTAAGGGAGAGAGAAGAGGCGATTTTGTTCACACTTGGTTATCTCGTGTGTCTTAACAATAAAGCTCACTGTGTATCAATAATCTTTCAGAGTTATTTTCTGAATGCCTATATACATGCTAAAAGGTACACATTCCTTAAGTTTTGTCCATGAGTGTATACTATCGGATAAGATTTAAATAGGAAAAAATTCTTTCCTTGATATCATGGAATTTGCAAAATGAAATCTGTTAAGAACCTTATTTTAAAAATGTATAATTTTGTTTTAAATATAAGACGAACTCTATGACAATTCGTGAAACGTTTAAAAACTAAAATCTATCCAACTCACCTTGCAGCAGCAGGATCACTGTGCTAAAGACCAATACAAGAAACATCTTTAGAACTGACGTCTGCCTCTCAATAGCAGACGAACTTAAATTCTAAAATGTCAGGTGGAAAGAACATGGGGATGAATAATTAAATGTTTTCCTCAACATTACAAAATAGCCATCTGTTCTCAAGATGTGAAAGTAAAATTATAATATTACCATATATACCATAGAGAGAGATATTTTTGGAACTGATTTGTTATATTATGCATATAAGACCATTTATGGTTAAATAAAAACAATATATACATTATATAAGGATATATATGCTCATAAAATATGAATGAAATATCGTGTATCTAATAAATATATATTTGAAAAATAAATAAATATATATAAAATATATATATATTTTTTCGAAGTATTTTTCACTGCGGGAAAAACCCCGCCACCGGTGGACTGCGAGACTTATTTCCCACAGAGTGGGCAGGTCGATACGGTGGCTAGAATTGTCCAAGTCAAGCTGGTTATTCTAGATGGTCGTCTTCGCCACTGCTGTAGTCTTCAATACCTCGGGAAGGAGGCCGACGCCGAAGAGCCAGGCGTGCAGATCCAGGGACACCTCGCAGGAGTCAAATACCTCCGGAAGCAAGGTTCGGATGGCTCAGCAACTCCAGTATCTGTGGCTAGCGACTTGTCGCTGGACCCACAAGTGGCACGCCTCGAGGCAGGATGGTCAGATGGAGTAGGGCATGAAGGGTCAGTCGTAGGGCGATGTCTTTGTCCTGCCCCGAAAGCAATTACGACGCAGGTCGCTCTAGAGGTGGAGCGGGGTACATCCCCGATGGGAGTCCACCGCGTATCTCTGAAGAGATGAGCTTACAAATGTTCAGAGTCTAGTGACCTGCGCGCTCTCTGGCTGGTGAGGCAGGTAAGGGGCGTAGTATAACACCGCAGGGATTTGGTCTCCGCCTCGCGCTCTGCTTAAAGCTTGAGCTGGTGTTTTCCTGCAGGCAAAAGATCCCCAGGTGCTAGACGTGCAGCACGTGTTGAATGCGCTATGGCAGGGTCTCTGACAAGGTCTCTTTGTGTCGCCTGTACTCAGCGTTTAGTAACCAACAGGCCTGACGGTCGCAGGAACTTGTCGCCTCTTAAACTGGAAGGGTGGAGAACCCGTTGTGTCAACTCAAGAACTCTTGAGGCAGTTTCCCAGAAGCCGATATTAGAGCCAGATTTGCCAGCTGCGGACCAGTCAGAAGTATCTGGCGACAACCACATGTAGTGAAGCATGCACC
Organism: Cordylochernes scorpioides; assembly: GCA_030710605.1. Taxonomy (NCBI): domain Eukaryota; kingdom Metazoa; phylum Arthropoda; class Arachnida; order Pseudoscorpiones; family Chernetidae; genus Cordylochernes; species Cordylochernes scorpioides. Next base: position 63,005,460 of record CP092872.1, read on the forward strand.
TCCTTTAGCTAGTCAGCGATATTCAACAGGCCGACGCCAGCTTCGGAGACGTACTGCCTCAGGAGTCCTCCTGGAAGCCACGAGAAGCGACTTTTTCCTCACAAGAAACGCTTCAAAGCGCCTGAAGCGGCCAATGGCAATCTTAAATGCAAAACGTGACCGTGAAGATGATGCATGATGGAACCCAGAACCAGGCTGTTGGCCGCACGTGCCCGACCCACCAACGACAGGTCGCGAGTGAAAGAAAACCACTTCGCAATGACTCACTCCGACAAAAGGTGGAAGCTCTGTCCAGTTCCTAGCAGTGATCCTGTGATTCAAGATAGTAAACAACTCGGACGACCAGGAAATTACTAGAGGAGAATTCGCCCGGTGTTTCCAGAATCCACACTAAAGTTCACAATTTGTGTTGAAGTAGGCAGACATCCCGGAGGCCATGCGGAATTCTTCAAGCTCAAACTGAGTGTCGTGCTTGAAAAAAGAGAATGATGTCATCCGCATAGGAGACCATATATCCGCGGCCCAAGATACTGTTGAAGAGGCATAGGCATGCTGAAGAAGGCAGCGCTGAGACTGAAGTCCCCTCTAATCCCAATGAAAAGTTAGAAGGTCTTGATCTGGAGCTCTCCCACCCAGATGGCAGCTTTTACTTCTCCATAAAAAACAGCAACCCATCCGAGGAAAGCAGATGGCAGTCCCAGCTTCTCCAACACGGCTCATCAAATAGTTCTCGTTCAGGCTGTCCAACACCAACTTCAGGTCCCAGGGGATGACCGCAAGGAGCCTGTTATGTCGCCGAGATTACTTTGTCAGCCATTCGTGGATGTTACAGGAAGCCCATCCCAGAACGACTTACGTCTGGCACAATGTCGGTTAGGCCTCACTTTGTCCTTGATGTTTAAATCACCAGTCTGAAAGTGTTGCTTTCATTTCTTCATAATGTTTTTATTACGAGATTTGTTTTCATACGCAGCTTCTTTAATTATAAGTTAATTACTGTAGGTGAATTGTCGCCGGACTCTTAAACAAGAACTCTCTCATCGACGAGTTTTTGTGTCCACTCCCAGCTCCATATATATATATACTTCTGATTAAATATATGGAAAGATGAATATTTTAATTCTAACAGAGAAAATTTCTATTTCATAATGCTACTTATGTATTTTGTGCTATATGGTGGATTATGCATTGATTTTTGACCTATTCTTGAAAATAAAATTCAACCTTACAGAAAAAAATATAAAATACAAATTTTAGATTATTCCCACACACAAAGACTTAAAATTTTACACAAATAAATTTACTGGCAATGCGTTTCTTTTTTAAATCTCTACAGACCTTACTGCAATGATATGATTTAATGAATGAGAGGGCTTGGCTCATCAGTAGTGAACCCTCTCAGCGGTTTCGCCAAATTAATCTCTAGACCGCTCTACTATTGTATTGGACTGGTTTTGTTATATACCCTGCATTTTCTATGGAAGGCAGCTAAATGGTGTTTAGTGAACTATGGACATAAGCTTATAGGTCTGTAGAGGTACATACATATAAATTTCAAGGTATTGCATCGAGCAAAGCTCTTCCGCGCAAAACATGGTTTCATAACTATTATATATTAGTAAATTAAATTTTATTGCCCTCTATCGTTAAAATTTTACACAAATAATTGCCAGTAAATTTATTTCTGTAAAATTTTAACGATAGAGGGCAATAAAATTTAATTTACTAATATATATTAGTTATGAAACCATGTTTTGCGCGGAAGAGCTTTGCTCGATGCAATACCTTGAAATTTATATGTATGTACCTCTACAGACCTATAAGCTTATGTCCATAGTTCACTAAACACCATTTAGCTGCCTTCCATAGAAAATGCAGGGTATATAACAAAACCAGTCCAATACAATAGTAGAGCGGTCTAGAGATTAATTTGGCGAAACCGCTGAGAGGGTTCACTACTGATGAGCCAAGCCCTCTCATTCATTAAATCATATCATTGCAGTAAGGTCTGTAGAGATTTAAAAAAGAAACGCATTGCCAGTAAATTTATTTGTGTAAAATTTTAACGATAGAGGGCAATAAAATTTAATTTACAAAGACTTAAGTTAGATTATAGATATAAGTCTCAAGACAACGATGCCAATTACATATTTAAGTTATGTGAACGTTTTGGTAGGATTACCATTCTCAACTACGTAGTGTGTAGTTAAATCGATTTTAGTAGTATTTAACACTAGAGAGTATAATAATGGTGATATAATACTGTTATCAAAACGTCAAATACACTGCGTGACATTGAAAATGGAACACCAAGAAATAGTGGCCAGAAAGTGATGAAACTCGGCAGACAGAGAGAGACAGGGACGAACAATAAGTGATCTTTATTTCAAAATGATAGTCATAATACAGAGCGAGAACGGCGTCGGCTTAGTAGCAAGTAGGACCACCGCGGACGGCGATGCACGCAGCAACACGTCTAGGTAGAGAGTCAATCAGAGTACGGATGGCGTCCTGAGGGATGGCTCTCCATTCCCTCTCAACCATTTGCCGCAGTTCGTCTTCTGAACGCGGCTGTGGCAAGGCATGCAAACGGCGTCCAATGATGTCCCAGACGTGCTCGATTGGTGAGAGATCAGGAGAGTACGGTGGCCAGGGAAGCATCTGCACATCTTGCAGAGCTTGTTGGCTAATGCGAGCAGTGTGCGGTCGGGCGTTATCCTGCTGATAAAGGGCATTGGGTACCCCCTGAAGGTAGGGAGTGTCACCGGTCGCAGCACATCATCAACGTATCGTTGGGCCGTCATAGTGCCCTGAATACGAAGTAAAGGTGACCTGGAATCATACGCGATTGCGCCCCAAACCATGATTCCACGTTGTCGCACGGTGGGGCGTTCCACAATTGCTGCCGGATTGGACCTTTCTCCACGTCGACGCCACACGCGTACACGGCGACTATCACTGGACAAGCAGAAACGCGACTCATCTGAGAACACGACCCTGTGCCATTCCGTCATCCACGTCGATCTAGCCCGGCACCATTCCAAACGTTGGCGCCTATTCGGTGGGGTCAATGGCAGTCTTCTTAGCGGACGGCATGAGTGCAAGCCATTAGCAACCAATCGACGGGAAATGGTTCTGGTCGAGATGGAATGATCTAGGGTGTCTTGCACATGTTGCAGGATGGCGGTACAAGTGGCTTGTGGGGCCGCCACTGCTTTTCGAAGGATACGCCGATCCACACGTGCTGACGTCACTCTGGTTGCACCGACATTCCTATTAATTGCCACATTTCCTTGTTCCAACCATCTTCTCCACAGTCGGTGCACCGTGGACGCACCAAGGTGTGTATCAGCTGCGATTTGACGTATGGACCATCCTGCCCTTTTCAGTCCGATCACCATGCCCCTCGTAAAAGCGTCTGTCTGCTTGAACTGCCTCCGTTTACGATGACCTGGCATTCTCTGTTATTACACGTGTCTTTTGACACAAGAACAAAATTTCTACAATGATTTTCCTTAAAGAAATAACGACACGAATACTGTCCTTTCTGCAAGTTCCTTCCCTTATATCTTACTCCATGTGCGCACGAGAGCTGCGCATTTTACATCATTTGCATAACTCGGTTAGGCGCGTCTACCCTGAAATTTGCATAATTTTCTGGCCACTATTTCTTGGTGTTCCATTTTCAATGTCACGCAGTGTATAAGTTACTTATTTAGTTTATATCTAGGAAACTATAATAAGTTAGAAATTACACACACATAGGTTAACCCATATGCAACACAAGACATTACCAACAGTAGACAAATGTCGCTCCAATAACATAAGAATTTGTATGAAATAGAGAAATCACCCTCACTCATTCTCAGAACCAAGGTAATAAATAAGGTGAAATATTCAAGTACAGTTAAACCAGTCTATAGCGCCCCCTTTCGGGACTCACCAAAATAGGGTGCTATAGAGAGGGGGTGCTATAGACAGGTCACTTTTAATGTGAATCGCATCGTACTACATATTTAAAATCGGGCGCTATAGAGAGGGAGGCGCTATTTAGAGGAGGCGCTATAGACAGGTTTAACTATATATTTATAAAGTGCTTAGGAAAAAACATGGACCTGGAAATCAACCCAGTGAGGTCCTCAGGAAAGATATATAATAAGTTGGATACTCACCTAGAGAGAGAGAGAGAGAGAGAGCAGTATATTATATTAAAAAAATCCTGAGGCGAAGAGATTCTTGTAGTTCTTGTAGTTTCTTGTATTTTTCTTTTGATAAAAGTTAGGGAAATAAAGGTAGACCAGGGAATCAACCCGGCCCCCAGATCTTGCAGCCGTGAAGTCGCCTTGAACAATTACTTTAGTCTAAGCAACGTACAGTGTGTAAAATAATTTTGCAATCCGCAGTGCCTCTTTGATCCATACCTTGAGCTTTTGCAACGTATTGCATTTAACCAAAGGAAATATCTTGCAGCTATGATGCCGCCTTGATCATTCTCTTGAGCCTTCGATACTGCGGCCGTTAAGCCATCATCCAGATCTTGCAGCCGTGTGGTACCGTCCTGATTATCGTTTTGAAAATAGATCAATCATAGAGCAATACATGTCTTTTTAATTAAAGTCCTGATTATTTGCATCAACATTTACAAAGACCTTTGAAACAAGCGATCAGATCTTGCAGCATCAGGGCCATCTTGATCCATACCTCGAGCCTTCGAATCTGTAGGCCTATAAATCAGAGGAATATATTGCAGCCACGGTGACACCCTGATCATTTTCTTGAGTCTTCACCACGTTCAGCATCTAATACCATAACCAGATCCTGCAGCCATACTGATGCCCTGATAAATTAGTTGGATCTTCAAAACGTGCGAACTATAAAATCAACGGTCTAATATTGCAGCTTCGATGTCGTCTTGAAATTACTTTGGTTCTTCTCAAAGTGCTGATTGAATTCCTGTTCTATAAACTATATTGACTGAATATTGAAAACTTCATCCTTGCTTGAGATTCAGTCTTTTCCTATTTCAAGACGCTCCAAAATCGGTGTTCAACTATCCAGAATGAGAGTATCTATCTGATAAAAATTGATTTCATTTAATTATATTTAGCCAAATTGTTGCTTGGTTCGCTCTAACAATCAAACCTTTTCAAATATATATATTTAAAAAAATATATATATAGTGACCTTAAACATCTTATCCAATTTATATACTTACAACTACTATTTGAACAAATGATTCACAAAATAAAATATCAATTCCTTTCATTTGTAGATTTCCATTAGGTACAACATACGATAGCGTCGAACTCGTAGATAGCGTCTAGGTTTGACATGAGATGTGACCTTAATTTTATAGAATATTAAACAAATTTAAGTTTCATATTTAGGTTTCAAATTCACACTTTGGAAATGTTACCAAGCTTTTTCTTATTTTTATTAGGGCTATATACTCTTTTTGAGAATTAAAGGAGAATGGTATTAATAAAGAATAAGCCTCTTGATTTAAAAAAAAAAATCACTGTGAGACAACGCATTTGACTGATCATCTCTGCCTGAAGTACGATGATCCAGATTGACGAATATTCCAAACCACTAGCTTGAACAAAATCAAGGTTAAAATATATCTTTTTAGAATATTCCACAGGTGTATGGTGTAGCATTATTCACCGATCTAAATTTGAGAGCTTTGTGAAAAAGACAAAACAAATGAACCCTCTATAAGGTTGTCCCAAAAGTTCGTGTTTTTCTTAAAACGTTGTTTTTCTTATTACTTGGCACATATACTTATACACTGGTATTGAAGATTTTTGATCCAAATGAAGCATTGACAATGTCAGTTGAGGTTAGTTCGCATGCGGTTGGAGCTGTAGGTATGCAGGATAACCGTTCCGTTACCTTTGCTTCAGCGTCACTAGTTGATTACCAACGCAACTATCCTCAGATTGAAAAAGAGGCATTGGCAATTAAAAATTTGAATGAAGAAAATTCCATGAATACATTTACGGTAGACAGATATTGGTTGAAACCGACCATAAACCTCTTGAGACCTCTTGAGGAAAATAAGATATTCAAATGGCACTGCTGAACTATCGAAACACTCCAAGACTCTGTGCAACGACTTTATAGTCGCAGAACCAGAACCATATGGCCAATCATAGAAGAGCTTTTGGAACCGTCTATATTGGAGAAAACTAGCGAAATTCTTAGGGACGCTCGCTCAAGACAAAAATATTATGGTGACATACACGCCAAATCAAACCAGAAACTCTCGGAAAATCAACCAGTTTTCTTGAAAGAGCGCGAGAGAGCGTGGACTCCTGAAACCATATCCAAACAATCAAACCCTAGATCATATGCAGTGAGATCTCAAGATAGGATATTGCGACATAATCAAGCCTTCTTGAGACCTGTTCAGGGTGGACCAGAAAATCAAACTTCATCTATGGAAAATCATAATGAAATTGAAAACATTGGACCTCCTTCAATTGAAAATGAGACTGCCCCACCTGTGCCGACTCCACTGACAACACTAACAATATGCCCCACCATTCGAAGGACCCCGTGGAGACAACACAGACCTTACCCGCTATGTGTTAGGTAAGACCTCATAGAATTAGCTAACAAATCAGTTTTAACTTACAGATGGTTATATTGAGGAAAACTGTCGAATCTTTATTCATTTCAACGTTTCAGGTAACACCATCTGTTCCTATTGATATTCATAGCAAGGTAGATTCGGTATATAAAATCTCTGTCTAGATATTCTTAAGTTACAACCATGTTTCTTGTACTGCTCTTTGGCGTGCTGTTCCCAGGTGAGCTCTAGCGCATATTTACACAGTAGTAAGTGTAAAAGAAAACCAAAACTCAATACATATATATTACATATTAGAATGTCCGATCTTTCACAGCTACAGAAGTAATTATTTTTATTCAATCGAAGAAATTTGCGAATTTGTATATAAAAAAGACACTTATGTAAAATTCAATAATTCTTGTAAATTCATTTTAGATTTTCTTTTCTGTTTGAGAAAACCAACCTTTCATTTTTAATTTTGTTTTTATCCGGTTATTGAATTGTATATAAAATGAATTGTATAAAGGTTGATAAAATGTATTTAGGCGCAAGTATCCCAAGCTGGGATATAGCATCTGATATGTCAAATAAAATAATAATAATAATCGTAAAGTCCTACTGTAAAATAATAGTAATTAGTACATTATGCAATTCTCTCTGTAATTGATATAGAGGAAGCTATAATGACGATATACAAAATATTTACTAACAGGCCTATTTTATAGTTTTTTTTAGAAAACGCATTGTTCGATGAATTTACTTGTTAATGTATTGTGATTAGGTCATAAAATACTATTTGTAAGTTCATTAGTATAAACTTTTATTGAACTCACTGCGATTGTCCGCTAATTTTGCAAATATAATTGAACACATTCGAGCTGTATTGATTTAGCAGAGATTCAGTATTTAACCTCGATGACAATACATGTTGTGGGAAATTAAATTCGCATGTTATTCTCCGATAAAATCAGAATAATATTTTTTATTAAATTTGTCAAAATTCGGAAACAAAGCAGCTTCTATTTTTCATTATCTTCATAAACATATTTGGGCAATTTTTTTCCCTTATGATATCATTTACTACTTATTGTACGATATCCAAAATATTCTTTAAATAAATTCTGGCAAGCTATATTTTTATATATTTTCGAACTTTTGGAAAGAACGAATTTTCTACAAGATGGATCATAGAGAAATGTGGAGAGAGAAAACAAACCCTATTGTTAGATAAAAGAAAATAGTTCAAAAAGAAAAAGTGAACAGAGACTATCTTTACTTTCAACCAGAAATATAAAGAGATTTGATGCTACCTCAGGCTACTTTTCTCCATACTACCAATCAATAAGAACAAATCCTCCTAAACGACAATTCAGACTGTACATGGTTACATCCAGGCAGACAACGAAATAGTACCCAATTTGCCTCCATTACCAAAATGCAGCCTAAAGTGTGAATCACCTTTCAACCACCCAGCCTTCTAGTACCAAAGATTCTGCGTGAACATCCTTCTAGGAACCATCAGTATTTTGAGGCATACATATTGTCGCTAATACCAAGGCTATTCTTAATATTGTCGCGGCGTGTCCCCTCCGGTTCTTTGCGACGACGCCTCTTCTTCCTTCGTGGATCACCTACCCGGGCTTTCCCTCTGCAGCTCTACCTTGCAGACCACCCAAAGACCTCCGAGAACCACCACTCAAGTGGAACTCCTTTCCCTCTGGCAGTATCTCTCGGCCTTACCACTGGTGGGGAGACACGAGAGACTTACCAGAAGAGTAGCGACTGTGGTGCTGGCGAGTCATAACAACACTCGGCGTCAAGACTTCTAACACTCCTCCCTTTTTTATTGTCATCTTGAGTACACATTACATTAAAACTCATATATTAATGAACAGGTATTTACACTATTTTACATCCCAGGGTCAATAACAACGGATATTTACAAACATTTGCCCCAGGAAACAGGACCACAGCAGTCGGCGATTCCCACACCAGTTCCAGATCGGAAATAGGCGAAAGCGCCATCTATTGGCGGAGGTTGTAGGTGTTCTTCATGCTCATATACGCGACAATATTTTTTTAAAAAATCTTTGTTATATTTACAAGGCGTTGCCAAGCAGTTTCAGTTCTTAAAATATTCTCCGACAATTCTAGGTTTAGATTGATGATTCCTTGGAGGATGACCATCTGAAATTTTTTATCTTGAAGATAGAGGTTGCCTGGCTGGTATTCATATTTCTTTTAAAAAATAGACACTTCGGCCAGTTAAAGACCAAGTTCGAATAAAACTACAGAAGGTTACAATAATATAATAATTCCATATATTAGAGAAGTTGATAACGAAATTTCTAGAATTTTGATGAAAAAAAGTAAATATACATGTATTTGATATAATACTGTGACAAAAAGGGAATTTTAACTATAAATAACATAATGAAGGATAAAATAAGCACATCAAAACAAAACAACGTAATTTATGGGATTAAATGCACAAAATGTGACAAAATTTATGTAGGAGAAACCGGCCGAAATTTAGAGACCAGAATTAAGGAATACCAACAGGGTTTATTGGGGAAAAAGGCGAAAGCAAAATTGGGGAACATACATTATATTCAGGACCTATATAGGCCAGATTGGAATGATATTGAGATATTTAACAGGAATATAAAATTTAAAAAGGAAATAGTATTTTTAGAGGGATGGGTATCACGAGAAATGGGGGCAAGAACTATAAATACATTTGAATAATGATGTTACAATGTACTAGAGCGCCATCTGTTGTCAAATTATAAAACTATTTTAGAGGCGTAATATTCTTTTTAAAATAAAACAATTTCTACTGTCCTTACATATAATTACAATAAATTTCACAACAATATAATATTAATTTTTAAATTTAAAAAGTAGTTAAAGCTAGATATAAATTGTACATAATAGCTATAGATTTATATATAATAATATGAAATCTTAAAGATTATTATCATTATATTATTTATTTATTTTTGATTAATAATTTTATTATTATATATTTATTTCCAAGATTATAGTCTTTGATGAGTTTAATATTTGTTTTTGTATCGTGCTTTAGATGTTGTACTAAATTTGAAATATCACGCGAGAACGATATTGCAACCTCAGAACAATTTTAAACGCCTTGCCAAATGCTGTATTTGTATTTCTCCTGACGAAGACAAAATATTTTTGTTGAAACGTTGAGAGAATAAACCTTTAACTGGCCGAAGTGTCTATTTTTTTAAAAAGAAATTTGAAATCTTTGGTATTGGAAAGCTGGGCAGTTGGAGGCCCACGGGAAGAGGGGCAAAATTTGGTTTTCTCTCATTGTGTAGACTATCTGAATGTAATGATGTAGAAGAGCGTATTTCGCTTGATAATTTTCTACAAATTCAATATACAAGTGTATATCTTTCGGTTCATGTACGCCTTTCTTGTGAACGCTACACTCACTATTACGTTTTGTGAAAGATTTTTTACACAGTTCCTAAAATTCTTTTTTTAAAAAACCTATTCTAATTGCAAATTACACGATTCCGACGTTGGTAATTATCTAAGGTTCCATCTTATCTTATTTTTGTATTCTAAACCAAATTGATATTGCTTGTTCACAAAGATTTGAAAGGTTATACAAGGTGTGTGTTATAAATAAAAAGGATCCATTATGTAGCATTTAATGAACGAATAAAATATGAATAGAAAGCATATCTAAAACGTATTTAGATGCGAGGGAATCTGAATTATAGTCTCTCTATATAATATCTAGTACATTCATGCCAAGACTCATGGTAGTCCACTTGTTCCTTCAGGGTATAACACTTTCTATTTCCACTATAGTGTGTTTACGTTTTATAAAATTCTTTTTCAAACTTTGCAGAGTGCTACTAACACGGTTTCTACGTAAGAATTATCATAGGTTCTAATAAACTCTATTTTTATATTCTATAGGTTTCACAGGAAGTATAGTTAATATTTTAAACACCACCGGATTTCAATGGCTGAATTTCTGCACAGACTATAGAGCACTACAAAGAGAAATTCCCTACATAATCAGGACTGCAATCTCTGCAAAAGGATCACACAAGAATAATAAATTCAAGACTATGCCCCCACTATAAAAACATCTGCTCAACTCCGTTACCGGAACACTATCTGTCCAGCGATTTCCCGCTCCGGGTCAAACGGTGTATTGCCGGACTGAGAATCCTCTCGGTGCTCTTTACTGATGATCGGCCCAGAATATTTAAAACAGACGGTTGGACATGCAATATTTGTGGGACAAGAATGGAGTCGAGCTACATCATCATATACTCTCATGTATGGGGCTGAAAGACGAAGTCTTTGTCTTTGTCAGGACTAGAATGACGAATCATGTATGGGACTTTGATTCCAGTAAAAGGCTTGTTGCTGCTGTTGTATATAGTTACCGTGTAGAAAATACTACACTATACCTACTACATATAGGTTTCTCTCTGTATTCTTAGTTCTCTTCTCTTCAATTACTCTGTAAACTGGCGAATCCTTTAAAGGACGAGAGGTCCTCAATAAAGGCTTTTGTTGTTGTTTTTGTTGTATTTTTATATTCTAACCCAAATTGATATTGCTTGTTCAAAGATTTTAAATGTTATACAATAATTGTGTTCTTGTTTGTCTTATAAATAAAAAGGATCCATCACGGCTGGGGAAGGCTTGGCGAAGGTGGAGATGACACCGCGACAGGTAGAAGACTACTTCGCCGCCTGCGACATGCAGCGACTGGGGAAAGACATCACGGTATGGGCCAACATCAACCCAGCTAATGGAGAATGGATGGGGGACAAGACCCGAGAAGACTTGGATGTACATTGCCAGTAAGTATCTTACATTATTTTCTAAGAAATTTGATTATTATTGTGAGAAAATAGTACAAATGTGATATTGTACTGGGATAAGGTTCATAAATTGAAAAAAGAAAAGAAGATGCCTTTTTTGATTATTATTGTTTCAATTGTATTTTAAATTTATCAACTCAGCGATCATTTAAAATCAACGGTTCAATACATATTTGAAGCAATGCGTTTCTTTATTACAATCTGCGTGACGCAAGCTTTCAGGTTAAAAGCTCTTCAACAGGATTTAAAGCGATGCACCATTTTGTAATGATAAGAGATTAAGCATGTTTTAAATCATATATATCAATCGAAATAATTGCAAAAAGATTCTTTATTAAATAAAAATGGCGAGTTTTCAAGCGTTAGCTCATCATTAGGCCAATTGTTTCGCAAATTCACAAAGGGATTTGTAGGAATTTGTGAAACAATTGGCCTGATGATGAGCTAACGCTTGAAAGCTTTCCATTCTTATTGAATATAGAAGCTTTTTGCACAATTATTTCGATTGATATATCGTTTAAATCCTTTGCAATTATTTCACAATCTAATTTTTAAATGGTGGATTTATATCTTCACTGGGGGGTTGGTAGAAGGGTGGTCTAAACCATTGGTTCTCGACCGCTACGACCTGGGATCGAATCCCACATTGGACACTTTTTTTTTAATAATAAAATAAAAATGCTCCAATGGCCCCCGATTCTTGCAAAAGTTCAACCCCACCAGCTAGTGCAAGTAACCAAACGGGGCTCTGACACATTTGTAAGTGCAAAGTCGAACAGCTTTTCACATGTGTAGACATGTGGTGCACTTACAGTAAAAGCAGTCGATAACTACCCACCATGATTATCATGGCCTGTTGCACGTGTATACTAGGGATAATAATAATATATTCGCTCATTTACTATTATTGTTGTGTTTAGAACGAGGATCGCTAATATCCAAGACGCCATTTCCCACATGGAGCAATGTCTGACAGATGAACTGAAGAACGGACTTCCAGAGTTTTCCCAAATGATGCTGACTTTACTCCAAGATCTTTGCAGCAACAGCACCGTTCTCGATCGTAAGTTGGAATAGAGAGCTCTTTAGAATCGATACAAATAACTATTATTTAGATATCAATATAAAAATTCTAAATACAGTAGAAGCTCCATGAGAGGACACTCGTGCTAGAGGACACTTCTCTACAAAGGACAGTTTACATTTGTAAATTTACCATTTTTACTATTGGGAAACTCTCCCTAAAAGACACTTTGGCTTTGCAATTAGATGTCCTTTACAGGGAGGTTCAGCTGTATCAGTTTTTTTGTTTTATTTCGAGAAGAATAGAAGTGTAAAAAATAAAGGGCTTTATATGCTCGAAAGTATAGAATAATTCAACATTAGTCCCATCTTGCTGCGAAAGACTCGCGAATCTCACTGCCGGGTCCTGGCAAAAGCCATCACTTCAAGAAGACGACAGTTCCTATCACGACCACCAAACCTATCTTCATGTCGTAAGAAAATGGCTAGTCTTGGCCATGTAGGATAAACCATTGGTCCACTAAAGGAACAATTGGATGATACGCTACTGAATCAGCGAGCTGAGTATTACAACTCACAAAGCAAATGAGCTAGTTCATATTACAATCCTAGAATAAACAATCTACTCTGTTGTTATGGTATCATTCCATTATTCATTGCTTCGCTACCATCTGTATAGTCACCAAAGTTTCCAAACGATTCTTACTTATAAACATGGAATGCTTATAAAATATTCCATATACAAGATATGCATTGTATGTACAAGATATGCTTGTTTACATTTGTTTTCTCCCGATAGTTCTTTTTTAGTTCTTATTTAGCGCCCAATTACAATTCAGACCACCCCAGCGGCGATGGTAGACCATCGTATAAGTTCTAGAGACACTGATCATCCAATAAAGTTTAAGTTTTAAAAGAAAAAGATTGGTTAAATATAGAACAAAGGTATGTAAGGATAAAGAGTTTAATTTGCTAAGAGAAGGTGCATTAAAAAGATTATGATAAAAATAAATGAACAAAATAAATCGAGAATAAGTGTTAAATCTTCCACAAAAGAACTATACTTAATACCTGCAAGCTCTGTTATTTAATGGGTTAAATCTCCAATGGTATATTTTATCTACAATAAAAATAATCGTTCAACAACTTTTATCATTGCAGTAAGGTCTGTAGAGATATTTGATCATATATATGAAAATAAACACATTGCCGAAATATATTTTTTACTAAATTTATTGATAGATGGCAATTAAATTTATAATTTTTTTAAATCTTCATTTGCGGTGAATCCGTGGTAAATCCATGTATAATAAATTTACTTTCCTCCAATTTACCCAGACTAATCTATTTATTAACTTGATTGTCTTTATATAATTTTTCCTGTATATAAATATCATATTACCATTAAGGTACTATTACTTTTTTCCTGCATGTATCCTACATTTCTGATTGGAGAATCTTTATGAGACTAAAAGGTCTTAATAAAGCTTTTTGTTGTTGTATAAATGTAATTTGCTAAAAATAATCCAAGTTAGGTTGGGGATATCTGTTCGCTCCAAGAATCTCAACTAATCTGATATATTTTAACTAATCATGACGCGTTTATGATTCTTTTAAATTAAACAATTTTTCTAATACCTTTACTGCAATGGTAAAAATAATGGGAATACCTGGTTCATCAATGGTGAACCTAGTTTAATCTATCATACCGCTCTATTATTGTATAAAAAGTCAAATAATTTTATTGTTTTAAATATGGCACAGCTTGGATCTATGTATATAAAGTTATTTTTGGTGTTCAGGGTATATCAACTCTCTCATCAGAGTTCTTTCCCCCGGCGCTCGCGCTATTTTTGAAAGACACGACAAAACCCATACTTTCATATCAACTTCAGAAACGTCTCCGACTTCTACATAACAGTTTTTGAGAAATAAAATCGCCAACCTCAAAGGCAAAATAAAGGGGGGGAATCACAAAGAGCAAGGTCAGGGGTGTAGGAGGGCTTCGCGCGCGCGCGGGCACACATTGGATGTTCTTTTTGGCCGAATATTTGACAGCAACTTTTGAGGCCTTGAGGCCGAGTGTGGCAATGGTGTATCTACCAACCAATTCATGTACGTTTCAGTTGAATATATTCAGGCAGGGTGTGTGTGTATATATATATTATATAAAGAAAGAGATATTTTCTGCTGTATTTTTGATCATCTTGAGGATTATGGTATGGAGTTATTTGCTGGTTCTTTTTGGTACTAAATGATATTGGTGATGCAGTCATGGCCAGAATCTTGAAAGTATAATAAATAGTTTTGATAAGAGATTGTTTTAATTGAGCTATAGGATAAACATAATATGGCAAAAGTACTGCCTGGCTTAAGGCGTAAGAATAAAAAAATGAAAAGCTTATTTACATAATGTACAAATGTTTTGAGCCGACCAACGGGGAACAACAACAATGAATATTTATAGAGAAAACGTGACCTCTGGCGGTCGATTTAAACAGAGTATTTGAATCGATGGAATATAATTTTAAATAAAATGACACCCTAATATAACATAATTCTAAATAAAATATTTTAATATAACATTTTAAATAATACCTTTATATAACATACTAGCCGAATCACCCGGGCAACGCCCGGGTTTTACTCGATTAAATGTTTTTATTCAAATACTATTCGTTACAATTATAAATTGGCACCGTGGATGTCACTTTTGTGAAACGTCCCGCTCCAAACTTTGTGTCTGAGAAGCGATATTTTTATAGAAAGATGATCTGGCTTTTGTTTTCTGCTCGAATGAATGTTTTTCTGTTAGAATTTTGTTCCTGCGTACAAAATAATGAACTGGTTTCACCCGTGGTCTCTGCTTTTTGGAATTTTTCCCGATATAATTTTGTATCTGATAATCAAACATGATGCAGCAATATCGTCATCATCATTTTCTGACTAAATATATATAGTTTTAATAATTGATTTATATATTTTTTAAAATAGCCTATCGTCTTCCCCGTATTTTTTTACCTATGTATGGAAATTTTGGTTTGAATTAGTGAACTACTGCGAATTTGTATACCGGACATACAAACCAACAAACAAACAAACAGACAAGCATGCAAACATTCATTTTTATATATATAGATATATAATACTGCCACTTATTGTTGCCCATCGATTGTTGTGTTAAAGTGGGAAACTTCATATTGATAAACCTTTCTTCTGAAGTCAAAGAGGCAAAATGCCATGCTGAATATTGATATTTTTGGCTAAGGAGTTTCAGATGTTTTGCAGACTGTCTTTACCTATTTGATCTCATTGTGTAAGAAATTCTCATATCCAGTGATGTTGAGATTCAGATACGAGATATACTCGTAGATCTGGCCATAGTCCAATATACCAGATGCTAATGATTTAACATTGTTCTTTGCTTCTGTCAAGATGCTAACAATCGCGGCACTCATCTCGCACAGATACATCTCATAAACTAATGGTCGTTCTAAATGGTGAATTAGCTACCGTAGAGGAACATCTCCGCTAGTTCATCCAAAGTTGTGCAGGATGGTTTGAATCTCCGTCTCTTTTATATTATCGTCCAAACATGGCCATCTTCGAATAGATCAAACCAACGAAACGGTGCCTAGAGCATCGCACTCCTCCTGGAGCGTGGAGGGGGGCGTGCGTGTGACCTCCTTGAAGTGTTGGGAGGTCGCTAAGTCTAACGAGGGGACTGGAGCCCGATCTCCTTGCCGTGGTCCGGGTGGGGCCTCTTTAGGGCGGGTGTTTCTGGCGGGCAGCGAAAGCGCACGTCCCCGTTCAGCCCGGGTACCCTAAAGGAAAAAAAAAAAAAAAACCCAACGAAATGTGATCTACTACGGTAAAATAGCTTTACCATATACCTATGGCAACATTTGATTAGATTTGTACCTGATATCTGTAAATAAACTTAAAGGAATGTATTTTAATAATGACGCAATGACTTCATTTTCCTGTAGGCGAATACAAGACATTTAGAGAGAGACCATGGAGAACTTGTGCAAATATGTTTTCATTTTATTTCTCTAGAGAACCATGTTTGTTCTCAAAACCTTTCATCACTCAGATTCCCTAAAGGTCACAAAAATGAAATCATTACTTACTTCTTACTTGATTATCAAATATCATCAAGAAGCTTCATAAACTTGGGATGTTGCAGAAGCAGTGACGAGTGAGAAATCCGCCATAATCGACCAAGACATTTACATGAACTGTCTGAAGGAAGTCAAGATGGAGGATGACAATTCCATGGTAGAGAACATCGGCATGTGGAAGCCGCTCTACTGTTGGTAAGAAGTTGGCAACTAAGGTATATATGCTGCCTTGGTAAACATTTATATAGTTAAAACCTGTCATATATATATTAAAACAAAATAGGCTTTTTCTTAATGCTTACAGAGAAGAACATGTATAGGGGAAAAAACGACTGAATTTTCAGAACAATTAATTGTTTTATTCTAGATTTTGATCGTCACAAATTTAAAAAGTCAATATGTTGTTGGATCTCCACTGGCCTGGATGCAGGCTGCCATCCGGTGTGTCATGGACTGATAGAGATTCCGGATGGTGTGCTGTGGGATTTCTTGCTAAATTGTCTTCGGGATAAATAGTTATCATTCGGGGATGGTTGCAATCACCTTCCTATCACGTCCCAGATGTGCTCTATGGGCGAGAGATCAGGCGACCTTGCTGGTCACGGAAGAGTTTGGCAAAATTGAAGATAGTCCATTGAAACACATTATCTTGTTGAAAAGTTAGCTCGGGGTAATGTGAGAGAAACGGCAACAAAACAGACCATAGAATGTCATCTACGTACCGTTGTGCTGTCAGGGTGTCAGGAATGACTACCAATGGGGTCCTGCTATCAAATAAAATAGCACCCCAGACCATAACGCCTATAGTTATAATTAGAATTATATTATAATATAAGAACAATATATAGCCAGTTACTATCACACAAAAAAACTATTAAAAATTACAAAATATTTTCTCACAATGAGTTTCTTTTTTTTTTTAAATGCTAGCTTTCAAGTGATAATCGCTCTTCAACGGGCTTAATAAAAAACATCGACTATATCTTACAAGAAATATTTACAAATACAAACGCGCGCAGCGTGGATATTTACAACTGAAATTTTAAAATTGATATTTATTTAACAATGTTATGGAATATGTCTATTTACATTTTTAGGGCAACCAAATGTCAAGCAGCCAATTTCATTCCTCCGTCGCTAAAAATAAATAATCCTGTCAAAAAAAAACTATGTTAGATATTAAACAAAACTCGCACATTTGTGTAAAATGTTATGCCAATTCGAACAAAAGCTTGGTGATTAATTCTAATGCTTGTGCAGCACTTGGGCTCAAACTTGGCAGTGCTTCGACAAGATGCTGATGAATTTGGACATAGAGTCCAGAAAGAAGTACATCCACCACATGGACTTCTACCTTGATGCCCTGAGAGTCCAGTTCTGTGGCTCAGACCCGCTGGACCAGCAATGTGCCCTCCAAGTCCAGGACAATCCTTCCCTGGGGACCATCATCTTCCTGAAGCTGCTGTTTGCTCACCAGTTCAAGTTCCACTAGAGAACTGTTCGATTCCAGAATTTTCAACTGCGAGATCTCAATAAAATTGAGGAAATATATTAGAGTGGCAGTTCACATTTCACACACATACACATATATATGCTACATTAGCGCGCCATATATATATTGTCACGTTGTTGGTTGACAAAGAATAACTTCCGTGGGTACAAAGGATCTTTAGGACTTTATTTGAGCCTAATCGATAAAATAATTACAGAAGATTGCAAAGATAAAACAACAATAAAGAAAACAGCAATTACAAACTCACCAACTGCAGCACGGTGAGGGAAAGCAGGAGCAGAACAGGAGACAGAAGTTCGTAGAACCTTCTAGAATCTTCCAGGAAGTACACCAGCGTCGTCGGTAAGCAGCAGTCCGACCTCTTGAGACAGCAGCTTGATTGGAGTACACCACGTAGCTTCTTTCTTCTTCTTTACTTCTTATCTTTCTTCCCCTGGTATAGGTTTCTCCTCCCTATATTTCCCGGAGTAGATCTTTCCAGAACGGTCATGGTTGGTCAGCCAATCAGAAAGCTGCCCGCACCAAGCCTTGCGCAATCAGTTTAGATTGGCCAATCAGTTGTCTTCCGCTTTTTCTGCATCATTCTTAAATGTTCTAGAACATTTTCTCTACAATCTGGAATGTGCTTTTATTTCTACGTAACAATATTAAGAAAAGAAAAAAGGCATCTCTTTATCGTGCAACTGAAAGTTGCTGATGGCTTGCGCCATCTATCGGAATAACTATCAACTATTCGTTGATTTTTAATTATTCAAAAATTGGCCAAATAACCATTATTGATTAATCAAGAAAATCTTACCACGTACGCGTTTCGGGCTTTTGAATAGCTGATATTTATTTCGATAGATGGCGCAAGCCATCAGCAACTTTCAGTTGCACGATAAGTAGATGCCTTTTTCTTTTCTTAATTTATAAACCTTATCCCAGTACAATATCACATTTGTACTATTTTTCCCCAGATATATATGTAACTAGAGAGACATTTCTTCCTTTAATTATGGTTCAGAGCTGTGCATTATGTACATCACCCTAGTAAACAATCCTACTAATGGTGGTAAAGGATGAGCCACAACACCACTTTTGAAAAAAATCCAGACATAATTCCAACCTGCATACCAAGGTTTCGTGTTAAGGCCCTCATCAGTATACAGGTACAGCTTCGATTTTATAATATCATGCGAGAAGTGTTTTGAATTTATCAAAAAGCTGTTTGAAAGCTGAGGAAATGGCAAGGTCCGATTTTCAGCCTAGAAGGCAACATTGCGGAAGATTGATGATCATATCCCATAAAGAATCACTCTGTTTTTATAGTTCAGGCCCCTGTGAGAGTTCCGAGCTGAAAAGGTTAAAAATTCAAGGATATTCATTTGTTGGACTATGAAGTAAGAAACCATATTTTTGAGACCAGAAAGAAATTTTTTAATCATGTTTTTTCTTAAACAAAGAATCCTGAGATCTTATTTTCGATTTAATTCGTATTATCAGAGAAGTAAGGACATGTGGTGTTGTGCGGTGAGTGTCAGAAGACCTTTGATGGATTTGGACAGGAATCTTTTGTTGCATCCCTGGTATCTAGAATGGAGAAGTTGACAGCGGGTATTTTGGATGATCTTCATGGAGAATTGGTTATGGACTGGAACTTTGATGTGTAGGAATGGAGGTAGGAATTCCTTGTTCAAACATTAAACTCTGTAAGTGGCATCGCCATCTGGCTAATTGTAATGGTTTCTTATCGACAGGATATCCGTTGTATACAGGATTTCATAATGTTGTAAATTTTCTTGAATAAACTTCATTGAAATCAAATTTAGAAAAATGCTGAAAAGATTAGGAGAAGAACGAGGCATGTTGAGAGTCATCAGAACAAAATATAAGAAATAGATATAGTTATTACATAACTTACACATCGATAATATAAATGTAATTTGATAAATAGGATATTTCCAGTATTCTCCTCCCCCATCCTCTTATCTAAATTAATGAAAAATTAAATATTTATAATTTTACTCCCTCTCCATAATTTTATTAATGCGGATTTTATATATTTTCTATTAAAAAATTATATTTTAATGCTAAAAAAAAAGAAATGTTCAGAATTCTTTAGATACATTTCTACCAGAAAAGGCTTTATTATCTCGTCATTTTGACAAAATTCTTTTGTCCTAACCGGGAAAAGATAAAACATTTGGCAAGGTTTCAATTTATTTCATTCAAAACGCAATATTCTTTCTCAGGATACTTGCGTCAATTCAGTTACCATTGCAAATGTACACTGCGTGACATTGAAAATGGAACACCAAGAAATAGTGGCCAGAAAGTGATGAAACTCGGCAGACAGAGAGAGACAGGGACGAACAATAAGTGATCTTTATTTCAAAATGATAGTCATAATACAGAGCGAGAACGGCGTCGGCTTAGTAGCAAGTAGGACCACCGCGGACGGCGATGCACGCAGCAACACGTCTAGGTAGAGAGTCAATCAGAGTACGGATGGCGTCTTGAGGGATGGCTCTCCATTCCCTCTCAACCATTTGCCACAGTTCGTCTTCTGAACGCGGCTGTGGCAAGGCATGCAAACGGCGTCCAATGATGTCCCAGACGTGCTCGATTGGTGAGAGATCAGGAGAGTACGGTGGCCAGGGAAGCATCTGTACATCCTGCAGAGCTTGTTGGCTAATGCGAGCAGTGTGCGGTCGGGCGTTATCCTGCTGATAAAGGGCATTGGGTACCCTCTGAAGGTAGGGGAGTGTCACCGGTCGCAGCACATCATCAACGTATCGTTGGGCCGTCATAGTGCCCTGAATACGAAGTAAAGGTGACCTGGAATCATACGCGATTGCGCCCCAAACCATGATTCCACGTTGTCGCACGGTGGGGCGTTCCACAATTGCTGCCGGATTGGACCTTTCTCCACGTCGACGCCACACGCGTACACGGCGACTATCACTGGACAAGCAGAAACGCGACTCATCTGAGAACACGACCCTGTTCCATTCCGTCATCCACGTCGATCTAGCCCGGCACCATTCCAAACGTTGGCGCCTATTCGGTGGGGTCAATGGCAGTCTTCTTAGCGGACGGCATGAGTGCAAGCCATTAGCAATCAATCGACGGGAAATGGTTCTGGTCGAGATGGAATGATCTAGGGTGTCTTGCACATGTTGCAGGATGGCGGTACAAGTGGCTTGTGGGGCAGCCACTGCTTGTCGAAGGATACGCCGATCCACACGTGCTGACGTCACTCTGGTTGCACCGGCATTCCTATAAATTGCCACATTTCCTTGTTCCAACCATCTTCTCCACAGTCGGTGCACCGTGGACGCACCAAGGTGTGTATCAGCTGCGATTTGGCGTATGGACCAACCTGCCCTTTTCAGTCCGATCATCATGCCCCTCGTAAAAGCGTCTGTCTGCTTGAACTGCCTCCGTTTACGATGACCTGGCATTCTCTGTTATTACACGTGTCTTTTGACACAAGAACAAAATTTCTACAATGATTTTCCTTGAAGAATTAACGACACGAATACTGTCCTTTCTGCAAGTTCCTTCCCTTATATCTTACTCCATGTGCGCACGAGAGCTGCGCATTTTACATCATTTGCATAACTCGGTTAGGCGCGTCTACCCTGAAATTTGCATAATTTTCTGACCACTATTTCTTGGTGTTCCATTTTCAATGTCACGCAGTGTATATACAATCAATTAATTACAAAACAAACAAATCAGTAAACTAATGACTTGATCTCCTAAAGATAGTTAGAATATCATTAATGTATATTTACAAAATTCAACATTTTCAAAATATTTTCCATTGGTATTTACAAATTTATTCAAATCTTTTATATTAATAAACTCCCGTCCTCTGTACTTCTCGAAATTGGGCATTCCAACAGTAGATGTCTTGAATTCTGTGTTTCTTCACCGCAGTAACAACCTTCCACTGCTCCTCTCGGTGCTAAACATTTACCAAAATTCTCATAGTCCGTTATAAATTGAATATTATAATGCACTAGCGCGCCATCTGTTATCAAAATTCGAAACTATTTTAAAGGCGCAAGATTCTTTTTGAAATTAAACAATTTCTACTGCCCTTACTGCAATGGAAAAATTTAAGGAAGGGCCTGGCTCATCAGTGGTGAACCCTCCCAGCGGTTTCGCCAGTTTAATCTACCATACCGCTGTTATATTGCATTTTTGGAACTTCCTTTTATAGTGATACTGTTGATAGACTCTTTGAATGGGTATTTTAGAAGAACTATGGACATAAGCTTAGAGGACAGTAGAAATTGTTCAATAACAAAAAGAATCTTACGCCTTTAAAATATATTTTATTATGGTTGATATGTTACGATGTACTATAGCGCCATCTGTTATCAAATTATAAAACTATTTTAGAGGCGTAATATTCTTTTTTTTTTAAATAAAACAATTTCTACTGTCCTTACTGCGATGGAAAAATGGTAGATTAAACTGGCGAAACCGCTGGGAGGGTTCACCACTGATGAGCCAGGCCCTCCCTTTAATTTTTCCATCGCAGTAAGGACAGTAGAAATTGTTTTATTTAAAAAAAAAAAGAATATTACGCCTCTAAAATAGTTTTATAATATGGTTGATATGGTTATAAATATATCTGAGGTTATAAGATCGGTCTCGGTGAGTCTTTCAAATTTAATACTACATTCAAATCACGAGTCATATAAACAAAATATTTAACTAAACAAAGACTATGTTCTTGAAAATAAATATGTGGGGCGTGTTGCTAATAACCGAAAAATAATTTTATCAAATCCCGTAACAGAAAGAACAGCCGTTGGTAGGACGCTTGTTGTTCGACGGCGCGCGTGCTAGAGTCCCTGGCTGTCGCTGACCGGTCGCGCATGCGTATTGAGATGTTTTCCCAGCCCGTGCTCGCTTAGGCATAGTGTGGTCGCCACACTACTTCACCTCCTTAAGGAGCAAATGTGGTCGTAGAAGGAACTCTTGGCCGAATACATGTTTGTGCGGCGTTTAGCTAGGTTGGTGTCTAGTCTTGGGCGCTTGAAGGAGGCGACCCCCAGTCCTTTCTTAAAACTCTAAAGATGTATTGGGTAGTGACCATCTTGATTTGCGAGGACACGATGAGCTTCTCAGCAATGGGTCGAGTTGCTGTGACTACAGGAGGAGCTATTAGCGGAAGAGAAGTGGTGACACTTGCTTCAATGGGGGTCGGCGATATCTTTTTGAGAGAGTTTGGAGGTTGGAGAGGTTTTTGTATCGAAGATTTACCTATCTGAAGTGGAGGGAAGTCACAGCAGCCACGTTATTTGTTTGAAGTTAGAAGAGTGAATCTTTCTGCTTGCTGGATGGAGTCGAGGTCTCTTGTTAAAACGGCTGCTGCTGGGGCGGAAGGTTTTTACCGGGGTGGAGAGAGGGGCTTGTAGGGGGGTGGGATATGGTGTCTGAAGGAAGGTTGGAGCAGAACGATGCGGAGTCCAGGGATGAAGAGTTACTCAGAGAGCTGGTGAGAGAATACAATGTGGTTGGTGGCTTCAAAATTCTGGACGATAGTCGCTGAGGCATTTATTGTGACAGTCTTGCTACTAGAAATTGCCATCTACTACAGGTGCTGCAGTGGGATTATAGGAACGACAGGGCTGGAGTAAAAGCCCTTTGAATATTTTTATGTCGTTGACTTGCACTTGAAGTGTATGATTTTCCTCACTTCTCGTGATACCTATCCTTCTAAAAATACTCTTTCCTTTTTAAAATTTATATTCCTACAAAATATATATTTTAATATCATTCCATTCAAAATATTTAGCGTTACTCTCTCTCTCTGCTATTTATTTTCTTATCTTAATTTAAAGAAAAAATTGGAAACAGGTAATATTCACGTTTAAAGTTTAAGTTTTTGATCGAAATTATAAAACCAATCTTTTATCCTTTTTGTTAATACATACATTCACTAAGTCGATTATTTTGCCGTTTTATGTAATCTATCATATTGGAGAATTATCACTGATAAAGAAGAAATGGTTTGCTTAAAAATACTGGAGGGTAAAATGAATTCTATATACAGTTACGAGCGTCATGCGTTCTTCATCTCTGTCACCGTTTGCTTTTTTTTTTTTTTGGAATGGCGCTCTCCTATTGGTTCGCTAAGATGGCGCCGCCACTGCGCGAGACACTTTGTTTTTGACTTTGCTCCCCCCCCCACTCGCTTTTTGGTTTTTGTAACTATTGTGTTGGAGCGGGTCTCTCCTTAAATAAATGCATATATTAGTTAATAACTAAATGGAATCCTCTCTTTCTTTTTCCCAGTAAGAGACGCCTACGGAAGCCAACAGTACATAGACAGATAAAGCACATAGGCTATAGTTATTAACTAATATATGCATTTATTCAAGGCGCCAATTTATAATTGTAACAAATAGTATTTGAATAAAAAACATTCAATCGGGTAAAACACGGGCGTTAATGATCCAACAGGTCCACGTGTCCAAATTAAAACACGGGCGTTGCCCGGGTCATTCGGCTAGTAGAGAGATAACGGTAAGAAAGGAGTGGGACTGATAGACTGGATGCTATGAACACTTAAAGAGCTTAAGTGCATGGCGCCAACAAGACGCCGTTAAGAACAAGGAAGCCAAAGATATGGTTAGGTAAGACCTCATAGGATTATCTAACAAATCAGTTTCAACTTACAGATGGTTATATTGAGGAAAATTGTCGAATCTTTATTCATTTCAATGTTTCAGGTAGCACCATCTGTTCTTATTGATATTCATGGCAAGGTAGATTCGGTATATAAAATCCTCTGTCTAGATATTCTTCAGTTACAGCCATGTTTCTTGTACTGCTCTTCGGCTTCCTGTTCCCAGGTAAGTTCTAGTACATCTTTACCTGGTGGTCAGGCCTTCTATAATGTATGTCTAATAGGTGTCCGTGCTAAAGACAAAATGGTTGTTTTTGCTTATTTTTTTGGATTATATAGAGACAATTTGAAAAAGGAAGAATATATAAAATTAAGGTAAAAGGTTTCTTTCAATTTTGGTTTTTCAAGTTTTAAGTAAATTCTCTGCTCTTCAATTTATATTGTACATAGAAGTATTTGCCCGTTGAAGAACAGAATATTTTCTCGAAAGCTTGCAAAATCAAAATTAAAAGAAACTCTTTACCTTAATTATATATTTTTCCTTTTTCAAATAATTTTTAGGGAATTATTTCTCATATGGAGAATATAAGGAATTAGCTCTAGGGGATACTACCATTCTTGTTATACTATACAGACATCCGCCACAGTATTTCGTTTATTATTTTGAAGATGCTTTGACGATTTTTCAATAATTACATTCATTGTGCCAAAGGCGTTTTTCTCTTAGTTTTGATTTGAGTTTAGAAGATGGGTAGAATTCATTAGGTGCTATGTCCAGTGAATAGTGTAGATAAAGTAGAATTTCATTTCTGTTTGTTAGTCAATAAAGAAGCCAGAATAAAATGTGCCGTGTGTGAGCTGGAATTTCCATTGTGAAGGATCCAATTACCTTTTGCCCATTTTGATGGCCTTTAAATGAATGATTTTCTTAAACGTATCAGAATGATTAGAATAAACTACCTTATATAAAATGAAAGGATTAAAGCACGAATTTTACTTTTATATTCAATACAAACTTCTACTGTCCTTATTACAGTGGAAGTTTGTATTGTATATAAAGGAAACATTCGTTCTTAAATCCTTTCATTTTATATAGATATATGGAGCGTTATTGCTTTGTATTGATAAATTACTTTGTTAACTGCTGTGTCTTCTATTGAAGATACTCGTGGTGAACAATGCCTTATTGTCTAAAGAGTGACCGACATTACTGTGTTTTTGTATTTGAACATCCTTGATATATTTGGGGTGTAGGTTCACCCTGACCTCGGTTGAATGACGCGTTTTTTCAAGGTCATAGCGGTGAACCTATGTTTTTTCAGCTGCGATTATCTTGGCATTCCATTCCCGGGACCGTTCTTACAATTTCCATCATTTTCGAGCGGCACAATTTTATTTTTATTAGCGACCTTTATTTTTATAAATAATTTATTCCAAGTGCACAAAATATTCCATCAATTAACTGTTGTTGATAACTCTGTGACTTGTAAACAAGAATGTCCTATATATATATATATAGTTCTTTATAATAAAATATAATGCGGCTTATGATTGTAGAACGAAATTTGGCAATTATACCGCAAACGTTTCTTTTGAACGAAAAATCGAAATTTATTTTAAGGAAAAATAACGATTATTTCTAACCTTATAAATTACTTTATATAATATTTACGAACGGAAAAATATGTCCAGGGTAACCTAGTGGGCATGGCATCTGCCCAGTAAGCGGAACACTGTGGGTTCGATTCCCACCCCTGGACTCTTTATTTTTACGTGTTTATCATTACTCTTCACAATTCATCCTATCATACTTCATCCCTAAGGTTAGAAATAACCGTTATGTCTCCTTAAAATAAATTTCGAATTTTCGTTCAAAAGAAACATTTGCGGTATAGTTGATAGTTATTTGTTATCAGATGTAAGTAGAAACCAATATTTAAATTTGTGAGTTTTAAATAATAAAAAAAAAAGAATTAAAAAAAACAATGGTTGCCTGTAAAGTCGGTTTTACGGGCGAAGATTTTACGTGACAACGGTAGAATATTTATTGATATGAATATAATTAAATTGCACAATAGGAACAAGGAATTGAATGAAAATAAGAATTGCACAAATTTTAACTATAGAAATATATTTTGTTTACTAAAACATTGTACATGTAAACTTAAACTTAACTAATTCCTATTTGAGTGATTTTGTTGAGGATAAAACGATGATAGGAGAAATATGAAATGAAAGGAAGTGTTTCTGCTGTAATGTGTCTTGCCAAAGTCAAGTCGATAGTTGTTCCTTTTAACGTAGTTGACTTAGAAACGTTTGATACGCAATCAAGATTATACGTATTTTTCATGAAATTAAGAAACGAGTTGTCAGGCTTTACGTTTTTGTTAAAATCACCACACAGAAGAATCGGTATACTAGAATCAATTTGCACGAACGGTGGCACGTACTGGCTGTTGTGAATGTACGGACCGAGTCCTTGCCATAGTAACATTCCAATATCCTGCATACTAGCTCCTGGATGAATATATACAGCACCGAGTATAAACTTGAAGCTAGTATTAGCGGCGAAGCAAGTAACTTCAGTCATGCACATGTCACCCTTGGTTTTAATGACACGAATTACGTCTGTAATCGCAACTTGGAACACTTCCGCCGTAGATGTCGATGATAATTTACGATAGATCGCCACTCCACCAGCCGCGTTGGTATCTGAGTTAGGTCGATTATTTTCCCTGGATACGCACTCATAACCCTTGATTGGAGTTGGTTCACAAGTGTCGCGCATCCACGTTTCAGTCAATACTAAATAGTCTGATCGTGGTATCACTGTATCTGTTTCAATGTCCGCGGCATGGGCACTTAAACTTTGACAGTTGATGTTCGTTACAATAAGTTGTCCAGCGTCGGTTGCGTCGTCACAGAATTTTACGGCTTGTTTGGTAATTGTGTCTAGAGTGTGTCCACGAAGTCGTAAGTATTCATTGCGAATATCTCGAGTAGTCTGTGAGTCGTTTCCATCTCGGCCATGTTTGAAAACCAATGGAGAGTCCTTTTCTGTTCGGTTCAAATTTTTGCTAAATAAATTTGAAACTATTTAAAATTTGTAAAATAATAATTAATTAATTAATTAATTTTAAACTAATAATTTACTTAACACTATCAACATTTATCAATAGTATGACATAACCTATAAACTCAGTTTCTCAACTTTTGTGTCAATCTAACAATTAATCAATCAATCATAGTTTACGATAATGAAATATCAGTGTACAATTATTTACCTTTATTGTTGTAGTTGTTGTAAATGACGAATCTAAGCACTCCATATTTTCACTACAGACACAGCTGACGATACTTTAACCACACGTGTGAACTTGTATTATGACGCTTTCTTGTTTTTCCAACGCCAAGAACGTTCGAGAAAGACAAAGACAGAGACAAGCATGCGCCGATTCAATGCGCCTAATTCTCTAGCGCTGTGCGCGCATCTGCGCGCGCAGCACTCTCGTTCGGTGACTCATCGTAACGTTACCGGGCGTTAAACTTTTTCATAAGTGACTCCCAGCCGCAACCTAATTTAAGACGTTGTCACGTCAAAAGGCTATATTTTATTCTGTTATAAGATATTCAATATTTTTCATGGGTATTGGACAACTTTCCTCTGAACTCTACATTACCAGTTACTATAATTGAAAACTTTGTTTTGTTATATAAACTATTGTGAAGTCTTACGCCACAAAAGAAGTTGAAGTTAAACCGTTGAATATGGCGAAAATTAAATTCATGTAGCATTTAATGAACTTTATTCGTTCATTATAACAGAGGA
This sequence comes from Cordylochernes scorpioides, assembly GCA_030710605.1. Lineage (NCBI taxonomy): Eukaryota > Metazoa > Arthropoda > Arachnida > Pseudoscorpiones > Chernetidae > Cordylochernes > Cordylochernes scorpioides. The sequence goes on from CP092872.1 coordinate 63,034,043, forward strand.
GTGCTAGTTTGAAAATGAATAAAATATAGCCTTTTTAATTCTTTTTTTTTTTTTAATTTAAAACTCACAAATTTAAATATTGGTTTCTACTTACATTTGATAACAAAGAACTAACAATTATACCGTAATATGAATAAAAAGCATATCTAAGATGTAGTTAGATGCAAGAAAATCTGAATTATAGTCTCTCTATATAATATCTTGTACATTCATGCCAAGACTCATGGTACTTGTTCCTTCTGGGTATAACACTTTCTATCTCCACTATAGTTGAGCTGGATAATTTATTCAGGTTCTAAGAGAGGAGGTCTACAATGTGATGGAGTTTTGTATCCGTGCCTCTGCTTCCAGTTGGCTTTCTCCACCCCCACTCCTTCTCCTCCAAGTAGGGGGCCAGGTACGGTACATCGTACTTCACCCACTGGTCCTTGGGTAGCACTTCATGCTGGAGAGGCAGCTGGGTGGCCCTTCACCGCCAAAAGTCCCTCACTATAGTTTAGGTTTTATAAATTCTTTTTCAAACTTTGCAGAGTGCTACTAACACGGTTTCTACGCAAGGATTATCATAGGTTCCGTCTTACCCTATTTTTGTATTCTAATCCAATTCGATATTGCTAGTTCACAAAGACTTGAAAGGTTATACAATGTGTGTGTTATAAATGAAAAGGATCCATCACGGCTGGGGAAGGCCCGGTGAAGATGAAGATGACACCGCGACAGGTGGAGGAATACTTCGCCGCCTGCGACATGCAGCGACTGGGGAAAGACCTCAGTGTATGGGCCAACATCAACCCAGCTGATGAAAAATATTTGAGCGACAAAACTCGGGAAGATTTGGATGAACATTGCAAGTAAGTACTTACATTATCTGCTAGTAGATTTTTTGATATTTATTGTGTTCAGGATGAGGATCGCTAATATTCAAGACGCCATTTCCCACTTGGAGGAATGTCTGACAGATGAACTGAAGAACGGACTTCCAGAAGTTACTCAGCTGACACTGACCTTACTTCAAGATCTTTGCAGCAATAGCACCGTTCTCGACCGTAAGTTGGAGAACTCTCTTCAGAAGTGATACAAATCTTTATATCTATAAAAATGAAATCCAAAATCGATGTTTGTTATCGCGTTGCGCAAAATCTACAAAATCAATCATTATGAAATTTCGCATGTAGGTAGCTGAAGATTTCGTTTAAAATATAGGTTATTCAAAAAACTAAAAAGGTTAATGTGCTTTTTTAAAAAATCTAAAATAAAAAAACGTTAGTTCCAGCCTTTTACGCTTGGCGCCGCACTGGTCGCGACGATAAATGAATTTGATTGGTTAATAATTTTACACGTAGTTTGTTAGTTTGTTTACACGATTAATGTTTGTAAAAGGTAAGATTATTCAATCGCCGTGAAACTTTAGGAAGTTATATATATTTACTATACTACTGGGAAGGTTTCTGGTTTGAATTTGATTTGAAATAAATATTCGTCGCAATTTTATTTGCAAATTTACTACTTTCACTAGCAAGCAGCGCCTCTCTCGCGGTATCTTCTGAAATTACATTTATAAATTGTAAAAATACTAAAATGTGTTCCAAGTATAATAAATTTAATATTTAATTTGAGGATTTAGTAATATAATATTCCAATGACGTTGTAAAAAATTTAAAATCTGTTTTAAATTTAAAATCTGTGTTAAAAAATTATGTGTTTCAAAAATATATTTAAACGCATATAACAATATTTATATTTATATACGTTTATAAATCTATATATAGGTGGATTGGATATTTTCTAGAATCGTTTTAACAAATGTTCGTTAGGCAAACTTTTACTCGGGTAAAAACCGGGCGAAGCCGGGTATATTCGCTAAATACAGTTATTTACAAATATCGTTTGTGGCAAGATACTATTCCTTCAACTTCAAATTACCGAGTGGACAAATTAATATTGATTTTATTTAACTTATCAAGTATTTT
>CP092872.1:63036112-63081314 GCA_030710605.1 Cordylochernes scorpioides
AATTTATATAAGAGCAAAATTCAAAAAAATATTTTCAAATGAAGTGGTGTGTGTTAAACAGTGCTGATAACCAGACTGGGGAATAAATCCTGATTTGTGTGAAGACTGTTCTTTAAATAAAAAAAACTTAAATGGCTCTGTATCTGGTTCCTACATTCATGATTTTTTTTTTTATCTCCGCCTTTGCCGGTCCCAAGCCCGGATGAAAAAGGAGGAGGGGGAGCAGTAACAAGCTCACTAAAAAACCTGGGCTCAGCTGGCCCGGCTGATAGTACCCTGTAAGGGCTCCTAATCCAGGGATACAGGATGAGCAGCGTTTGTACTACATGTTAGGAGCGGCTGCACATGGCGTCTGTTCCTCATGTCAGAGGCGGCCATTTCTTCTGGAGCTAAGTCGGCCTGCCACTGAGTAGTGCTCCTAGTCTTAATGACAAAGGCAGACGCATTATACTTCACCCAGTCATGATGGTTTCAAGCTCTACAAGCTTGATACCTTAATATGATTAAGTGGAGATAAGAAAGAAGAAGAAGATGATGATTTTTTTTTCTTATATCAAGTACAATCTTAGGTACAATCGTGGTGGTTAGTTAGTGACTGCTTTTACAGTAGGTCCCATCACATTTACACACGTAGAAATCACTTTGGCACTACTCACAAATATGCCAGAGAGCCCAGTTTGGTTACTTGCACTCGTGTGGGGCCATTGAAGTAATTTTTCAACAGAAATAAAAGTTTTCAACGTGGGATTCAATCTCTGGTCTTCACTTCCAAAAATCAATGGTTCACACCATTCTCTCACCATCCTACCTCACCAGTAAGGGACAGTCACTAAATGGGGTTCCAACACTTTTACTGCCAAAGCAGCCACAACTCCCCTACCTACCATAGTCTGTATGTTACATGTGTTGGAAAAGAAGGAGTTCGAAGCAGCCAATGGGAGGCCGACGGAAGGGGGCTACGGGGATGCAGCGGCTGAAAGGAGGAAGAACTTGTAAACAACTTTCGAACACGAGAATTTGCCCTGATCCCCGATTCTTTTAGTGTAAATATTTAAATATATAATACTTTACTTATTTTCTTAATTTAAAATAAATATAATTTTCCCTCCTGTTTTCGTCATACATTTTAAAAGTGTTATAAACAGCGACACCACAATTTTGAACCTTCAACCCCGCCAACCAAGAATAGAGGTGAGTGACTCCCTCTATAGAACTTAGATCGTCGTCACAACACAGAGTGGCGGTGAAACGCAATAACATGTGTACTATTAGAATATGTGTATTCAAATAAAATTATTCTAAATGCAGGAATCTTTATAAACACAAGGTAATAAGACCAAATCCAAATATATAAATAAATAGTGTGTGACATTTCGGTAAAAGCGTTGTTACCAAAACATCACATACAATTTATTTATTTGGTCTTATTACCTTGTGTTTATAATCCAAATTGTGCCATAACAGAAGGAATCTTTAGTTTGTTGAGCTTGATGTGTCAGAATCAGTGGCCCTCACTCACCTCTTCTGTGACACAGGGGGGCGGCACCAGGTCCTCCAGTGGTGGAATGTGCACAGTCCTCATTACAAAGCACTGGTCTGCTATCTTGAAGGGGACGCCATCCAGATATCCGATGGCTGTGTACACACACAATGTCAGAGATCTACATGTCTACCACAATATCCCTACACAATGTGTAGAGCCCTGAGTAAGGAGATGGAAACTTTCACTTGAGAGAGAGAGAGATGTTTGGCCTCTCAAAATGCATGCTAATGTTGTTCTTATTAAACTTTTCCATCAAATCCAAAATATGACTTATTAGGAGTCAAAATTACACACCTATGAATTGCATTATTGTTCCCTCAATAAATATTTACATAAAATATAAATTTATTCATAAAAGGGTATGCTGCAAAAGTCAGAACAATGACACTAATTAAAAGTGCCAATAGCAAAAAAATATAGTCAAGTAAGGAGGTTAATCAAGGATTAAAAAAGACTAGATGCCTTGTTGAACAGAGAGGAAGCAGGTGTTGGAAGGTTGCTTATAAAGAAAGCCGGTTATGTTTTCTAAAAAGTGATCATTTTAGAGAGCCTCATATGAAAGTTAACATTCCACATGTTAGAGTATATTGTATGGCAGCATTTGTCGCTATAGGGTCACAAATAGAGAAGTCCCTTGTTACCATAGACCACAAGCTATGATCAGTCTGCCCCATGAAATAAGCCAACCTTTAATAAGAGACCGGGAGAGATTGGAATGATTCAATATTTTTAGGTGGACTCTTGTAAAGGATTCTTATGAGCCAAATACTTTTTATTTTGATATGGCACAATTTGGATTATAGATTATAAAACAAGGTAATAAGACCAAATCCAAATAAATAAATAGTGTGTGACGTTTCGGTAACATCGTTGTTACCATCTTCAGACAAAAGTAATGAATGAGAAATTTTACCACAGAATGTTTTAAATAGCTACTGTTATAAAGTGTGTAAACAAGATAACAGATAAGAAGAAGATATTTATCTGAGAAACACAGAATATTATTCTTAGAATTAAAAGTGGAAAAAACCCATTTTTTTTTCAAATATAATTAAAAGCATATCTATAAATATCATTTATATTTCCTCTTTCTTCCACTCTGTTAATTGTAGCACATTTCTTTTGAGAATGAATTTCTTTTCATTCAAAAGAAATGTGCTACAATTAACAGAGTGGAAGAAAGAGGAAATATAAATGATATTTATAGATATGCTTTTAATTATATTTGAAAAAAAAAATTGGGTTTTTTCCACTTTTTTAATTCTAAGAATAATATTCTGTGTTTCTCAGATAAATATCTTCTTCTTATCTGTTATCTTGTTTACAAAATTGATAACAGTAGCTATTTAAAACATGCTGTGGTAAAATTTCTCATTCAATACTTTTGTCTGAAGATGGTAACAACGCTGTTACCGAAACGTCACACACTATTTATTTATTTGGATTTGGTCTTATTACCTTGATTTTTTATTTTATTCTCAATTACATTTAAAACCCTCTCTGTAAAGGAAGACATCAAATTTCAGAGCAGAGTGTGCTTTATAGAGAGGTGTAGTCTTAATGGAGGGCAGCGAAATAGTTAATAAAATAGACATTTTTTGGTGTGAAAATTGTCCTCTATATAAAAATAGTTGTGTCCTCTCACGGGGATTTTACTATACAGTGGAATCTTGAGATAAAAGCCTCTTTTATAACAGAAGTTTGGTTGTTAGAACTGAAGTGCAAACTCTTAGATGCAACATTTTCATAAAAAATGTGCTTGGAATTCTAAAAAAAGGGAGGCACTTCATTCAAAGAAATTGGTGCACAGGGACAAAAACCACTTTGGACGATTATATTTATTATTATTATTTTTTATAATTAATTCCTCTATGTAACCTTCTTATATTTATCCTCTTTATAATAAATCAATAATCTAAATCTTGGTTCTGCCTATTTATCTCCACGCGCGCGACAGTATTAATCAAAACAACATAATTCTAAGGCCAAATTATTTTGTGTTAATGATAACATCTCAAGGGATGTTAGTTAGAAAGAGTAGAAGCAGCAATAGTTGACAAAGTTTGGTACCATTGTCAAGTTCTTCATAATAATAGGGATAGAAGTACATTTTGACTGTGAATATGGAGATCTATAGTATAATAAACCCACTGAAACAACTGTTACTCTTAAAAAGAATGACTAGGCACAATTAATAAATATATGTATATCAAAACAGATTAAATCTTAGATAATAAAATAATTTATAGAAAAAAAAAATTAGCATATATAATAATAAAATTTCAAATATTCATTTTTACTCATACATGTGTTATGTAAAAAAATTTAAATTTTATTTTAAATTATATTTTATAGAATAAATTCTGTAAAGTCAACTGCCAGATATCACGGCTTTATCCTGTATAAATTCATTGTTGTTATTTTCTTTTGGCTGGCACAAAACTTTTTGTAAATATGTAAATACGTAATCAAGTATTTTATTTTCTTTCTTATTCAGGCCTCAAGTCAGGCTTTCTCAAATTATCAATAAGAGACAGGTTTAACTGTATATAGAGTAAAACCTCCATGAGAGGACACTCGCACTAGAGGACACCTCTCCACAAAGGACCGTTTTCATTTACCCCTCTGTACCTGGCCTGTGGTGCATTGGACATTGTTGGGAGGTACAGTAAACCCTCTACACGATCGTATCAAGTCTTGTTCTGGTAGACTTGATGCTGTAACCAGGAGGGACACTCCCTCTTTAAAAATCCTGAGTTCAACTGACCTGGTTGATAGACCTCAGCAATTATCCCACTCCAGGAATACGGAGGAGCTGCGTCCGTACTCATGTTAGAGTCAGCAGCAAAGGCTTCCATGTTAGGAACAGCCTCAAATTACAGGCAAAGTCAGACTTTCACCAAAGTGTGCCTGGATCATGGTGCCATGATCAACGAAAGCTGCACCCCTATGCCCCATTCCGTGAGATCATGAACTCATGGAATTCGTGTAATCTTTACACAAGGGGATAAGAAACAACAACAACAACAAGAAGACACCTCTCCCTAAAGTACACTTTGGCTCTGCAATTAGGGGTTGTCCTTTACAGGGAGGTTCTACTATATATAACACATTTAAAAAATAATATTTAATTATGGATATATAATCATGGATTATTGTTATAACAACATCATAATTCTAAAGTTCTAAGCTTTAAGTCCCAACTTTTTAGCTGGTTATCTATATATAACAACACGGTTATTACAGCATAAAATCTTGGTCCAAAGCAAATTTGTTAAAGTGAAGATTGATTACACATATTTATATATGATATAAAAGAAGCTTGAAATAGCGTGAAAAACATGTTGAGTACAGTCCAATGAAAATAATGGTGACCAGATGTAGGTATAGGCAAGTAATCATGTGAAGGGAATGTTACTTGATTACTCTGTCTATCCATTGAAAATAAAGGTGAGTTGAGGTGGGTATATGTAAATAAACATGAAGGGAATGTTACTTGAGTACTGTGTCTATCCATTTAAAATAACCATTGAAAATAACGGTGAGTTGAGGTAGGTATATGTAAATAGGAAGGGCAATGAGGTGAGATCAGGTCACATCCAAGTTGGCCAATGACCCGGGACCAAACAGCTTAGCTCAGGTCAGGGTCAGCTGGGAATTGTGTGGAGCAATCTCTGCTCAGATCTCAGCAATCTTCCTACATGTCTGCGGTAGTTCATAGAGGCAAATCTAAAAGCCATTTTCTGATCTCTCTGTAACTTTAGCTTATTATTTTTTTAATTCTGCAAGTGTTTTCCTATCAGTAATTCCATTAGGTGAGAGTGTGGAAATCCACCACATGAAAATTCCTAAGTGTACTTCTTATGACAATGATATGGAGTCAGAGAAGATGGGAATATCTAAAAATGTATCATAAACCAGTCAGACAATTGCCCCCACTCTCATAGAAGATTTTTACAATATATCCACACTTTTAACATTCATTAGAAACTGTAGAAACTAAAGAATGTGGATTTATAAAATCGCCTGATTGATTTTAATTAGAATCGTTGACTTTACTTAAAAGAGCCCTTTGAAGGAAATGAAGATCTAAACTAAAGAGCGACAACATGGGGCATAAACCATTCAATAAAATAAATTAACATAAATGTGGAAACCAAGATGTTAGGAAAATAATAGAGCATGTTAACAAGATAAAGATAACTTTAGTATACTAGGAATAACTGGGTTGTTTAAATGTATAAATATGATAAAGCACAATTTGGATTATAAACACAAGGTAATAAGACCAAATCCAAATAAATAAATAGTGAGTGACATTTCGGTAACTGTGTTGTTACCATCTTCAGACAAAAGTACTGAATGACAATAACTTCTTAGGTCCATTGAAGTCTATAAAAATGATAAAGCACAATTTGGATTATAGATTATAAACACAAGGTAATAAGACCAAATCCAAATAAATAAATAGTGTGCGACGTTTCGGTAACAACGGAGTTACTGAAACGGCACACACTATTTATTTATTTGGATTTGGTCTTATTACCTTGTGTTTATAATCTATAAATAACTTTATTGTAACTGGACACAAACAAAATACAGTTGAACCTTAAAAACCTGGGAACAAGATTTTATTCTTATAACCAACTTAAAACTTGGGACTTTAGATACAAGAAAATAAGACCTAATCCAAATAAATTAATAATGTGTGACATTTCGGTAATCACGTTGTTACTGAAATGTCACACACTATTAATTTATTTGGATTAGGTCTTATTTTCTTGTAGCTATAATCTATAATCCAAATTGTGCCTTATCCTTGGGACTTTAGAATCATTAATTTGAAACCAAGTTGCTGTTATAAAAGAGGTTCCACTGCTTACTCTATAACTGTTCTCCAGTAAGAGGACACCTCTCCCTAAAGCTCTGCAACTATGTGCTGTCCTTTACAGAGAGGCTCTACAGTATTTCAACAAGTTCACGCATGGAACATATATCACAAACACTATATTAATTACATTTATAGTTTCTTTTAAGAGAGCCAACACTTTTTACTTATAACTGTGTGGTAAGATAGAGTAAACATTCAAGTGCTTACCATATCACTCTTTACTGTTGTATCAGCGGGTTGTTCTGCTTATATAGCCATTAATTAGAAAGAATTTTTGGTAAATGCATTTATAGGGGTAATAATGGAGCACTATAAATATATAAAGCTCCAAATTTTGCTTTTCTGCTAATAATTCACAATATAATGAGTTGTTATGCTGCATCAATATATAAAATATAACTAGAATTACATTCAGCATATAAGAATGCAGGAGAAAGGGTTTTATGTGTAAAAAAGGTTACCTTTACCATGGTATAATACAGATTGGCCTAATTGTCAGAATTTTCCTAAATTGGCATTGCAGCTTATTGAATGATTTGAATTTGTTCTTTGTGAGCACTAATAACATTTAACAAATTAATCACTTTTTTTTTTACTTATCCCTGGCGTATAAGGTACAGGGCATGATAATCATGGTAGGTACTTAGCCTTTTACTGTAAATGCACCCACATGTCTATATATGTATAAATACTTTTTCACTTGCAAGATGCCAGAGCCTTTGTAGTCACCTGCATTCATTGGTGGGTTGAGATTTTACAAGGATTGGGGGCCATTGAAGCAATTATTTCTTCTTCTTAAAAAGTGTCAAATGCTGGGTTCAATCCTAGATTACTAGATTATCAACAATATGTGCCATTCCTCTACCAACCCTTCAATGCATTGATGGAAGATGCATTTATTAAAAGAGAGGCTCCTATTTTATCACATCTATATTTGTTCAAACCTGCCTTGAATGTGCTGCCCCCACCTTGAACCTATGTTAAGAGACACAACCACAGCTGTCCATGTAGACAATTACAAAGGCATCAAGAGAGCCATGTAGAGAGAGAGAATTCTTACCATCCTTTTTGCTCGTGGACATGACACTTTGCCGGCATTCAATGGACTTGGTACATCTGCTGACAACACACATAGCTAGATGGTGGCAGCATTCAGGTAACAACAGTGAGATAGATGTTTTTTTTTTCTTCTGTAAAACACAGTGCAATAATCAGAATGGTTGTGTACTTTATATTTTGATTTAAGGAAAACTAGGGAGGAGCAGGTACATCAGTGGTGAACTCCCCTCCTAGTAGTTTAGTCAGTGTAATCTACTAGACCGGTCTACTCTGGTAGCTGGCTTGTATATAATCAGTAGAACCTCCATGAGAGGACACTCGCGCTAGAAGTCACCTCTCTATAAAGGACAGTTTTTATTTGCAAAATTATCATTTTTACTACTTAACAACTCTCCGGTAAGAGGACATCTCTCCCTAAAGGACACTTTGGCTTTGCAATTAGGTGTTGTCCTTTACAGGGAGGTTCTACTATATTTACAAGTAATATTTGAACCTAGCTATAACACTTGGAACCAAGATTTTATGTTGTTATACCCAGGGTTGAATAAATTGGGATACTTAAAACTTGGGACATTAGAATTATGATGGTAGAACCAAGTTGGTGTTATAAAAGAGGGTGCTAGAATGATATTCTACTGTATATGTATGTTTCTCTGGTATTTCTCTACACAAATAATTCAAAGATAAAGCTAGGAGACAACACTTATATGAGACAAAGTTATTTTATTCAAAAAGTTGTATTAAAAAAAAAAGTTTCCATTATTATAGGTGGTGTGCTAAAACAGTTCCATAAAACTGTCCTCTCTTAATCCATCTTCTAAACTGAAGCAGTTAAAATTCTGATATTATCACAAAAAGATCTCTCCCGAGTTTACAAGAATCAGCCTACAACAGAAGGAAGTCGACACAGCTGGCCAGATGGAAATCTGGTCACCTGCGCCCTCTAGTCTATAAAGAGGGAGCCAAAAGCTTCCCCATGTGCACTAGGTGCAAAACTGAAGAGGCCACTCCCCAACATATACTAAATTGTTTTGGAAAGGACAAAGGATCCCTGTACAGAGAACCAAGAAGAGTTCTTGAACTTCTTTATGAGCATGACCTCCAAGATCTTGTCTAATTTAGACTAATAAAAGGATAAGTAAAAAAAAAACAACAACCTACAACTGATGGAGGCACAGAAAAGTAATACAATATTTATAGAGCAGTCTGGTAGATTAAATTGGAAAACCTTCATTGGGAGGAGTCACCATTATCTTATATAGAGACACATTTTGGAAATTTGTGTTTTTTTTTTTCTTATTCTATGGTACAGAGCATGGTGAGCATAGTGGATAGTTAGCGACTGCTTTTACTGTAAGTGCTCCACAAGTTGACTTTTGCACTAACAAGTGTCCCAGAGTGTCCCTACATATGAAAAATTATAAATAATAATCCAAGTGAACCATTTCAGTGCAAAGAAAGTGAATAAATTTGGAAAATAAACACAAGGTAATAAGACCAAAATCAAATAAATAAATAGTGTGCGACGTTTCGGTAACAGCATAGTTACCATTATCAGATAAAAGTACTGAATTCAGTGCTTTTGTCTGAAGATGGTAATAATTGTTACTGAAACGTCACACACTATTTATTTATTTAGACAATTAAAATAATTTTATTGACATCTTGTCAATGCATGCAAAGTGCACAGTCTGCACTATTTTAAAAAAGATAATTATATATATATACATGATACTATGTACAATGAATATGGCGCCTCTGCCAGCGCTGCAGAGTTTGGTGGAGAATCTCCAGCGACACCACGCATTTCGTGATCTACGAAGAAAACGTAGATGGCATACTTTGCCACTGAGGAGATGGTGATGGCGTGGTCCTCGAGACCAACTGGAAAGATTTATTTAGATTTGGGCTTATTACCTTGTATTTATAATATATAATCCAAATTGTGCCTTATCACTTTTATAAAGAAATAATTTATGATGGATTATTTGTTTTTTGGGTTAGAATCCTATTCACTGTGTATTCTAGCTGATTCAAAAGGCGTGAACATCTTTTCTACAATGTAAGTTCTTTCAAATAGCAGAACATTACTCTTTAAGAAACTTCATTATTTTGTGTCAGTAACTTGTAGCCATTTAGGTTAGGTTATCAAACCAATGACAAATAAATCATCAATGAGAAAAAATAAAATTTTATGATAAGGCACAATTTGGATTATTCTATATACAGTTACGAGCGTCATGCGTTCTTAATAATTTTTCATCTCTGTCACCGTTTGCTTTTTTTTTGGAATGGCGCTCTCCTATTGGTTGGCTACGATCACGCCACCTTTGCCTCCCCCCCCCACTCGCTTTTTGGTTTTTGTAACTATTGTGTTGGAGCGGGTCGCTCCTTACACAAATGCATATATTAGTTAATAACTAAATGGAATCCTCTCTTTCTTTTTTCCAGTAAGAGACGCCTACGGAAGCCAACAGTACATAGACAGATAAAGCACATAGGCTATAGTTATTAACCAATATATGCATTTATTTAAGGCGCCAATTTATAATTGTAACAAATAGTATTTGAATCAAAACATTCAATCGGGTAAAACACGGGCGTTGCCCAGGTCATTCGGCTAGTCTATATATATAAAATTGAATGTCTGTGTGTGTGTCTGTGTGTGTGTGTGTCCTCTATGGATTCGAAAACCATACATCCAATCGCCGTGAAATATTGGAATATTATTAGGTGTATCTCCGGAAAGGTTTACGAAAAATAATTTCTTGAATATCTTTAATATCCTTAGAGTTATTTGCAGATTTGTAGCTTTAACTCGCAAGCAGCTCCACCATTGAGACCGAGATAGGCTTAGGTTTTGGTCCACGCCTGATGACCTTGGGTCTTTCAGGGCTAATATATTAAGTAAAACTAATTCAAATATTAGTGCTTTAGTGCTATCTCCTTTAGGTTACCGATTTAAAAGTTTATTTTCTAATTTTAGATTTATAAGAAACATATTTTATTTTAAGTATTGTACTTTATTTTAAAAAGTTTAAATAATTGTGCAAGACGATATATATGATATATAATAATCAAATTTTCAAGGGACCGGGAAAATATGTTCACTAGATAAAACGATGATTTTGTAATGTAGAAAATTAGGAAAGACAAAATTCGGGACTCGCAAGCAGCGCCATCTTGCAACGGAGATCTGCCCCTCCCCCCCCCTGCCCTCCCCTGCCCCGTCCGGCCGCTGGCCAGTTGGTTGGACAGTCCAAGTTCACACCGACCAATCAGAGGGATCAAGAGCCCCCCCCCCCCCCCCCCCCCCCCCCGTCCGGCCGCCGGCCAATCAGAGTGATCAAGAGGTCCTGGCGCGCGGGGGTCGGGTGACCTCCGGGAACTACGTCCATCTTCCATAAACGACCATGATTTTATTCAACTTATCGAGTATTTTTCAAGGGACCGGGAAAATATGTTCACTAGATAAAACGATGATTTTGTAATGTAGAAAATTAGGAAAGACAAATTTCAGGATGACACGGCACACAGGGACCGGGAAAAAATGTTCACTTTGTCGAGAGATTCGAATATACGAGTTTCAAATTATCAAAATATATCTTTTTTTTAATAAGTTTATAGAGAATTGTTTTAATAAATGTTCGTTAGAAAAACCTTTACTCGGGTAAAACCTCGGGCGAAGCCGGGAACGTCCGCTAGTAGATTATAAACACAAGGTAATAAGACCAAATCCAAATAAATAAATTTATATACTATACACTATTTATTTGGAGATATTGCCTTAACTACAGTTAAAATAATTAGAATTATGATGTTATAACCAAGTTACTGCTATAATGGAATCCATTGTATTTTCTTTTTTAAACCTATTTGTGGATTCAATCTTATTACCATTTTTTAAGGAGGTCAGTGGATTATCAACAGCCATGACCCGGGATCTAATCCTGCATCGGGCACTTTTTTTCTTCTGAATAAACAAATTGCTCCAATGGCTCTGATTCTTACAAAAGTCCAACCAATGAGTGCAAATAATCAAACTGGCTCTGACACATTTGTAAGTGCAAAATTCAAACTGCTTTCCAAATGCGTAGACAATGTGATGCACTTACAGTAAAAGCAGTCGCCTACTAAGACCCATCATGATTATCATGGCCATGTGTACTAGGGATAATTTAAAAAATGTTGAGTGTTTTCAAACATTTAAAACCAATTATATAAAGATTTCAATATGAAATATAAAACAAATCTGGAAACCAGAGAGAGAGAGTTTCACCATTCCATTATCTCTGTAGATAATTCTCTCACTTATCATTACTCACCCACTCCACATCATTTATTCCATCAGTGACACAACTCCCTTCTAACATTCTCCTCTTGTGACCATTCTTGGTTTAACACCATCACAGGACCAGGAATTTCTTATTTCTAAACAAATTCCTGACTTGATAAAGCACAATTTGGAATATAATGATAAGGCACAATTTGGATTATAGATTATAAACACAAGGTACTAAGACCAAATTCAAATAAATAAATAGTGTGTGACGTTTCGGTAACAGCATTGTTACCATTTTCAGACAAAAGTACTGAATGAAGTAAAAGTACTTTTGACTGAAGATGGTAACGGCACTGTTACCGAAACATCACACACTATTCATTTATTTGGATTTGGTCTTATTACCTTGAATCTGGAATATATATTATAGCTACAAGAAAATATGACCTAATCCAAATAAATTAATAGTGTGTGACATTTCAGAAACAACGCTATTACCCGAAATATCACACACTATTCATTTATTTGGATTAGGTCTTAATTTCTTGTAGAAAATTTCTGACTTAATAGACTTCATTTCAAACACAGACTTTAATTCAACAAGAAGCCCCTACCTATCCCTTGAATTGTTGAAATAACTGTGTAGGTGTGGTATTGCAACTACAAAGAGGTTGTGATAAATCACTGTTGCTGTTGTACTATTCAAGATTTATTCTGAATGCATGTATTCTGTGTTGCCACATTGTCATATCTCGGACTAAAATAGGGTAAAACACTAAAATTGTCCAGGGTGGACCTATTATATTACCTTGGTGGACTTAATTTTTTCCAGAATGTGTTATATAATGTATGAAAGAGATGTTCTGGTGGTTTAAACTTTCACCAATCTGGACCCAAACCCACAGTGACACTGTGTTAATTACTTCTCTGAGAGTCCTCAACTTGGTGGAAATAATACAGTCGTTACATTACAGAATATAATTTCCTTTAGAGTCACTTTTGTTACTTCACAAAATAGACATCATTCATAGAATCTCTCTTCAAACAACACCACACCCAGTTGCAGAGCCAAAAAGACCTTTAGAGAGAGGTGACCTCTTACTGGAGAACAACTAATTGGTTAAAATTGGCATTTCGGCAATGAAAACTGTTCTTTATTTATAGATGTCCAATTTTATGGATGTTATACTGTATTGGTATTCAATTTGGAATTTGGTTAATCCAAATTATGATCATATGAAATGCAAAAGAAAAAAACATTAAAGAAGCAAAGGTACAGATTAAGTTGAATTATTGAAAGAGAAAAACTACATGTAAAGCAAGATTAAATTGAAAAGGGTAATTTATACATTGACATTTTGGTAACATAATTTTTATCATCTTGAGACAAAAGTATTGAAGTATTTTTGTTTGAAGACAGTGCCATCATTCATGAAAGTCCACCTAGAAACATGGCTAAAGCCAATCTCTCCTGGAGATAGCCCCTCTTATCAGAGACTGTCATGTCAGCCTAGGTCATGTGGAGTCTTTCAATAGAAAGAGACTTTGTGAGAGACCACTTCCAGGAGAAGCCATGTTTAGGTGTGTTGTTAAGGAGGGGTCTGTGATGGAAGACTATTGTATGGTATCAAATAGAAGGAGTAAATGAAACTTAAAGAGGAAACTGTAGAAAGGGATGACAAAAGGATAAAACTGTCAGTGATAGCCAGTCAGAGATCAGATGGCTTCCTCCCTCTCAGTTTTCACCTCCGGAGTGATCAACTTTACAAAGGTCAGTGCTACTCTAGTAGTACACTGGGTAGTGCCTGCCCAACTACAGATTCACACAAAGAAAGGAGGAAGTCAGCCTGCCCTCTTGCCCAATAGAAGTAGAAACTATGTAAGGTCAATTGGCAGTCATCCAGCAGATTCAGGGGTCAGTGACAAAGCCAGATTTGGCAACCACCTGGAGAAAATGGTTTTGGGCTATTGGCTTCATCAGTTCAGGGTGGGTTTTCATTTCATGAGAGCTACAAGGAATTCATAAAATTTTCTAAATCTGTCATATTTATCTGGTAAAGTGGCTAGACTGCTGATGGTGCTGGAGGGAATATCCATGGGAAGTGAGGACAAAGAGGGTGAGAGTATATGGACGACCCGAGACAATTAACTGGATGACACACATACAAGGAGATAAAGTGCATGGCGGGAGATATGGAGAGACCATGTGACCCATCCTCGGTAAAGGAAGGCACCAAAGGAGGAGGAAAGTGGATAGACAATTTCTATGTCCAAATTTGACATAGCCACTTCCCCAACTGAACAATTCTTTAGTAAATTCAGATGTCAGGAATCCTTTGTAGATCTCACGAAATGCAAGCTCACCCTAGATGTGAAACCATAGTCTTTATGACAAGATCACTTGGGTCAGAATTTTATGTTGTTATAACCTTGGTTAAAACAATCAGACTTAAAACTTGGAGCTTTAGAATGAGTTAGTGTTATATAAAAATGTACAAGGTAATAAGATACTACAAGGTGATAAGACCAAATCCAAATAAATAAATAGTGTGATATTTCGGTGACAGCGTTGTTACCAAAATGTCACACAAACACAAGGTAATAAGACCAAATCTAAATAAATATATAGTGTAAATGTAAATAAATAGGGTGTGACCTTTCAGTAACAACGTTGTTACCATCTTAGACAAAAGTGCTGAAACTATTTAGACTATATAAACTATACAGATTCAGTACTTTTGTCTGAAGATGGTAACAACTCTGTTACCGAAATGTCACACACTATTTATTTACATTTACACTATATATTTATTTGGATTTGGTCTTATTACATTGTGTTTATAATCTATAATCCAAATTGTGCCTTATCAAAATGTCACACACTATTTATTTATTTGGATTTTGTCTTATTACCTTGTAGTTCTAATCTATATTCCAAAGTGTGCCTATAATCCTAATTTTTTTGCTTATCCCTAGTACACGTGGTACAGGCCATGATAATCATGGTGGGTAGAAGTAGGCGACTGATTTTACTGTAAGTGCAACACATGTCTACATATGTGAAAGCGACTCCGCTTTTGCTGGTCCCAAGCCCGAATGAAAAAGGAGGAGGGGGAGCAGTAACAAGCTCACTAAAAAACCTGGGCTCAGCTGGCCCGGCTGATAGTACCCTGTAAGGGCTCCTAATCCAGGGATGCAGGATGAGTTTGTACTCCATGTTAGGAGTGGCTGCAAATGGCGTCTGTTCCTCATGTCAGAGGCGGCCATTTATTTTGGAGCTAAGTCGGCCTGCCACTGAGTAGTGCCCCAGTCTTAATGACAAAGGCAGACGCATTCTACTTCACCTAATCATGATGGTTGTCAAGTCTCAAGCTCTACAAGCTTGATACCCTAATATGATTGAGTGGAGATAAGAAAGAAGAAGAAGAAATGTGAAAAGCAGTTCGACTTTGCACTTACAAATGTGCCAGAGCCCCGTTTGGTTACTTGCACTCACTGGTGGGGTTTATATCCTAATAAATTACTATAATGAGGTTCCACTGTATATATATATATAACACCAATGCATGTTCTTTACCCCTCCACAGAGTGTGCAAATCTAGAATTGTGAAATTGCCACAACGCCATCAACGCATACAGAAGAACAACCTCCCTGTAAAGGACAACACCTAGCTGCAGAGCCATAGTGACATTTAGGGAGAGGTGTCCTCTTACCGGAGAGTTGTTAAATAGTAAAAATGGCAATTTTGACGATTAAAACTGTCCTATGTAGAGAGGTATCCTCTAGTGGAGTGTCCTCTCAAGTTCTACTGTATTTGATAAAGGGCTATCTATCTATATGGCATAGTTTGGGGCTTCTCATCAGTACAAGATTGGCTATAATTTCATAACATCCTATGGGAGAAGTTATCATTGTGTGTTAGAGAAAGGTCACATAGAGAATATTTACAGTTGGACCTGGCTATAGAAACATCACATGGGACCAAGATTTTATGTTGTTATATCCACGATTAAAGTAATTGGGACCTAAAACTTGGGAATTTTGAATTAGGATATTACAACCAAGTTGAAAAGAAGACTGTTATAAAGAGGATCCATTGTAGTTCAAATTTTGGTATTGCTGCTCTTTAATTTTGATTTGATATGGTATTGAGAGGGAGGGTGACGAAAATCAGGCAGATTGTAACTTAAAGATTCAAAACATAATTAGAGATAAAATGGAAATCGGAGATGATTTAAAAATAACAAAATGTCACCGACTTTCACGCAGATCCAATGCACCAGTTCTTGTTGTGGTGCCTGATTATGCTGATAGAGCAAAAATATTTAAAATGCCTACAAACTCAGAGATACTAAAATATCGATAAGTAAAGATTATAGCAAAAATGTTAGAGAGCAACGGCGCATCCTAATTGCAAAAAGGAAAGAATTGGGTGAAAGGGGAATAAAATCGAAGTTGAGAGATAACAAGCTTTTTGTAAATGATAAAGTCTGTAAAGTGATGAATGGCCAAGTTGTTGATAGCACAGGAGCTGCTATATAGCAACAACCTCGTAGAAACAATTGTGTAAATAGAAAAAATACGACATCAAAATCACAAATTAATTCTCCACCCTATAATCAAATAACGGAAAGTTACTTCGACATAAATACATGTAAATATGATTCTCAAGACGATGACAATGCAAATTTTTCTGAAAATTCGCGAGACATCGCGGAAAAAATAATATGTTGGAATATAAATGGTTTCTATAGGATTCTTTCGATATTTCCACTCCTCGAGCACATAAAGAACTACGAAATTTTTGCTCTACTTGAAACATGGTGCCTGAACAGGACTAACATAACACTAAAAGATTATCAAATTATCGAATTACCTGCCACCAAAGAATCTGGATGGGGAAGAGGGTCAGGGGGTATAATTGTCGGTTTTAGGGAAGGCGGGAAATATAGAGTAGAGAGTTCAGAAAAGGATGGCACTTGGTTATCTATTTTCTTATCAACAAACACAAGAGCCCCCAACATGTTATCTGTTTAATATTTGTATACCTTCCTCCAAACCAAATACAGCTGCATAACTTAGATAAACTGTTTACATACATTCAAAAGCAAATAGCAGATGGAAAAGAAATTATTTTACATGGAGATTTAAACATCAGAACTGGGAAGTTGGGAGGACTACACAATCCACTTAATTTCCAGCTCCCCCTAACATCGGAAAGAAGGGCCAAAGATCATATAATATCATCTCTGTCTAATAAACTTCTTGATTTCCTGGAAGATAATTCTTTGACAATAGTTAATGGAAGATCTAGAGGTGATAAAGATGGAGATTTTACATACATATCTGAAGAGGCTCTTCAACTATTGACTATTGCATACTCTCACGGGGTTCACTACAAATTTTACTGGACTTCAAAGTCGATGACCAACTGTACTCTGACCACCACCCTTTGGTTTTAACGATAAAAGGCCAAAACTTCAATGAGAAAAAAACCAAACGGGAAGATTATAATATTACGAGACATAGATGGTCAGCCGATGGACTCGCAATGTTTAAAATGAAACTGGAAGAATTGCGGGAAAAAAACATACCAGCCTCCGATGACCTTGTATACACTTTCAATCAGCGAATTTTGGAAGCGATGTCATCTGCAAAAATAACCTACTCAATTAAGGGAGGCCCCAGGAAATCTAAGCCGTGGTTCAATAAGGACTGCTATGATATGAAAAAACTGGCAAAAGAAAGTCTGAAGAAATATCGCAAAACAAATAGATTGGAAGACAGAGAATGTTATGCTTCTTCCAGAAAGAAATATCTCGCTTTATTGGATCTAAAAGGAAAGGCTTTGATAATGAAAAACAGGAAATACTCAGAAATGCTAAAGACTCAAAGACCTTCTGGAAAACTATTGCGCTCTACAAAAGCACATCTATAATCCAAGGAGAAATATCCATACAGGACTGGCTGAACTTTTACCGCGAACTAATGACTACTGAGAAAAATTTGAGAATTTGTAATTTACATAATGTGATTTCTCAGAACGATCCTATATTGGACTCGGAGATAACCAATGCAGACATATACAAGGAGATAGCTGGTTTGAGGAGTAACAAGGCATGCGGGCCCGATGGCATCCCCCAATGAAGTATTAAAAACACTCCCTGATTCGTACATACTGCTGTTGAAACAACTCTACAATAGTGTTATGACGACCGGAAAATACCCAGCAATTTGGACTAATTCCACTATACACCCAATCTTTAAAAATGGTTATAAGAACAGCCCCTCCAACTACCGAGGATTGCACTGATTAGCAATGTATCAAAGCTTTTCACATCAATCCTAAGATCACGATTGGAGGAATGGGTCGAAGGAAGAAGGGTTATACCCGAAAACCAAGCGGGATTTAGAAAAGGGAAGATCATGTATTGACCACATATTTACACTAACTACTTTAATCCAACTATCATTAAGAAAAAAGAGGGGAAAACTATATGTCTTTTTTGTCGATCTAAGGAAGGCATTTGATACTGTACCTCACTCAATACTTTGAAAAAACTTTACAACCTAGGCATAAGTTACCAATTCATAAGTACGATCAGAAGTTACTACAAACAAGCAACTATAGCTATCAGATGGAAGGGATCATTTACGGAAAGTATTAAGATAAACTCGGGAGTCCTCCAGGGAGAACCACTTTCCCCACTGCTATTTATATTATTTATCACGGACTTAATCGAAATTTATAATAACTCAGACCTGCCGAGTGTAAATTTGCCAGAATTTGGAGATATCCATTTATTGCTGTACGCCGACGACATAGCAATTATAGGTGAGTCCAGGATGAACCTCCAAAAGAAGATCAAAATACTGAAAGAATATCTCGATGAGAACTTAATGACACTAAATGAGTCCAAGTCAAAGATTATGGTGTTCCGTGATGGAGGTAAACCCTCAAATAAGGATAGATGGTTCTGGAATGATAAACCCATAACAATAACTTCAAGATATACATACTTGGGATTCCCTCTGACACCAACAATAACAACTACTCACCCGGCAAACTACTTTAAAGGAAAAGCACTTACAGCAATTAACGCCACAAACCCAATATTAATAAAATCAAAAGCAAAGTCAATAAATTTATCAATCAAACTCTTTGATACAATAGTAAGAGCTGTCCTGATGTATGCCGCTCCATTGTGGGCAACAGAGCATAAAGACTTACTGGACAATATACAAGACATATTTATCTGTAGGTTCCTGAATCTGCCCAGATACACTCCAGGTTACCTAATCAGATTAGAAACCGGTCGTATCTCATTGAGTGTAACAGCCTTAAAATTAACCCTGAAGTATTGGCTGCGGGTGTTGAATATGAGCAGTGACAGATTGCCACGTATATGTTTTAATAGAACACGGGAACTGTCTAATGCTTCGGGCACACCCATCGGTTTCATTAAAAAGCTCACCAATCTGCTTAACAATAATGGATTCCCTGCACTTGTTTCCTGTGATGACCCTGAAACGCTGAGGAGCGCGATTACAGGGCTCTTAAAAACAGCGGCAGACCAATCTATACAAAACGACCTTACAAAAATGGATTAAATCTAAGCTATACTCTCACTACAAAGACATTCACATATCTTTCATGACGGAGGGATACCTTTTAGGGGATTTTCCTTTCCCGGTTGTAAGACTACTCGCACAAGTTAGAATACTTTCAAGTTTTTTTAGAGAAAACCACACCAAGATGCTCTGCGGTGAGGACCCGACTTGTACCTTCTGCAATTCAAAACTAAAAAATGAAATCACTCACTATATTTTGATTGCTCTGCTCTGAAAGAAGAACCCTTATGCTCAAAACTGGGCAACTCTGTGCTTCACTTCCATCAATAATTGACAATATGACCCAGAATAAGTATATTGCTACGGCGTTTTATGGTTTCCACAAGTCCATATCTCAGAAGAAGGCCAAGTGATACTCACTCCTCACTTTCTTACTGCTACTCTTTTGTGTTGATTTCTTGCTTCCCTCTTTCTTATTATTATTTTTTTTTCCTTTTCTTGTATTTTTTTTTTTCTCTTTTTACTCTGTATATATCGTTATTTCCTTTGTCTCACTGCTTTGTTCTTATGCATACCTCTGGTGAATCCTGTATAGGGTCAGTGACCCTAAATAAAGGCTTTTTTGTTGTTGTTGTTTTGTTGTAATTTTGATTTGAGACTCTCCCCTCTATTGTCTGATTATTTTCGTCCTGTGGTAGCTGAAAGGATAAACAAGACCTATTCCACAATAAGACACAATTTAAATTATAGATTAGGACTACAAAGTAATATGACCAAATCCAAATAAATTAATAGTGTTATATTTATTTAGTCTTTTGTCTGATGATGGTAATAAACACTGTTACCGAAACATCACACAATATTTATTTGGTCTAATTACCTTGCAAGACAAATTCCAAATAAAAGTGCAAAGAATTTTTCCAATATCACCATCACCAGACTGAAGGATATCAGCTTTCACATCAACTTTTCAAGTCTCATGCTGTTGCTAAATAGACATAAGGTACAATTTGGATTATAGATTAAAAACACAAGGAAATAAGAACAAATCCAAATATGTAAATAAATAGTGTGTGGGGTTTGGTTATTGTGAAACATCACAACTATTTATTTATTTGGATTTAGTCTAATGACCTGTGTTTCTTTGTAATAAATCATAAATCTATGTCACAGGTTTCCAAATCCCAATTGTTTAAACTGTGGTTATACCAACAACATGTCTAAAACAAAATAAGATATTGGTGTTATAGCAAAGTTTGACTGTATTTGGCTTTAATATTTTCTACAATCTACACTTTTATTAGGTCCAATTAACAAATATAAACACAAGGTAATAAGACCAAATCCAAATAAATAAATAGTGTGTGACGTTTCAGTAACAGCATTGCTACCCTCTTCAGACAAAGTGCTTAATTGGTAACAACACTGTTACCGAAACGTCACACACTATTTATTTTGAATTTGGTCTTATTACCTTGTGTTTTATAATATATAATCTAAATTGTGCCTTATCAATTAACAAATACATTTAAACCTGTCTATAGCGCCCCTCTAAATAGTGCCTCCCTCTCTATAGCGCCCGATTTTAAATACGTAGTACGATGCGATTTACATTAAAAGTGACCTGTCTATAGCACCCCCTCTCTATAGCACCCTCTTTTGGTGAGTCCCAAGAGGGGGCGCTATAGACAGGCTTAACTGTATATTAATTATAATATTTACAAAATCACAAATTGGCAATAAACTTTTGTCAAAAATGGGACTACAATACCGGGATAAAATACCGTCTCAGAGAGCTTTAAAACAATGATTGTATATATTGTGAATAGCGAATTGTAGCTAGTTAGTCACATAAAAGATGAATAATGAGGTTAAAAGAGATGCTAAAGCCATGAGAGAACTTACGGTGAGGTGGGAGGTTGTTCCTCTAGCAGAGCCATGGATGACACGACGTAGGACCAGACTGAGGTCAACCCTCCCCCCGTGACAATCAGAGTGTGACCTCCAGTCCTACCGATAACTTCCATTTTGTTTTCTCACTCCCACTTTCCCCCTTGTTAATATTACTTGCAGGAAATAACTCTCTCTACTACTCTCTTCCTCTATCTAATGTTGATCAAGATATAATCTCATTTAAAATGGATGAAACCTTGTTAGCAATCTCCATCTATTTAGAGAAAATCTCTAATAACTGTTAGACTCCAAAAAACCTGTTGATATTTCTATTAATATGCTTCATGCAATTTAAGCTATATCATGATAAGGCACAATTTGGATTATAGATTATAAACACAGAGTAATAAGACCAAATACAAATAAATAAATAGTGTGTGACGTTTCAGTCACAGTGTTGTTACCATCTTCAGACAAAAGTACTGAATGCAGAATACTGTCATTTTGTCTGAAGATGTTACCAAAACGTCACACACTATTTATTTATTTGTATTTGGTCTTATTACCTTGTGTTTAAGCTATATCAGTTAGAGAGTCATACTTTTATATAATAAATATACTTTTATACTTCAAACATTTATATTTGGTGTCAACAGGTAGCCGACTGGATGGATGGTACATGTGCTGGAAAAACTTTATTTTGTTGTTAATTATATATTTTTACTGTGTTATTATTTTTTATTTTAGGTATGGCCTCACAGAGAGAGGAGGGGTATCATTTCTATTTGACAGTTGACCACTGTTTTCGCAGCAACGAGTTAGAGATAAAGATAACATGCCAGTTATCTTTAACCCCTCAATCAGAATACACTGTGAGGAAATTGTTTTAACATGTCCTTACTCAGCTACAAACCCTCCTACAACCGGCCCGACCAGACCCAGAACTCAACGACCCTTCCTGGACCGGACAATGAGCCCAGCATTGTATTGGGCCTTAGTGACCGTGGCCCACTCAAGATGATAGAGCACTTCCCCCAAATAAACCCACTGAGACTTACATCCCCGCCTCTGTCTCATCAATAAATAATTTTAAAAAAATCAGTACAAAAGTGAAATTGTACTAAGATCATGTTGATAAATTAGAGAAATGCATCTCCTGATTTTGTGCAACTAAAATTTGTTGGTGGCTGGCTCCATCTATTGGAATAAATATCAACTAATTGTTTAATTATTCCAGAAGTGTCCAAATACCCTTCCTTGATGAATCAAGAAAAGCTAACCAGGTATGCATTTCAGGTTGACAGATGGTGCAAGCCATCATCAAGTTTTAGTTGTGTGATGAGGGGATGCCTTTCTCTTAATTTGTAAAGATAAGAAAGAGACAAAAAGTAAAACAATGGATTTATTAATTATACAAAGAGTGTTTGTGCATATGTAAGTTTATCTTACAAGACCCAACTCCAAATATGTAAATTATATAAGGTTGTCCCAAAAGTTCGTAAACACTTGTAAAAAATTGAATTTGGATATATATATTATATGGATTTATATTTGGAATTTGTTGCAGGTGTTTATGAACTTTTAGGACAATCTTATATATGACATTTCAGTAATAGCATTTCTAGCATCCTCAGAAAAAAAAAAGTACAGAATGAATTCAGTATTTTTGTACTTCCACACTATTACCGTACCATCACACATATAATTTAACTTATTGGATTTGGTCTTATTGCTTTAGGATTCTCATCCTTAATCCAAAAAATATGTTGTTGTTGTTTCTTATCCCCTTGTGTAAAGATTACACGAATTCCATGAGTTCATGATCTCATGGAATGGGGTATAGGGGTGCAGCTTTCGTTGATCATGGCACCATGATCCAGGCACACTTTGGTGAAAGTCTGACTTTGCCTGTAGTTTGAGGCTGTTCCTAACATGGAAGCCTTTGCTGCCGACTCTAACATGAGTACTGACACAGCTTCTCTATATTCCTGGAGTGGGACCCTTGCTGAGGACCATCAACCGGGTCAGTTGAACTCAGGATTTTTAGAGAGTACACAGCCAGAGTACACAGGGGTTGATGGAGGAGGAATGTTATAAGCTGTCACTTATCAACAGCCATGACCTGGGATCAAATCCCGCATTGGGCACTTTTTTTTTTCTCATAAATAATTCATTAATGGCCACCAAGATTCTTGCAAAGTCCAATTCTGCCATTTATTTATATAATTGATAACTCTCTATAGGTTGTGATAATAATTATATAAATAACTCCTCCCTCACGGTCTCCATCAGTGGTGGAGTCTTTCTCGCAGTGGGCACCACCAATGAAGACCTTGTATATATTTTTATATATATGTATATTTATCAATTATTTTTAGCTATTTATTCATACATTTATCATTATATAATCTAATTTATTTGTATTTATTCAATTCTGTATTTAACCTTATATAATCTTATATGTACATTGTAATAAATCAATCTCAATCTCTCTCCATGAAATATTGTCAGGAGAACAGAGTTTCCTGGTACCCCCTCTTATCTGGACTGGACAGACCAGTCGGGGAAAACAGTGGCGCCACGTAGAAGGGGGGAAAAACTCAGTCCCCCCCCCCCTCTTGCTATAACTGCTGGGTTGATTTGGCTCATGTACATAATAACTTTTATTTCCTATTTATAATCTTTCCTATAACTAATTAAATAAATATTTAAAGTAATTTGGAAGCCTATTTAATTATTTTTCTTCGCAACAATATTATTTTATTGGGAGCTTTTGGGTCTTACCCATTCTCAAAATCTATAGTTATAACCTTTATTTTATTTAGAGGTTGAGAAAGAGGGGCAAAAGAGATTCAAAAAGACTCTTTATTTTTTTAAAAAAATATACTTCATTTGTGAAAAAGGAGATTTTACCAAATGATTAAAAAAACATTGAATTAAAAAAAAACCAGCCTTTAAATAATTTGGAAATGTTTGTTTTTACAAGTTTCATACATGTGCTAAGAAATCATCAACTTGTATCCAACCTAGTTACCTCTTTGTATGACTGAATGATGATACAGTCCACTCAGGACACAACCCACAGATTCAAGGTGGTCAAAGCAGTTAACAACAAGGAGGCAATTATCAGACTCTTATCAAGGATAAATTGTCACAGAACACATACTTTATAACTCCGCCTTTGCCGGTCCCAAGCCTGGATGAAAAAGGAGGAAGGGGAGCAGTAACAAGCTTGGTAAAAAACCTGGGTTCAGCTGGCCCGGCTGATAGTACCCTGTAAGGGCTCCTAATCCAGGGATACAGGATGAGCAGCATTTGTACTCCATGTTGGGAGCGGCTACACATGGCGTCTGTTCCTTATGTCAGAGGCAGCCATTTCTTTTGGAGCTAAGCCGGCCTACCACTAAGTAGTGCTCCCAGTCTTAATGACAAAGGCAGACACATTCTACTTCACCCAGTGTGGAGATAAGAAAGAAGAAGAAGACATAATTTATATTCAAAATATATTGACTTGAAAATTTTAAATTTAAACAATGGTTTTGCATTTTTTATCCAAGAGATAGGCAGTATTATTTGACAATCATGATATGATCAGTAACAAACCTCCTGCCCACCACGACCCTGGGATAAGTAACAAGGCAGTGAAATACAAGGACAGAGGAAGGATAATGTCTGGAGAAGAGAGTTATCAGATAAGACAGTAGTGACCTCACTCCCCAGTGACCTAGATTGGCTAGGGGACAACCACACTGGGGGGTTCCCTTACATCAACTACCTGATAAGATTGAGTGAGAGTTTACCTTGACACAATAGTCTCTTTATCTGAAGACATATCCTTTGTCTCTCATGCTAACATCCTTTTCCCATCTAGAATCTTTTCAATACCCCCACATATTCAAATAAAGGCTTGGAGAAAAACAGCTTATTAATAAAAACAAACAAAAAAAAAGTATTAAAAAAAAAAATAAGTAAGTGCAGTAGAACCTTTTTAATTTAACCTTTTACCACCTTTTTCAAATTACCATCTTTAATCTATATTTTAACATTTAGTAAAACTATTTTTCGAATTCCAATCAACCTACTTTTTTTATTTTAACTGGCAGTAATTCAACACAGTGACTTTAGTTCAACATGGCCAAGTGTAGATAACAAAATGTCCTAGAAAAATGTCTATTAGAAGTGAATGTGTGATTGATAATAATCTTGTTGTTGTTGTTGTTGTCGTGTCCAAAGAAGAGTCTCAGATGTCTCCATGCATCTCCATCACAGCAGCAGCAATATCCACTATCTTGCTCTTCATTGGAAAATGGGTGCCGTTGCCACGTTAGTCACCTTGGAAACGAACCAGAATAGAAAATTTGGATCATTTGGGATGTTGAATTGAGGAAAAGGGACAGTAGATTAAAAAATAATGCCAGCTGGGAGATGGAAACCTGCATTGAAGATATTTTAAAAATGAAGTGGGTATAAATATTTGTGTAATTCTTGCATAAGTCCAATCCCACCAGAGATCGCAAGTAGCCACACACAGTTTTAGAACTCTCTAAGTTCTAATGACTTCACATGTGTAGACAGACATGTGGATAGGCACTTACAGGATAGGAATATCATTTTATTCACAATCGAACGTTGTGGCCCATTGTATGTATTACATCCCAAACACGATGCGACGCCAGCCATCTCTGTTACCATCTCGGCAACCGTTAAACCACTTTCAGGATAGACAGCCACAAACCTACCCCGATTATAATGGTCTGTTTCATGGCAGTTTGCTTTGTTTAGTCTCTTTATTGGTTGACATCTTGGATAATCAAACTCCACCTCCTGCCCTTATCCTCACCTAATGTATAATTGGGAATATGGTCATCTGACACTGCCTTCCAGTAGCTATTCTAATGTCTCTTGTCAGTTCTGAGAGTCACTGTATAGCCCAGGGATGTTTATCAACTTCCTAGTCTAGATTTGCTGTGTTCCGTTTCAGAACAGGATAACACTTTATTATTTATTTTTACTGCTTTTTACTGTAAGTGCACCACATGTCTACACATGTGAAAATCAGTTCGACTTTACACTTACAAATATGTCATAGCCCCATTTGGTTACTTTCACTCGCTGGAGGGGTTGGAATTTTGAAAGAATCGGGGGCCATTGGAGCATTTTTTTTTTTTTTCATCAGAAAAAAGTGCCCAATGCGGGATTCGATCCTGGGTCATAGAGGTCAAAAACCAACAGTTTAGACCATCCTTCCACTGACCCCCCTGTCATATCCTCATGACATCTGGCTATTAGCAAATCTTCAATAAATCTAAACACATCAGGAAATTGAGGAAAGCTTCTTTTTCTGGTGATGCAGCAATCAAAGAATTGCATGTCAATTGGCAACAGCAATCCTTTCCTAACAATATGGTGAGAGGGTGCATATTATTTCTAAGAAAAAAATGTTGAATCTTACAGCACAATTAAGTAAAAAAAAAAGGGAACATCCTAGATGACTCAGATTAGTAAAAAAATTGCCTAAATACTAATTTAGAAAAGTCCACATTGTTTCTGGCTATGACCTTCAATACTCCCAGATGGCATTGATTCAATAAGTTCTCACTAAGTACATTTGTCATCAACTTTTCTTAAATTTCTGAAGGTTAGGTAAAGTATAAGGAAATCTATTGTGTTGAAACTTTTTGGGAGAAATCATGTTCCTTTTTTAAAACAGAACATTGAATTGTTTTCATCTAAGATAGCTTTTTTTAAAGCTTAATCTTCCATCAGCAAAGTTGACAAAATTATAATTACACTTAAATTGATGAGGCACAATTTGGATTGTAGATTATAAACACAAGGTAATAAGATTTGGATTTGGTCTTATTACCTTGTGTTTAATTACACTTAAAGGAATATAAATAGCACCAACATATATGAAAATCATGGTGGGGAGGTTGGTTGTACTACAAGACACCACTTGGTTCATACATGCAGAAATTAATTTTGTTTTGTAGAGTAATTTCCCGACATATGCCATCTTGGATTTATGCAATTCTTGATTGTCAGTTTATCTTCAGTGTTATTGCATTAGAAGCATTTTCTATTATATTTGCTCTTACTTGCACAACGACTAGTTCATAATTGACCAGAATTAGGGTGTTGTCTTATATGTTTCTTGTAAATCTTTAAAAAAAAAAACTATGTTGAACAAACAAACTTGTACCTGGATTTAAATAAATTTGCCTTGAGATATTTCTATCATATTTTAACTTCAGAGAATAAACTCTGCCAAGAGCTGTTCAAATACTTTCTGATCACTGGATGGTTTGAATGCCTCACTAGGAAAATTGTAGATAGGCTGTTGAAGAGAAGGATATTTTATAAGATTGCTTTCCTATTTAGGGTAAACTTCAAGTCCTGGTGAGTGAGATGTGACATAGAGGTTGGTAGAAATGTGGTATAAACTCAATTAAGTACTCTTTTTTTTTTTTTTACCCTAAAAACACTCATGCTTATAAGGTGGCAAAGCCCTGTTTGGTTGCTTGGATTAACTGGTGGGGTTGGATCAGGGGCCATTGAAGCTGAAAAGATGCTCGATGCAGGATTCGATCCCAGGACAGGATTGTAGAAAATTGATGGCATATACCACACTCCTCCACCCATCCCAATATATAAGGTACAGTCTTTAATTCAACACCCCAAGGAACCAAGAGCTTTCAACTGAATAAAAGTCTGTGTTGAATTAGATCATTTCATCACAACATTTACTGTTAATGGACATTTTTCTAGGATAACCAAAGTCTAATGATGGTAACTACTCTGTTACAGAAATGTCACATACAATTTATTTATTTGGTCTTATTATCTTGTTTTTCTAATCTATAATTCAAATTGTACCTTATCATTATCATGATAACCAAAAATATATAATTAAAAAAGTATTCTTAGAAAATACTGTTGTAATATATTTTAATTAATAAAATGTGAATTGATATCCCACATACACGTTGGTACTTTTTTAATTCAATTTTTTGTTCAGAATGTTTCATGGTTGAGTTTTAGTGATGGATAAAATTGCATTGTATGATACAGCTTTGAACAAAGTAAAAAATTACAAATACTATTTTATAATTAAGTGAGAATAAATGCAATGGGAGGGAAATGAATAAATTTAGAAAATAAAGAGAAAAGGCTATCTCAATATTACATCTTGAAAAATCATTCTTTTAAAGAAATCCTTTATGGCTATTTGCTTTTGGGCTGGAACCCTATTTTTTGTGCATTCTAGTTGATAAATCTTCTAAAGGCATTCATTGTCTTCTTCCCCTGAGAAGTTCCTTCAAATAACACAACATTACTTTCCAAAAGAACTAATTGGTTATATTGGTGAGTTGGGGCCACTTAGGTAAGGTTATTGAACCAATGACGGCTAAATCCTCCATTAGAAACAACAACAAAAAAAACTTTATTAAGACCTTTCAGTGTTATACAGATTCTCTAAGTAGAAATGTAGAGGTCATTCAGGAATAACATTAATGATACCAGTAATAAACATTGTTATTATTATTTTTAAAGCTAATCACATAAAGGTAATATGAAATTTATAAACAGGAAAAACTTAATTAAGACAATCAAGCTAATAAATAGATTAATTTGGGTAAATTGGAGGAAAATAAATTTATGAGAAGAGACATACAAAGGTGCTGGTATTTGTGCGCTACAATGCGGCACTTTTAGCTATGATGCACATGCAATAACTACAGCCACTATCTCGCTGAATGGAGCTGTAATGCATTTTTAGTAATAAACTCGTATTTAAACAACAATTTTGTCAAAATTTGAATTTAAGAAATGTTTCAGTTATTGTTGGTTGAATTAACCGTGGTTATTTGATAGGCTGGAGGTTAGGACATGTAAAATGTAAAAAGACAAAGGTTGCTTCTACAGTCATAATAGACGTCAAAGCTATGTCATCAAAAAATGTATATACAGTATAAACTCATTCTGAAAATAGAGCAATCCATACTTAAATCATTAGATAGTGAAAAGGTATATATTGGAAAATCTTTTATTCAATCCAATATATGCCTTTTCACTATCTAAGTATAAACTCAATAATTTGACCTTTTTTTTTCATGTCCCCACTTCCAGCTTATCAAATAACTAATGCTAATTCAAGATCATTGATAATTTGACCATTTCTTAAATCAAACTTTGAAAACATTAGATAATTCTTGTTTACATACAATTGCCAAAAATGCTATACCAAGACACGTGACTGCATTGTAGCCATAGTATGCCCGTGTGGACCATGCTTAAAAGTGTTACAATAAGGGGGAGAAAATGTCGGCGCTGACATCGCCCATGAGATCATACAACATTTTAGTTTTCTCGTGGGCAATTCAAACACTATTAGTTCAATAACCTAAGCGGCTGCTAGTCATCGATGTAAACAATGAGGTGTCAGAGTAACGTTCTGCTATTTGAAATGACATACAGAAAAGGAAAGATATGAAGATTTTTTTTTTTTGCTTATCCCTAGTACACGTGGTACAGGCCATGATAATCATGGTGGGTAGTTAGCGACTGTTTTTACTGTAAGCGCACCACATGTCTACACATGTGAAAAGCAGTTCGACTTTGCATTTACAAATGTGCCAGAGCCTCATTTGGTTACTTGCACTCGCTGGTGGGGTTGGACTTTTGCAAGAATCGGGGGCCATTAGAGCATTTTTTTTTTTTAAACAGAAAAAAGTGTCTAATGCGGGAATCGAACCCGGGTCGTAGTGGTTGAAAACCAAACGGTTTAACCAGCCTTCCACCGACCCCCAATGAAGATTGATCAGTTAGAATGCACACTAAATATGGTTTCTAGCCTAAAAGCAAATAATCATTATTTCATAGAGAGAGAGAGATAATAATTTTTAAATCTATATATATAAAAATGAATGTCTGTCTGTCTGTGTGTGTGTGTGTCCTCTATGGATTCAAAAACCATACATCCAATCGCCGTGAAATTTTGGGATATTATGAGGTGTATCCCCGGAAAGGTTTACGGAAAAAAATTTCTTGAATATCTTGAATATCCTTAGAGTTATTTGCAGATTTGTATATTTAACTCGCAATCAGCGCTACCATTGAGACGGAGATAGGCTTAGTTTGCTGCTCCTGATGACCTTGGGTCATCGTGTGAGTCACAGCATGATGCTACAAAAACACTCTCTCTGGGGATTTTACAGCGTCGACAACCTGTAAGATTGCCTCTCTCATATATTATACTTTAAACATCTGCTTAATTAAAGCATTTTTCATTTGAAAGAGACTGCTCTCTTAACCCCCTTTAGACAACATTAAATGATATCCCGTGTCGATGATTTTGTAATGTATAGAATTAGGAAAGACAAAATTCAGGATGACACGGCACACAGGGACCGGGAAAAAATGATCACCTTATCGAGAGATTCACGACCATGATTTTATTCAACTTATCGAGTATTTTTCAAGGGACCGGGAAAATATGTTCACTAGATAAAACGATTATTTTGTAATATAGAAAATTAGGAAATACAAAATTCAGGATGACACGGCACAAGGGACCGGGAAAAAATGATCACTTTATCGAGAGATTCAAATTTACGAGTTTCAAATCATCAAAATATATCTTTCTTTTTTTATATGTTTATAGAGAATTGTTTTAACAAATGTTCGTTATACAAACCTTTACTCGGGTAAAACCCGGGCGAAGCCGGGCACATCCGCTAGTTAAATTATAAAAAATACTTTCTACCCACTATACTTACTTATACAGTAGAACCTCCCTGTAAAGGACACCTAATTGCAGGGCCAAAGTGTCCTTTAGGGAGAGGTATCCCTTTGTGGAAAGTTGCTAAATAGTAAAAATGGTAATTTTGCAAATGAAAACTGTCCTTTATAGAGAGGTGTCCACTAAAGGGGGTTATACTGTATATATTTATATAAATAAAAGAGAGTATATTTGTAGTTTTTTTTTTTAGTGTTTAAAAATTTGTATGAAACAATTTTGCCCCTCCCCAAAAGTTAACCATGTCACATTCCAAATAAATGAAATTTTAAAAGTCCCAGTTCAAATTCAAATTCACATAAATAGGTACCGCTCAGCAAGAGCAACCTAGTTCATGATAATTGAACAATGAATAATATGTGAAGGTTATTCACATAATAAACAATTTTTAACACGGGATTCAATCCCGGTTCATGACTGTCGGGAATCGAGCGTGTTACCCTCTCATCCACCGACTTATATATTTAAAAGTCCCAATGGTATCTCTCAATTCATATTATTAATTAAAATACATTAGAATAGTATTTTATAAATATATTTTTAACATTATATATAATAGATTATCCTATAAAAATGTCCACAAGCAGCGAATGATGTTGTTATGATCTGACTTTAATTCAACACCGACTTTTATTAAACCGAAAGCTATGATCCCTGTTGAATTCAGCTTATATAGACTGTATAAATATAGTATACAAGGTGTGTCCAATAAATAATGAGACCAGTCAAAAACAAAGAAAAAATGAAATGATAATTTTTTTTTTTAAAGTCTATTAAAAAAATAGAAAGCTTCAGCTACACTGCGGTATATCAAATCACGTGATTGCGCGCGCAGTCGATAAATTGTAAGCTTGTAAAAAGAACGCCTTGCATAACAACTTCTAATTTGTAATGGATAGAAAATTCGAACAACAAATTTGTATTAAATTTTGCTACAAAATTGGGAAATCGACTTCAGAAACTTTAGATTTGTTGAAATTGGCATTTGGAAATGAAAATAAGCCCACCACATTTAGATGGTTTTCACGATTTAAAAATGGAATGGAATCGGTGAAAGATGAGAAGCGTGTTGGATATCCAATTCTGCACAGGAACCCTGAAAATGTGAGCCAAATTTCAAATTTGATTTTAAAAAATCCACAAATAGGTTTACGGGACATTGAGGAAGAAACAGGGATATCAAAATCATTAGTTGGATCGATAATTAAAGAAGACTTGCAGTTAAAGAAGACACCTTCAAAATTTGTCCCTAAAATGCTCACAATCCAACAAAAGGAGAATCGCGTTGAAGTTGCCAAAAAAATGCATGAAATGGTGGAAGAAAACCCTAATTGGAAGGAAAAAGTAATAACTGGAGACGAGACATGGGTTTACGGGTATGACTCGGAAACAAAACGCCAATCCATGGAGTGGAAAGGAAAAGATGAACCAAGAACGAAGAATATACTGAAAATAAGTGAAATGTGGAGTTCCAAAAATTGGACTATTCATCATGATAATGCACCACCACACACCGCTACATCTGTACTGACTTATTTGGCTAAACACTGCATCCAAATACTTCAACAACTTCCCTATTCCCCAGACCTAGCTCCAAATGATTTTTTTCTCTTTCCAAAACTCAAAATGGCTCTAAAAGGAAGGAGATTTGACACTAGAGAGTCCATCATAGCGGATTCAAAAAAGGTTTTGAAGAACATCCCGAAAGATGCCTTTTCTAAATGTTTTAAATCATGGGGAAAGAGATGGAAATTATGTATAGATGCGGGAGGGGACTAATTTTAAAAATACTAATAAATTTTTTTAAATCATTTAAATCATTTTTTCTTTATTTTTGACCAGTCTCATTATTTATTGGACACACCTTGTAAAGTATAGCATAAGGATGGTATTCATGTATTAAAAAAAGGTACCTCTCCCTTTAAAAATACATTGAAACAATGCATTTTGTTTATTACCCCAGTACAGAATGGAATGGTGGTGATAAAAAAAATGTTTACACAACTCCGGTTTTAATATATTTTTAATGGGAGAGGTACCACTTTTGGCTTAGTAATCCCTAGCTTGTTTATAGCAACAATTTAGGATTTGAAAAAAATATTACAAAATGAAATTGTAATGAAATTAGATGAATAAATTAAGACATTTCCTTATCGTGCAACTAAAAGTTGCTGATGTCTTGCGCCATCTGTCAGAATAAATATACACTATTTGTTGATTTTAATTAAATGAAGCCAATTCAGGAATAATTGAAAATTAACAGATAGTTGATTCCAACAGATGGCAACTTTTAGTTGCACGATCAGGAGTTGCCACATTGAGGATTTGTTTGTTCAATATCTAAATTTTCACTTTGGCTGACAACTAATGGTAACAACAAATTGGAATGTCTATGAATCAACAGTCCATTATAAACACAAGGTAATAAGACCAAATGAATAAATAGTGTGTGACGTTTCAGTAACAGCGTTGTTACCGAAATGCCACACACTATTTATTTATTTGGTCTTATTACCTTGTGTTTATAATCTATAATCCATAAGGCACAATTTGGATTATAGATTATAAACACAGGGTAATAAGACCTATAAGATCTATAATCCAAATTGTGCCTTATCAATTTTATTGACTTCAATGGACCTAAGAAGTTATTCTTCCTATGAGCTGAAGAAAATGAATTCCAAAGTAAAAACAGTAAAACCCCGCTATAACGAACCCTGGATATAACGAACCTTCCCTTATAACGAACCCACGCCGATTCCCAATTCCATTCCATTGAAAATACCATCGTTATAATGAACTTTGCGATTTTTAGAATAACGAACTACCCCTATAACGAACCTATTTCGGGTCCCAAAATGATAAAATCTATTAAAAATACTATGCTTATAACGAACTTAGAATTGTAATTAAAAAAAAATTAAAAAACAAAATTTTGAGCATGTTTAAAGCTCGCGGATCGCGATTTCAAAACAATAAATTTAGCGGCATTGTTTGTTTGATTTTTGCACTTTATTTTTGCTGTATGTTGTATAAATTTTTACACATTATACTTTTTATTAATTAGAATATCTTTGCATCCATTAAATTTGAAATATAAAAAATGCAAATGGCTTCCAAAATGAAGAAAACAAAGGCATTTAAAAACAAAAGCATTATTTCATAAAAAAAAAAGGCCATTTACAGAACTTTTCAAAGTGAAACAACATAGGCAAAATGTTAAGAACATATTAAAATAAGAGAATATAACTTTTCTATTATAAAAGATAAAATATAAAGTTATTAAAAATTGTTACAAAGAGGAATCAACTTCAACTTTTGCCGCGATCGCGATCGTACGTTTTAGAACTTAAAAAAAAAAAAAGTCCAAATAAACGGTCCCTGTGATGAAACAAAAATTATTTTTATGCCATTAACTATGGTGATTTTAAAGTCAGCAATGTTTTGCATGGCAGGTTAAAAAAAAAAAAAACGAAATCTAGACCTAGAAGAATATGGGGAAACATGAAATGGAAGAAAAACACTAACTTTATTTGAATGGTGCAATGCTTGGAAGAATGCTTTGAAACAACAAGGTATTAGAGCCATTTTTTTCAAGTAAAAATTGTATTATATAATGTGATAATGATGTTTTAAAATCATTTCAGATCTTTGAATATATATTTAATAAAACTTTGCCTAGGATTTGTCTTGATATTTAACTTACACATAGAGGTACATGTATGTTAATCATAAGAAGAACCTATTATCTAATGATTTCTATTATTATTCAGTATTAATATAAGGAAATTAGTCAATTAAGGAAATTAAAATAAAGTGACCACTATTAAGAGGCAGCCTCTTCTTGTGTGTATGGCTGTTTTTTAATTATACGGTCTAAAATTTTTGAAAAGTAAAAAAAAATAGCCAAACCGTGGCTATAGTGAACCAAAAGCTCTGTCCCATTGGGGTTCACTATAGAGGGGTTTTACTGTATCAATGTCTTATCACCTTGTGTTTATAATCTATAATTGTGCCTTATTAGTCCATCATTAAATTAATTTGATGATGGTATTTCAAATATTTGTCTAGTATCAAAATATTCTTCTGTAGATCCATGTTAGGGTCTTACTTGACTACGTTCAAGACATCTTAGATTAACATATTTATTTTATAACTGAATTGAACATTTTTACATAATAACCTATTTTACATTAATAGAAATATAACATACCACCAAATAGCAGCAAACTCTCTCTAACTCTACAAACACAAAGGAGAGTTCTAAATATACCAATTACAATGTTGCCGCCGAATATAATTAAACAAAACAAAAACTATTCATAGAAATATATATTTCCACAATCTGTACAGAAGCTGGATCCCAACATTTGACAGAAGCAACCGAAGTGCTATAAATGACACTGTCAGATATAGATGACAACTACCCAGCCTGTGAGATAATACTTTTATCTGATGATTCATCCATATGTCATTATAACTTTTGTGCAAAACTCCACCTTTGCCGGTCCCAAGCCCGGATGAAAAAGTAGGAGGGGAAGCAGTAACAAGCTCACTAAAAAACTTGGGCTCAGCTGGCCCAGCTGATAGTACCCTGTAAGGGCTCCTAACCCAGGGATACAGGATGAGCAGCGTTTGTACTCCATGTTAGGATTGGCTGCACATGGCGTCTATTCCTCATGTTAAAGGCGGTCATTTCTTTTGGAGCTAAGTCGGCCTGCCACTGAGTAGTGCTCCCAGTCTTAATGACAAAGGCAGACACATTCTACTTCACCCAGTACCCTAATATGATTGAGTGGAGATAAGAAAGAAGAAGACTTTTGAGCATTTGTATATTACTGCAAGCTATATTTTAAATAATAGGAAAATATAAACTATCTTTAGAATTAATTTATTTCTAATTGACTTCTCAAACAGAGAATTTTAAATAGAATATATATAGACCAAGAGGGGGTTATCATTTTTTGAATATCAATTGTATATATATATTTTTTGATATTTAATATAATTTTCAATATATGCTAAAAGATTCAAAATCTTTCCCCATAGAAAAAGTGTCATTCCTTCAAATATCAAAAACGTTAAAATATTATGATAAAAAGTTATTTCGATTTTTAAACATTTCGCGCAGGCGGTGCTAAAAACAAAAGAGTTTTCTAAGTTTTTGTGAGGTAATTGTATTAATTATATGAAAATTTATGTTTTAATTATAATTGGTATTTTAAAAAAATAAATAGAGATATTTAAAATAATTATTGTAAAGAAGGTACAATATTTTTTTTAAAGGAAGAATTTGTTGTTTTTGTTTGTTATGGCTTATAATCGTAAGGCAAAATACATACCTTACGAAATAGTTCTAAGTTTTGGAAGAATACTTCCTTTTACTTAAATTTACTGAATGTCAATCTATTCATCAAGGGGAATAATTCAAAGAGTCTTTATTAATAAGAATTATCTCTAATATAATTTATGAACGATGATTCAACATATAAACAAAATTGTGACCCTATTTGTGTTTTGTTTTATCGTTTGTTTATTTTTGACCAAACAAAACTTGAATCTGTTTTCTCCAAAAAAATCTCAGTAAGTGTTAATGAAATGGCTAATATAACATTTGAATTTATTTACAACATTTTATTATGATTGCGAATTTATTTTAATTTTCTGCTGAAACACACACATCTAGCACATTACTTTTTGAACTATTTAAAAATCAGTAAATACCATTATATATATTTTATTGAAATGAAAGTTATTAAATTTGTCGCATTCCCGATTTTAGACCAATGGGAATGGAGCATGTAAGGAGTGACCTAGTAAAATTTCCTTATTAAGATATAGAAGTGTGACATAGGAATAGGCAAATATAGGACTTAAGCAGCTAAGGTTATACTTGAGGAGATTGAATATCAAATAATATATAGGGTACAGAAGGACTCCAAGTGAAAACTTTCTTCCATGTTAGGTGTGGGAGGGACCCCCCAAAGGAGGCCCAGCGTCAGGGAGGCCCGTTGACAGTGTTGGGGCACGTTTTTTGTAACCATACCCCAACAGAAGGCGTATGTATAATCAAATCAAATGGATACATGGCTTCCCTCCCACATAGACTTACAGACCACCTTTTGCCCAGAAACCTAGACAATTGATGACACCGGACTTCCATGCCGAAAGCTGATGCCTGGTGAAGAAGACACCAGTGACATCCAGAGACATCCGCGCTGGAAGCTGTTGTTCCATATGTACATATATTCCCCTCACCAAAAATTTAGGTAAAGGTGACCAGAAAAAAAATGGAGAAGGAAGATTTCTAAAAGACTAAGCCTTATAAATATCCTTCCCGAAAAAAGGAAGCATCACATTACAGTCCAGGTAAAAGGGGCCTGGGTCGATTTTTAGCCAAGACGGGGGGGGGGGGGGGGGGGGGGGATATATATACCGTCCCGAGAAAGGGAGGATAGTATTTCAACCCATGTGGAGGGGGGGCCTGGGGTCTGAAATTTTACACTAGTGCCGTGGCTGTTTCTCTCTTTAGATTTTTTTGTTTTGGTAATACTATATGTTCTATTTTGATGGGAGAGGCCTGGGGCGTCTATGAAATTGTATACTGGAGCCGTTGGCCATTTTGATTGGTGTTTCTTTCGGCGAATGAAAATGCCAGCCAATAGAAACTTTGGCGCGGCCAGCAAATGAAAACGGAGAGAGAGAAGAATAAAAGAGGGTTTCTTTGCCAAAAGGCAGATGCAATCTGAGTCGCTCAGTGAGAGGATAGTCTTCAGACGGGAGATCAGACCTTTGCCGGCACTTTCGAGAAAAGGTAAGCCATTTGTCATTATGACTTAGCGCCCCCCCCTTTTTGTGTAGTAACCAACCTAGATTTCGCATGGGCCCTAAAGGGCTATAAAGTAACTTCAGGTCACCTCTATCTAAATTTTACTATGTAAATAGCATATCTCGTCAGTATAGACATGTTCCCAAATTTTAATTTATTTAAATAAATATCTAGAGAAATTTTCTTGTTTCCTCTCATACATATTTCATTCCTTTTGCTTTATGGTACTACCCCCCACACCTTAATTTCACAAAGTGTACAAATTATAGAACAACCGACTCTGTTGAAATAGAGTTGTGTACTATATCTTTGCTGTGATATATTGACACAGCAACAGTTGCTAAATTACGACTTTATTAGGGCTACTTTGAGGGTATCTATCTGTCAGGTTTTAGTAATGTTTGTACTTTTATGTGTTTTCAGTGCGTTATTCCATCATATTTACCATTATACCATATTTTCTGATTCCTCGGGCTATTTTACGCTGTTAGGAGGGTACGGCATGATGCAAACAGATTTGTATGTTTGACTATTGTTTTTGTTATTTGGGCTATAAAAATGCCTTAATGTGAATCTATTTACAGTTGATCTGTAGAAATTATAGAGATCTGTTGCTATAATTTTCCTCTATGAAATAGCTCCCAGCGTCTTCAGTGGGTTGCTAAACCTCCAGAAGGAGTCTTTTATAGATTGCCCAATTTAATAACGATTTCATGGGTTGTCTGATGAAATTGTATACTAGTGTCGTGGTTGTTTCCATCTTTAGACCTTTGTCCTGACAATATTATATGCTCGATCCCTGCTTTAACTCAAACTCTTAATCAATTACAGAGTTTCCCCCGTTTTTTTTTCTTTATTTATCCTGTTTGCACAAATTGCATTACATGTGATGATGTAAAGACATATGTCGATAGTGTATCATTGACAGCTGTGCTTCTATTATACAACATTAAGGTCTTGCTGCGGGTTATATACATGGGGTTGTTGGCCTAAATTGCTATATATATATATACTTAAGTAAGGAAACTTTAATAAGTCACATCGTGCTCCCTTTTCATCTATCCAAACCGGGAACGCAACAATGTCGCCCGCCGCGGGGCTCGAATTTAGTATATGTTTCATCCCCTATACTTTAGAAATATATACCTAATGAAAAGCCATACTATTTTTAAGTATTGGTGAAGTAGTCCACGCATCCTGAGATTAACAGTCTATTATAAATCGTGAATTTTAATTTATGCTTTCCGTTTCACTGGCATTTTATCAGGCAATGAAAGTTATGTTGAGTCGGTGTATACCGCATCTCTCGCCGCTGTCTTTTACGATTCACATTGTTTGTGGCAAAACCTTAATATTTTCATTGATTTCTGATATCAAAGTAAAACGTTTATGGGGATGAGTATCTTTTATTCTGGTCTTCTCAAGCTTTCGAGCTTGTCCGCCCTCCTACAGGAGAAACATATACAATATATCAAGAAAATATAACGTCGCCTGATGCTAAAACTATTATGATTCTATGTACATATATATATATATACATTAGGAAGTTTTGCATATTATTTGTTTTCTTAAGACATTTTTTTTGGTTAAGGTATTTACACATATTCTACTATTGTTTGCTATATTCTATGAATTATCTTATAGGTTAGAAATTCTATTATTTAAGTAGTTTTATAATAGTTATTGGCTATTACATATAAGTTACTTATATTATTGTTGATATTATTAGCTGGGACTAGGATATATTGTGTTATATGTTTCGGGCAAATCTATTTTCTATTAATGCTATTGTGTTTTCTGAATAATAGAGAATCAATTATAAGCCTTTGATATTTGCTGTTTATGTTATTGTAATGTATTCTAGGTTCTCCTAATGCGAAAGTGTGACCTGTTCCTTTGCAGTATTGGAAATTAGAGACCTATTGCCTTGATTAATAACGTTGCGTCTATGTTCATATATTCTATTGCTGACTCTCCTTCCTGTCTCCCCTGCGTATTTGGCTTGGCAGCTGTTACACTCTACGGAATATATTGCCTTTTATTCTCTGTTTTGGTTAGTGGGGTTTTATGATAGTAGGATTATTTTTAGATAGTGGACTTTTATGGTGGAGCCTATGTTAGGGGAATTACAGTAATATGTTTGGATGCCAGAGTTTCTTAAGTAGTTGGCTATTGTTATAGATGTTTGTGAGTATGGAATGTAACATATCGCCCTATAGATATTTTGTGGTTTTGTTTATTGGGTTATTGATAGTTATACTTTTGTGGAAATGTTGTAATATAAAGGTGGTTTGGTATCCTGCTTGCTGGACATTATTTATAATGTTCTGTGTCTCAATCATTTTGAATTCTGTTGCGAGCACCATTGATTACAATTTCTTTATTTTACTTTATCAAATTATTATATACAGTATGAGAAATGAGGTTGGATTCCCATGGTTCAAATTTAGAACGGTGATCAGTGTTTTACAGTAGTCTACTGAAATGACTTAGCATTTTTTTTTCAT
This sequence comes from Cordylochernes scorpioides, assembly GCA_030710605.1. Classification (NCBI taxonomy): domain Eukaryota; kingdom Metazoa; phylum Arthropoda; class Arachnida; order Pseudoscorpiones; family Chernetidae; genus Cordylochernes; species Cordylochernes scorpioides. The sequence goes on from CP092872.1 coordinate 63,076,489, forward strand.
CATAGCTCTGATATAATTTTCTCACAGCAGAGGTGAGTTCTGATAATTATTGCTGGATACAAATATCTTAACTTCATTTTAATAGCGCTTTCTATCAAATCATACTAGCCTGTGCATCCAGATTAGGGCTAACATGCTGAATGATAGTTAATCGATTTTATTTTTTTTTAACGCATAGTGGATTGGGAGAGTGGCAAATATATGAGCCTTAAGGTGAAAATAGAATTGAAGATCCAGTTAGCGTACCCGTGAAGAGAGAAGTTTGATCACCATAGAAAGACGCGCTTTTTTTTTCTCTTCGTAAAACCTTTTTTATTTGAAATCAATAATGGATAGAAATCTGGTTTTAACATTCCAATGGCAGAATCTCAAGGGATAGATATAGTGACCAATTTGCGCGAGTACTTTTAATCACTGTGGAACTATTATTAACCTATGACAACTACCTGGGATAATATTTTAATATATTCAAAGGAAAGGAGATGACTGGAGCTTGTGTCTACACGACAGCTGAGATATCCCGAGGTGTACTTGGACAGCTTTAAATTGAAGACAAAGGCAGCAAAAGCCACCTGTGTTAGAGACAGGATCTATCTAATGATGGGGGTATAGGAGACAGGAGAGTTTATCGAGGCTCGATTTTGACACTTGCATATAATGAGGAAATTAACGAGAAGCGAGTCCCCAGTGCGGGTAATATCACCTAAGGCTGTGGATAAGGATTGATGAAGTCGGGACACCCGAGCAAGGATATTACATTGAATGCAATTCGGAACCTGTAGGCGTGAGGCGGCGTCGTGATTGGTTAGAAGGCTAGACACGCGAGAAGGGTAGCCCCCTTTGACGACGTTTTCTGCCGAATTTGATCACTGGATGCCGATAGACCGCCAAAAAGGGTGTGTTCACCACATGGAAATTGTCATTGAAGATGTGCCAGCATGAAGAAAAGGAAGATCTAGGACGAGATGACGTTTCCTAAATTTTGACACACATAAGATGCTACGCCTGGACAGTAGATGGGGCAGTGAAGTCCATCTAAAATACGGCGCTAATTCCAGAACAAAATGTGTTTAGATTGAGCTGAGGTGACCTCTCCATATCATATATACTCCTGTAAATCCTTAAATGTCCACATACATTTCCACAGTGAATTATACCTGCTGCACACCTATATCTCATGAGCCAGGAATGTAATTATCAGACTGACAGTAATAAGTAATAATATGAGTTTTCTAAACCCAGGAACAAACAAAACCCATGGTATGCAACAAAGTCCTACAAAGTAATTCCCCTACAAGATTCACAGTATATTATCATAACCCAACAGAAAACTCAGTTAAAATCGGTGTCCTAAAGGGCGAAATAACATTGTCATTTCCCAATCCCATGTGCACCTGTTATCCCGTAGACAATGATCTTATAACCACATTTGATTTCGTTTCAGCATGTTGTAGGAGAGAATTGAGCTCATGGAAATGCAGCCTTTTAATTACTATGCCTCATACTGTATAAATACAAGAAGGAAACTTCTAATAACAGCCGCTAAGTGACAACCAGAGCGAACTCAGAAGTAATGAGACGAGGGGAAGTTGACAGAGTTGGTGTGAACAGTTTAAACTTTACGCAGGTCTACAAGGGTGAAAAGGCCCACACAGTGTAAATTCTGCTTAGACTGTCGCCACTAACCAGGATTTTGGAGTGTGTACGGGAGAATCAGCTCGATAGAATGAGAAGTTTAGAGATTTCAACCTTTTTTTTTTTTCATTTAAAAACCTTTTTTTTTTAAAGTAGAACTTCATTAGGATTTTTTTTTCTATACAAACTATTTCTTGTTAAACCCCGAGTTTCAAAGACCAGTGAGAATAATGTATACCATTGTGAATTAATTATTTAGTATAAATCTGAATTTTTGGTTATTATCGGGAGTATAGAGGAAGGAAGGTGTAGGAAATCACAACTTAGAGGGGGGCTATGTCTAAAATAACAAACCTAATAGGCATCCTATGGCTTGTGTTGGGTAATTCAGAAACCCTATAATCCCTGGCCTTCAGGTAGTAGCTTTGAAATAGGTTTCTAATGAGGACATGAAAGGTCAATCTTTCAGAGTAAAGTTGTGAAGTATAGGAACCCTAAGCCAGGGGTAGAAGTTAAGTAGGCCCAGACCGTAGTCGATCCTCGGAAAGCACTTGAGAATGTTAGTGTTGGGTAGTGAATCAGTAAACCCTATAAATCCATCTTTCAATAGAGTGTTGAGGTAGGACTACTGCAAAGGGGGCAGACGCACGAGGAAGTAAGAAGAAAGTGACTTCACCCACGGTGGCTAGGGGAGTGACTCAATCCGCTTTTATGAGGTTGTCACGTTTAATGGTCCTTTATTCGCCATTATAATTTGTGTATGTCCTTTATAGAATTGTCGTGAAAAATCGCTTAGTGTCAAGGCAAGGGCAGTTTTTGAAGTTACACTGATTTTTTTTAGGTAGGTTAGCTTCCAGATTATTTAGAATTGTTAACAATTATTGTTAACAATCATTTATCGAGTATAAAGTATTAGTATATATAGAGCTTGTACAGAGGCATTTCTTTTGAGTAAACATAGGGCTTTAGTTCCCAATTTGTTTTAGTTTTATTATTTTATTTGATTTCCACATTGTGTCCTGAAATATGTTATTATTTGTTAGGATCTATTGATATTGATAAACGAGTATTTTGGCCTTTGTAGCAGCTTTTAACTTTAGTTTGAGTGCATTCCGCGAATGATAGGGGGGAGGGTGTATGAAAGAATTGGAATAATGAATGTGTAGAAGGTTAAAAAAACTATTATACTGTGAGCCCAAAATACATTAGATTAGGATTAAGGACTTTAATAGGATCGATTTTATTTTATTTTATTTTTTTATTTCGAATTTTGTTAGGACCGAGAAGCCTCAAACAGGACAACTACAACTCTATCTAGTTAGAAAATATTCGCTCCCTTTTGTTAGGTCCCCTCGTTAGGGGGTTATAATTTTCCTTTGATTTTCTTTTATCTTAGTTTAGCTTGAATTCTAAGGATTGTGGATAAATGATCCCTATCCCGACCCTCAGACTTGGAGATAGTGGAAGGCAAGGATCAAGCCGAATTTCCCACTCAACTCCTCCTCGCAAGAGGAAACGAAGAGGTATAGATTGAATTTTATGCAGGATGGGGGATTTGTTTTAGCCATGCCGTATAGCCTGGGGTATAACGGCGCGACCTTGGGTGACCGATCTGACACCGTAGTTTCGACGCTAGTAGCGTGGCTGGAGCGAGGGTGTTCCAGACGGGAGGTCCTGTAAGATTGGCAAGTAGGCAGAGATTGCCCAGTTATTCTAGACAAAGTGTTTCCGTCTATTGAATTTTTTTTGGTACCAGTTTGATCCCCCATAGCTAGCGGAAGTTTTCTCTAATAAAGGATTCGCCCTGCCATACGTTTTTTGGAATGAATTCGAGCATAAGACCGATTCGAGAGACAGAATAAGTAATTATTAGGACCTTCAACGAGTTTAGACTCGTTCCATGATAGGATAAGATTTTAAAGTATTAGTTAACTATAAGGACCGCGAACGAGACGCCAGAACGAGCCAATGAGTCAAAGTTTTAGAAGTGTTGTATTGAGGACAGTAGGATTAAGAGCAGTTATACAGGGATAGAATTCTGAAGGAATTTGTAAAAGAACCAAAATTTCAGATTGATAAAATTCAAATTTTATAAGATGTAGATTTATAGGGTTCAGGTCAATGAATAGGGAGTAATTGGTAGATGAAAGTAATATGAATTTCTTGAAGGGGAGGTAGCTGAACTGTACACACCCCAGAGACAAGGTAAACGGAGTCACAAACAAAATGAGAAGTTGATTAGTTTCTCTGTCAAACAGAGAGCTTTCTTCATACGGTTGTCACCCTAGATTTAAATGGACTGTGTAGTTTAATAGAGGTCTGGGCTATGTTCCATTTGACCAAGATTCTAAATGACGTACCCATCTGGGTTGAGATATTGTAACAGAGGAATCTAACACATAAGAGAAAACACACCCTCCAGTAGGATCGGATAGACGAATATTACCCAGTGACCAACTCGTGATTCCAGACTGAATAAGATTGAAAACTTAACTGAGATACTAAACCTTGAACCTTCAGCGCACAAATATATATAATGTGTTTTCATTTTCTTATTGAATATGTTATTTTTTATATCATATATATTAAATAATCATATGCTATTCATTTCAACAATTTTATTTCCTTTGATATTCATGATATTAGTAATATTTACCTGCCATGTGCGATTTTTTTAACATGTTGTCATGGCTTATTCTTCCCTCAAGGCATGATCTATTTATCCTTATTGTCTTTTATCCGCCTTACTTGTATATGTATATATATTTTGTCATCATATATAATTTTGTAGTAGTTTTCTTTATCATCTATCATGGGATGATTTTTATCATATTTAATCACTATCTGCATGATACGTGTTTTCTTCAATATATATATTATACCCATCATATAACATGGAAGGATTCATTTTATCATTACATATTTCGTGCCTTATTTAATATTACTTTCACAATTTGTTTTCTGTAATTTTTTTTTTATTTAGCAAAAGTCATCATGTCATAGGCTAATCATTATATACCAAGATATTTTCTTTCAGCTAACTATAATTATCCTTTCCTTTGATTGTATATGTATAACTATACCACACGAATGTCTTGATTGGTACTTAAATAAAGATGCTGGCATGTTTTAGGAGTTGGACTAGTCAGTTATTTCTAAAACGACTTCTTGGCGCCCAAAATTTTTTATAT
>CP092872.1:63086137-63108730 GCA_030710605.1 Cordylochernes scorpioides
GGGCAGCCCCACAGGGTCTTCCGCCCCCGCTACGAAAGAACCAAGGAAAGGACAGTATAGAAATCAATCTACAGCGATTTTTATTCACCCATAGAGCTTTTCCTCAAACGGTATTAAAAGAGTCTCCCGCGGAACTTTTAATGAAAAGAAGTTTAAGATCAAGATTTTCAAATTTGATTCCGAAAATGGCGAAGGTGGGAGAGGTGTACCATGATGCTGTGAGGAAGCATGAGCATTTTTCGGTCGGCTGTGATGTGTATTTCCGGGGTTTTGCTAACGGACCAAAATGAAAAAGGGGCAGGATCATGGAACTACTGAGCAACCGACATTACCTTATAGAAGACGAAGGCCGTATGTGAAAAGACACATAAATCAACTAAGGCCAGTCATCAAGAAAGACGTTCCTGAAATGAGAGATTTGGTATTGCCGGGTACATCAAGAGACTTTATACTTCCTGGCACTTCTCGAGATCACCCTAGGCTTGGAGGACAGGAGAAGGAAATGGAAAAAGCCCCGGAGGTGGACGAAGAATTGAGAGGAGCGGAGTCTTCAGCACAAGAGGACACTCCAGAACCAGAACCGGGCCCTGCTGCTGCGGCTGTCTCTGTCACTGTGCGCAGTCCAAGACCGCAGCGATCCAGAAGACCACCAGACCGGCTGCACTGCTATTAAGAGGGGAGATGTGTTGTGTATGTAAATGGTTAAACATCTGTATGTATTTTGCATGTTTTATCATTATCATCATGTAAATATATATTTGTATACATAGGACATTAACTGTGCAATTGTGGAAGAATTGACTAGTAGATGTGTGTGTGACTATTACTGGGAGGAGATACAACAATCATCAAACATGTTCCGAACATGAACTCCCCAAATGGCAGGGATCTGTCTAGATTCAAGGCGGCTTTAAGCTCCTGATCCGGACGTGCCCTCGGAGAGGGCTACGTCGAATGTATATATCTCTCTTCATTCCTACCATTATTATTACCTTATAACTCCCTTTGAGTGTAAAGATTGACGAGATGTCAATAAAGTTGTTTAATTGTCACTCCCAGCTCTATATATATATAAAGAAAAAATATTTCTGTTTAAATATATGGAAAGATGAATATTTACATTCTCACAGAGAAAATTTATATTTCATAATGCTACTTATGTATTTTGTGCTATGGCGGATTATGCATTGCTTTTTGACCTATCCTTGTAAATAAAATTCAACCTTACAGAAAAAAATATATAAAATAAAAATTTTAGATTATTCCCACACACAAAGGCTTAAGTTGGATTATAGATATAAGTCTCAAGAAAACAAGACCAAATATATATGTAAGTTATGTGAACGTTTTGGTAGGATTATTGTTACCATTCTCAACTACGTAGTGGGTGTAGTTAAATAGATTTTAGTAGTATTTCACACTAGAGAGTATAATAATGGCGATAATACTGTTATCAAAACGTCACCTATAAGTTACATATTTAGTTTATATATAGGAAACTATAATAAGTTAGAAATCACAGACACATAGGTTAACCCATATGCAACACAAGACATTACCAACAGTAGACAAATGTCGCTCCAACAATGTAAGAATTTGTATAAAATAGGGAAATCACTCTCACTCATTCTCAGAACCAAGGTAATAAATAAGGTGAAATATTCAAGTACAGTTAAACCTGTCTATAGCGCCCCCTCTCGGGACTCACCAAAATAGGGTGCTATAGAGAGGGGGTGCTATTTAGAGGGGGCGCTATAGACAGGTTTAACTGTATAAAGTGCTTAGGAAAAAACATGGACCTGGAAATCAACCCAGTAAGGTCCTCAGGAAAGATATATAATAAGTTGGATACTCACCTAGAGAGAGAGAGAGAGCAGTGTATTATCAAAAGAACAAAATCCTGAGGCGTAGAGTTGCTTATAGTTCTTGAAGTTTCTTGTAGTTGTTCTTTTGATAAAGGTTAGGGAAATAAAGGTAGACCAAGGAATCAACCCGGCGGCCAGATATTGCAGCCGAGAAGCCGCCTCTCGAACAATTACTTTAGTCTAAGCAGCGTAAAGTGTGTAAAACAATCTTACAGTCTTCACAACTTGTAGCCTATAGAAAAAGCGTTCCTATTGCATCCGCGGTGCCTCTCTGATCATGCCTTGAGCCTTAGCAACGTATTGCTTCTGAATCAGAGGAAGTATCTTGAAGCCATGGTGCCGCCTTGATCATTCCCTTGAGTCTTCGTGACGTGCGGCCGTTAAGCCATCAACCAGATCTTGCAGCCGTGTTACAGTCCTGATTATTTCTATCAATATTTACAACTTGCGGCTTTTAAAACAAGCGATCAGATCTTGCAGCATCAGGGCCACCTTGATCCATACCTTGAACTTTCGCAATTTATGGCCTATGAACCAGAAGAATATATTGCAGCCATGGTGCCGCCCTGATCATTCTCTTGAGCCTTCGTTACTGCGGCCGTTAAGCCATCATTCAGATCTTGCAGCCGTGTTACAGTCCTGATTATCGTTTTGAAAATAGAGCAATCATAGAGCAATATATGTCTTTTTAATTAAAGTACTGATTATTTTCATCAACATTTACAAAGGCCTTTAAAACAAGCGATCAGATCTTGCGGCATCAGGGCCATCTTGATCCATACCTTGAGCCTTCGAATCTGTAGGCCTATAAATCAGAGGAATATATTGCAGCCACGGTGACACCCTGATCATTTTCTTGAGTCTTCACCACGTTCAGCATCTAATACCATAACCAGATCCTGCAGCCATACTGATGCCCTGATCAATTACTTGGATCTTCAAAACGTGCGAACTATAAAATCAACGGTCTAATATTGCAGCTTCGATGTCGTCTTGAAATTTCTTTGGGTATTTTCAAAGTGCTGATTGAATTCCTGTTCAATAAACTGTATTGAGTGAATATTGAAAACTTCATCCTTGCTTGAGATTCAGTCTTTTCCTATTTTAAGACGCTCCAAAATTGGGGTTTCAATTATCGAGAATGAGAGTATCTATCTGATAAAAATGATTTCATTTAATTTTATATTTAGTCAAATTGTTGCTTGGTTCGCTCTAACAATCAAACTTTTTCAAATATATATTTTTTAAAACTAAAAATATAGTGACATTAAACATCTTATCCAATTTATATACTTACGACTACTATTTGAACAAATAATTCCCAAAATGATATATCCATTCCTTTGATTGGTAGATTCCCATAAGGTATATATATACAACATTAAACAAATTCAGCTTTAGAATGAAATAGAACTTCATACTTTGGAAAAATCATCCAGATTTTTATTTTTATTTTGATAAGGGCTACAAACTCTGTTTGAGATTTAAAGGGGAATATCTCTCTCTATATATATAAAAATGAATGTTTGTATGTTTGTTTGTCTGTTTGTCTGTATGTCCGGTATACAAATTCGCAGTAGTTCACTAATTCAAACCAAAATTTCCATACATAGGTAAAAAAATACGGGGAAGACGATAGGCTATTTTAAAAAATATATAAATCAATTATTAAAACTATATATTTTTAGTCAGAAAATGATGATGACGATATTGCTGTATCATGTTTGATTAACAGATACAAAATTATATCGGGAAAAATTCCAAAAAGCAGAGACCACGGGTGAAACCAGTTTATTATTTTGTATGCAGGAACAAAATTCTAACAGAAAAACATTCATTCGAGCAGAAAACAAAAGCCAGATCATCTTTCTATAAAAATATCGCTTCTCAGACACAAAGTTTGGAGCGGGACGTTTCACAAGAGTGACATCCACGGCGCCAATTTATAATTGTAACGAATAGTATTTGAATAAAAACATTTAATCGGGTAAAACCCGGGCGTTGCCCGGGTCATTCGGCTAGTTATTCATAAAAAAAGAGGGAAGAACCTCTTGATTTAATAAAAATCATTGTGAGACAATGCATTCGACTGATAATCTCTGCCTGAAGTACGATGATCCAGATTGACGAATATTCCAAAACACTAGCTTGGACAAAACCAAGGTTAAAAATATATTTTAAGAATATTCCAAAGGTGTATGGTGTAGCATATTCACCGATCTAAATCTGGGAGCTTTGTACAAAAGACAAAGCAAATGAACCCTCTATAAGGTTGTCCCAAAAGTTCGTGTTTTTCTTAAAACGTTGTTTTTCTTATTACTTGGCACATATACTTATACACTGGTATTGAAGATTTTTGATCCAAATGAAGCATTGACAATGTCAGTTGAGGTTAGTTCGCATGCGGTTGGAGCTGTAGGTATGCAGGATAACCGTCCCGTTGCCTTTGCTTCAGCGTCACTAGTTGATTACCAACGCAACTATCCTCAGATTGAAAAAGAGGCATTGGCAATTAAAAATTTGTATGAAGAAAATTCCATGAATACATTTACGGTAGACAGATATTGGTTGAAACCGACCATAAACCTATTGAAACTTCTTGAGGAAAAGAAGATATTCAAATGGCACTGCTGAACTATCGAAACACTCCAAGAGAAAGATTAGGCTCACCCGTGCAACGACTTTATAGTCGCAGAACCATATTGCCAATCATAGAAGAGCTTTTGGAACCGTCTATATTGGAGAAAACTAGCGAAATTCTTAGGGACGCTCGCTCAAGACAAAAATATTATGGTGACATACACGCCAAATCAAACCAGAAACTCTCGGAAAATCAACCAGTTTTCTTGAAAGAGCGCGAGAGAGCGTGGACTCCTGAAACAATATCCAAACAATCAAACCCTAGATCATATGCAGTGAGATCTCAAGATAGGATATTGTGACATAATCAAGCCTTCTTGAGACCTGTTCAGGGTGGACCAGAAAATCAAACTTCATCTATGGAAAATCATAATGAAATTGAAAACATTGGACCTCCTTCAATTGAAAATGAGACTGCCCCCACCTGTGCCGACTCCACTGACAACACTAACAATATGCCCACCATTCGAAGGACCCCGTGGAGACAACACAGACCTTACCCGCTATGTGTTAGGTAAGACCTCATAGAATTAGCTAACAAATCAGTTTTAACTTACAGATGGTTATATTGAGGAAAACTGTCGAATCTTTATTCATTTCAACGTTTCAGGTAACACCATCTGTTCCTATTGATATTCATAGCAAGGTAGATTCGGTATATAAAATCTCTGTCTAGATATTCTTAAGTTACAACCATGTTTCTTGTACTGCTCTTTGGCGTGCTGTTCCCAGGTGAGCTCTAGCGCATATTTACACAGTAGTAAGTGTAAAAGAAAACCAAAACTCAATACATATATATTACATATTAGAATGTCCGATCTTTCACAGCTACAGAAGTAATTATTTTTATTCAATCGAAGAAATTTGCGAATTTGTATATAAAAAAGACACTTATGTAAAATTCAATAATTCTTGTAAATTCATTTTAGATTTTCTTTTCTGTTTGAGAAAACCAACCTTTCATTTTTAATTTTGTTTTTATCCGGTTATTGAATTGTATATAAAATGAATTGTATAAAGGTTGATAAAATGTATTTAGGCGCAAGTATCCCAAGCTGGGATATAGCATCTGATATGTCAAATAAAATAATAATAATAATCGTAAAGTCCTACTGTAAAATAATAGTAATTAGTACATTATGCAATTCTCTCTGTAATTGATATAGAGGAAGCTATAATGACGATATACAAAATATTTACTAACAGGCCTATTTTATAGTTTTTTTTAGAAAACGCATTGTTCGATGAATTTACTTGTTAATGTATTGTGATTAGGTCATAAAATACTATTTGTAAGTTCATTAGTATAAACTTTTATTGAACTCACTGCGATTGTCCGCTAATTTTGCAAATATAATTGAACACATTCGAGCTGTATTGATTTAGCAGAGATTCAGTATTTAACCTCGATGACAATACATGTTGTGGGAAATTAAATTCGCATGTTATTCTCCGATAAAATCAGAATAATATTTTTTATTAAATTTGTCAAAATTCGGAAACAAAGCAGCTTCTATTTTTCATTATCTTCATAAACATATTTGGGCAATTTTTTTCCCTTATGATATCATTTACTACTTATTGTACGATATCCAAAATATTCTTTAAATAAATTCTGGCAAGCTATATTTTTATATATTTTCGAACTTTTGGAAAGAACGAATTTTCTACAAGATGGATCATAGAGAAATGTGGAGAGAGAAAACAAACCCTATTGTTAGATAAAAGAAAATAGTTCAAAAAGAAAAAGTGAACAGAGACTATCTTTACTTTCAACCAGAAATATAAAGAGATTTGATGCTACCTCAGGCTACTTTTCTCCATACTACCAATCAATAAGAACAAATCCTCCTAAACGACAATTCAGACTGTACATGGTTACATCCAGGCAGACAACGAAATAGTACCCAATTTGCCTCCATTACCAAAATGCAGCCTAAAGTGTGAATCACCTTTCAACCACCCAGCCTTCTAGTACCAAAGATTCTGCGTGAACATCCTTCTAGGAACCATCAGTATTTTGAGGCATACATATTGTCGCTAATACCAGGGCTATTCTTAATATTGTCGCGGCGTGTCCCCTCCGGTTCTTTGCGACGACGCCTCTTCTTCCTTCGTGGATCACCTACCCGGGCTTTCCCTCTGCAGCTCTACCTTGCAGACCACCCAAAGACCTCCGAGAACCACCACTCAAGTGGAACTCCTTTCCCTCTGGCAGTATCTCTCGGCCTTACCACTGGTGGGGAGACACGAGAGACTTACCAGAAGAGTAGCGACTGTGGTGCTGGCGAGTCATAACAACACTCGGCGTCAAGACTTCTAACACTCCTCCCTTTTTTATTGTCATCTTGAGTACACATTACATTAAAACTCATATATTAATGAACAGGTATTTACACTATTTTACATCCCAGGGTCAATAACAACGGATATTTACAAACATTTGCCCCAGGAAACAGGACCACAGCAGTCGGCGATTCCCACACCAGTTCCAGATCGGAAATAGGCGAAAGCGCCATCTATTGGCGGAGGTTGTAGGTGTTCTTCATGCTCATATACGCGACAATATATTTTTTTAAAATCTTTGTTATATTTACAAGGCGTTGCCAAGCAGTTTCAGTTCTTAAAATATTCTCCGACAATTCTAGGTTTAGATTGATGATTCCTTGGAGGATGACCATCTGAAATTTTTTATCTTGAAGATAGAGGTTGCCTGGCTGGTATTCATATTTCTTTTAAAAAATAGACACTTCGGCCAGTTAAAGACCAAGTTCGAATAAAACTACAGAAGGTTACAATAATATAATAATTCCATATATTAGAGAAGTTGATAACGAAATTTCTAGAATTTTGATGAAAAAAAGTAAATATACATGTATTTGATATAATACTGTGACAAAAAGGGAATTTTAACTATAAATAACATAATGAAGGATAAAATAAGCACATCAAAACAAAACAACGTAATTTATGGGATTAAATGCACAAAATGTGACAAAATTTATGTAGGAGAAACCGGCCGAAATTTAGAGACCAGAATTAAGGAATACCAACAGGGTTTATTGGGGAAAAAGGCGAAAGCAAAATTGGGGAACATACATTATATTCAGGACCTATATAGGCCAGATTGGAATGATATTGAGATATTTAACAGGAATATAAAATTTAAAAAGGAAATAGTATTTTTAGAGGGATGGGTATCACGAGAAATGGGGGCAAGAACTATAAATACATTTGAATAATGATGTTACAATGTACTAGAGCGCCATCTGTTATCAAATTATAAAACTATTTTAGAGGCGTAATATTCTTTTTAAAATAAAACAATTTCTACTGTCCTTACATATAATTACAATAAATTTCACAACAATATAATATTAATTTTTAAATTTAAAAAGTAGTTAAAGCTAGATATAAATTGTACATAATAGCTATAGATTTATATATAATAATATGAAATCTTAAAGATTATTATCATTATATTATTTATTTATTTTTGATTAATAATTTTATTATTATATATTTATTTCCAAGATTATAGTCTTTGATGAGTTTAATATTTGTTTTTGTATCGTGCTTTAGATGTTGTACTAAATTTGAAATATCACGCGAGAACGATATTGCAACCTCAGAACAATTTTAAACGCCTTGCCAAATGCTGTATTTGTATTTCTCCTGACGAAGACAAAATATTTTTGTTGAAACGTTGAGAGAATAAACCTTTAACTGGCCGAAGTGTCTATTTTTTTAAAAAGAAATTTGAAATCTTTGGTATTGGAAAGCTGGGCAGTTGGAGGCCCACGGGAAGAGGGGCAAAATTTGGTTTTCTCTCTTTGTGTAGACTATCTGAATGTAATGATGTAGAAGAGCGTATTTCGCTTGATAATTTTCTACAAATTCAATATACAAGTGTATATCTTTCGGTTTATGTACGCCTTTCTTGTGAACGCTACACTCACTATTACGTTTTGTGAAAGATTTTTTACACAGTTCCTAAAATTATTTTTTTTAAAAACCTATTCTAATTGCAAATTACACGATTCCGACGTTGGTAATTATCTAAGGTTCCATCTTATCTTATTTTTGTATTCTAAACCAAATTGATATTGCTTGTTCACAAAGATTTGAAAGGTTATACAAGGTGTGTGTTATAAATAAAAAGGATCCATTATGTAGCATTTAATGAACGAATAAAATATGAATAGAAAGCTTATCTAAAACGTATTTAGATGCGAGGGAATCTGAATTATAGTCTCTCTATATAATATCTAGTACATTCATGCCAAGACTCATGGTAGTCCACTTGTTCCTTCAGGGTATAACACTTTCTATTTCCACTATAGTGTGTTTACGTTTTATAAAATTCTTTTTCAAACTTTGCAGAGTGCTACTAACACGGTTTCTACGTAAGAATTATCATAGGTTCTAATAAACTCTATTTTTATATTCTATAGGTTTCACAGGAAGTATAGTTAATATTTTAAACACCACCGGATTTCAATGGCTGAATTTCTGCACAGACTATAGAGCACTACAAAGAGAAATTCCCTACATAATCAGGACTGCAATCTCTGCAAAAGGATCACACAAGAATAATAAATTCAAGACTATGCCCCCACTATAAAAACATCTGCTCAACTCCGTTACCGGAACACTATCTGTCCAGCGATTTCCCGCTCCGGGTCAAACGGTGTATTGCCGGACTGAGAATCCTCTCGGTGCTCTTTACTGATGATCGGCCCAGAATATTTAAAACAGACGGTTGGACATGCAATATTTGTGGGACAAGAATGGAGTCGAGCTACATCATCATATACTCTCATGTATGGGGCTGAAAGACGAAGTCTTTGTCTTTGTCAGGACTAGAATGACGAATCATGTATGGGACTTTGATTCCAGTAAAAGGCTTGTTGCTGCTGTTGTATATAGTTACCGTGTAGAAAATACTACACTATACCTACTACATATAGGTTTCTCTCTGTATTCTTAGTTCTCTTCTCTTCAATTACTCTGTAAACTGGCGAATCCTTTAAAGGACGAGAGGTCCTCAATAAAGGCTTTTGTTGTTGTTTTTGTTGTATTTTTATATTCTAACCCAAATTGATATTGCTTGTTCAAAGATTTTAAATGTTATACAATAATTGTGTTCTTGTTTGTCTTATAAATAAAAAGGATCCATCACGGCTGGGGAAGGCTTGGCGAAGGTGGAGATGACACCGCGACAGGTAGAAGACTACTTCGCCGCCTGCGACATGCAGCGACTGGGGAAAGACATCACGGTATGGGCCAACATCAACCCAGCTAATGGAGAATGGATGGGGGACAAGACCCGAGAAGACTTGGATGTACATTGCCAGTAAGTATCTTACATTATTTTCTAAGAAATTTGATTATTATTGTGAGAAAATAGTACAAATGTGATATTGTACTGGGATAAGGTTCATAAATTGAAAAAAGAAAAGAAGAATGCCTTTTTTGATTATTATTGTTTCAATTGTATTTTAAATTTATCAACTCAGCGATCATTTAAAATCAACGGTTCAATACATATTTGAAGCAATGCGTTTCTTTATTACAATCTGCGTGACGCAAGCTTTCAGGTTAAAAGCTCTTCAACAGGATTTAAAGCGATGCACCATTTTGTAATGATAAGAGATTAAGCATGTTTTAAATCATATATATCAATCGAAATAATTGCAAAAAGATTCTTTATTAAATAAAAATGGCGAGTTTTCAAGCGTTAGCTCATCATTAGGCCAATTGTTTCGCAAATTCACAAAGGGATTTGTAGGAATTTGTGAAACAATTGGCCTGATGATGAGCTAACGCTTGAAAGCTTTCCATTCTTATTGAATATAGAAGCTTTTTGCACAATTATTTCGATTGATATATCGTTTAAATCCTTTGCAATTATTTCACAATCTAATTTTTAAATCGTGGATTTATATCTTCACTGGGGGGGTTGGTAGAAGGGTGGTCTAAACCATTGGTTCTCGACCGCTACGACCTGGGATCGAATCCCACATTGGACACTTTTTTTTTAATAATAAAATAAAAATGCTCCAAATGGCCCCCGATTCTTGCAAAAGTCCAACCCCATCAGCGAGTGCAAGTAACCAAACGGGGCTCTGGCACATTTCTAAGTGCAAAGTCGAACAGCTTTTCACATGTGTAGACATGTGGTGGACTTACAGTAAAAGCAGTCGCTAACTACCCACCATGATTATCATGACCTGTTGCACGTGTATACTAGGGATAATAATAATATCTTCTCTCATTTACTATTATTGTTGTGTTCAGGACGAGAATCGCTAATATCCAAGACGCCATTTCCCACATGGAGGAATGTCTGACAGATGAACTGAAGAACGGACTTCCAGAGTTTTCCCAAATTATGCTGACTTTACTCCAAGATCTTTGCAGCAACAGCACCGTTCTCGATCGTAAGTTGGAATAGAGAGCTCTTTAGAATCGATACAAATAACTATTATTTAGATATCAATATAAAAATTCTAAATACAGTAGAACCTCCATGAGAGGACACTCGTGCTAGAGGACACTTCTCTACAAAGGACAGTTTACATTTGTAAATTTACCATTTTTACTATTGGGAAACTCTCCCTAAAAGACACTTTGGCTTTGCAATTAGGTGTCCTTTACAGGGAGGTTCTGCTGTATCAGTTTTTTTGTTTTATTTCGAGAAGAATAGAAGTGTAAAAATAAAGGGCTTTATATGCTCGAAAGTATAGAATAATTCAACATTAATCCCATCTTGCTGCGAAAGACTCGCGAATCTCACTGCCGGGTCCTGGCAAAGGCCGTCACTTCAAGAAGACGACAGTTCCTATCACGACCACCAAACCTATCTTCATGTCGTAAGAAAACAGCTAGTCTTGGCCATGTAGGATAAACCATTGGTCCACTAAAGGAACAATTGGATGATACGCTACCGAATCAGCGAGCTGAGTATTACAACTCACAAAGCAAATGAGCTAGTTCATATTACAATCCTAGAATAAACAATCTACTCTGTTGTTATGGTATCATTCCATTATTCATTGCTTCGCTACCATCTGCATAGTCACCAAAGTTTCCAAACGATTCTTACTTATAAACATGGAATGCTTATAAAATATTCCATATACAAGATATGCATTGTATGTACAAGATATGCTTGTTTACATTTGTTTTCTCCCGATAGTTCTTTTTTAGTTCTTATTTAGCGCCCAATTACAATTCAGACCACCCCAGCGGCGATGGTAGACCATCGTATAAGTTCTAGAGACACTGATCATCCAATAAAGTTTAAGTTTTAAAAGAAAAAGTTTGGTTAAATATAGAACAAAGGTATGTAAGGATAAATAGTTTAATTTGCTAAGAGAAGGTGCATTAAAAAGATTATGATAAAAATAAATGAACAAAATAAATCGAGAATAAGTGTTAAATCTTCCAAAGGAACTATACTTAATACCTGCAAGCTCTGTTATTTAATGGGTTAAATCTCCAATGGTATATTTTATCTACAATAAAAATAATCGTTCAACAACTTTTATCATTGCAGTAAGGTCTGTAGAGATATTTGATCATATATATGAAAATAAACACATTGCCGAAATATTTTTTACTAAATTTATTGATAGATGGCAATTAAATTTATATATTTTTTTAAATCTTCATTTGCAGAGAATCCGTGGTAAATCCAGATATAATAAATTTACTTTCCTCCAATTTACCCAGACTAATCTATTTATTAACTTGATTGTCTTTATATAATCTTTCCTGTATATATATATCAAATTACCATTAAGGTACTATTACTGTTTTTCATGCATGTATCCTACATTTCTGATTGGATAATCTTTATAAGATTGAAAGGTCTTAATAAAGCTTTTTGTTGGTGTATAAATGTAATTTGCTAAAAATAATCCAAGTTAGGTTGGGGATATCTGTTCGCTCCAAGAATCTCAACTAATCTGATATATTTTAACTATTCATGACGCGTTTATGATTCTTTTAAATTAAACAATTTTTCTAATACCTTTACTGCAATGGTAAAAATAATGGGAATACCTGGTTCATCAATGGTGAACCCAGTTTAATATATCATACCGCTCTATTATTGTATAAAAAGTCAAATAATTTTCTTGTTTTAAATATGGCACAGCTTGGATCTATGTATATAAAGTTATTTTTGGTGTTCAGGGTATATCAACACTCTCATCAGAGTTCTTTCCCCCGGCGCTCGCGCTATTTTTGAAAGACACGACAAAACCCATACTTTCATATCAACTTCAGAAACGTCTCCAACTTCTACATAACAGTTTTTGAGAAATAAAATCGCCAGCCTCAAAAGCAAAATAAAGGGGAGGAAATCACAAAGAACAAGGTCAGGGGTGTAGGAGGGCTGTGTGTGGGCACACATTGGATGATATATTTGGCCGAATATTTGACAGCAACTTTTGAAACATGAGGCCGAGTATAACTACCAACCAATTCATGTACGTTTCATTTGAATATATTCAGGCAGGGTGTGTGCGTATATATATATAATACTGCCACATATTGTTGCCCATTGATTGTTGTGTTAAAGAGGAAAACTTCATATTGATAAACCCTTCTGAAGTCAAAGAGGTAAAATGACATGCTGAATATTGATATTTTTGGCTAAGGAGTTTCAGATGTTCTCCAGAGTGTATTTACCTATTTGATTTCATTGTGTCAGAAATTCTCATATCCAGCGATCTTGGGATTCAGATACGAGATATACTCGTAGATCTGGCCATAGTCCAATATCTCGCACAGATACATCTCGTAAACTAATGGTCGTTCTAAATGGTGAATTAGCTACCGTAGGGGAACATCTCCGCCAGTTCATCCAAGGTTGTGCATGGTGGCTGGCATGTCCGTCTCTTCTGTATTATCTTCCAAACATGGCTATCTTCGAATAGATAAAACCAACGAAACGGTGCCTAGAGCATCGCACTCCTCGTGGAGCGTTGAGGGGGGCGTGCGTGTGACCTCCTTGAAGTGTTGGGAGGTCGCTAGGTCTAACGAGGGGACTGGAGCCCGATCTCCTTGCCGTGGTCCGTGGGGCCTCTTTAGGGCGGGTGTTTCTGGCGGGCAGCGAAAGCGCACGTCCCCGTTCAGCCCGGGTACCCTAAAGGAAAAACCAACGAAATGTGATCTACTATGGTAAAACAGCTTCACCATATACCTATGGAAATATTTGATCAGAATTGTATCTGATATATGTAAATAAATTCAAAAGAATGCATTTTAGTAATGACGAAAGGACTTCATATTCCTGTTGGCGAATACAAGAAATTTGGAGAAGGGCCATGGGACACTTGTGCAAATATGTTTTCATTTTTTTTCTATAGAGAACAATGTTTGTTCTCAAAACCTTTCATCACTCAGGTTCCCTAAAGGTCACAAAAATGAAATCATTCTCATTCTTACTTGTCTATCAAATACCATCTTTTCATCAAGATGCTTCATAAACTTGGGATGTTGCAGAAGCAGTGACGAGTGAGAAATCCGCCATAATCGACCAAGACATTTACATGAATTGTCTGAAGGAAGTCAAGATGGAGGATGACAATTCCATGGTAGAGAACATCGGCATGTGGAAGCCGCTCTACTGTTGGTAAGAAGTTGGCAACTAAGGTATATATGCTGCCTTGGTAAACATCTATATAGTTAAAACCTGTCATATATATATTAAAACAAAATAGGCTTTTTCTGACTGCTTACAGAGAAGAACATGTATAGGGGGAAAAAACGACAGAATTTTCTGAACAATTAATGGTTTATTCTAGATTTTGATCGTCACAAATTTAAAAAGTCAATATGTTGTTGGACCTCCACTGGCCTGGATGCAGGCTGCCATCCGGTGTGTCATGGACTGATAGAGATTCCGGATGGTGTGCTGTGGGATTTCTTGCTAAATTGTCTTCGGGCTAAATAGTTATCATTCGGGGATGGTTGCAATCACCTTCCCATCACGTCCCAGATGTGCTCTATGGGCGAGAGATCAGGCGACCTTGCTGATCACGGAAGAGTTTGGCAAAATTGAAGATAGTCCATTGAAACACGCGCCATGTATAGCCGGGCATTATCTTGTTGAAAAGTTAGCTCGGGGTGATGTGAGAGAAACGGCAACAAAACAGATCAAAGAATGTCATCTACGTACCGTTGTGCTGTCAGGGTGTCAGGAATGACTACCAATGGGGTCCTGCTATCAAATAAAATAGCATCCCAGACCATAACGCCTATAGTTATAATTATTATATATAATTATAAAATATTATAATTATATTATAATATAAGAACAATATATAGCCAGAGTTACCATCACACAAAGAAATCTATTAGAAAAAACAAAATATTTTCTCACAATGAGTTTCTTTTTTTTTTAAATGCTAGCTTCCAAGTGATAATCGCTCTTCAACGGGCTTAATAAAACAATATCGACTATATCTTACAATAAATATTTACAAATACATACGTGCGCAGCGTGGATATTTACAACTGAAATTTTAAAATTGATATGTAATTTAACAATGTTATGGAATATGTCTATTTACATTTTTAGGGCAACCAAATGTCAAGCAGCCAATTTCATCCCTCCGTCGCTAAAAATAAATGATCCTGTCAAAAAACCTATATTAGGTATTAAACAAAACTCGCACATGTATGTAAAATGTTATGCCAATTCGAACAAAAACTTGGTGATTAATTCTAATGCTTGTGCAGCACTTGGGCTCAAACTTGGCAGTGCTTCGACAAGATGCTGATGAATTTGGACATAGAGTCCAGAAAGAAGTACATCCACCACATGGACTTCTACCTTGATGCCCTGAGAGTCCAGTTCTGCGGCACAGACCCGCTGGACCAGCAATGTGCCCTGCAAATCCAGGATAATCCTTCCTTGGGAGCCATTATCTTCCTGAAGCTGCTGTTTGCTCACCAGTTCAAGTTCCACTAGAGAACTGTTCGATTCCAGAATTTTCAACTGAGAGATCTCAATAAAATTGAGGAAATATATTAGAGTGGCAGTTCACATTTCACACACATACACATATATATGATACATTAGCGCGCCATATATACATATTGTCACGTTGTTGGTGGTTGACAAAGAATAACTTCCGTGGGTACAAAGGATCTTTAGGACTTTATTTGAGCCTAATCGATAAAATAATTACAGCAGATTGCAAAGATAAAACAACAATAAAGAAAACAGCAGTTACAAACTCACCAACTGCAGTACGGTGAGGGAAAGCAGGAGCAGAACAGGAGACAGAAGTTCGTAGAACCTTCTAGAATCTTCCAGGAAGTACACCAGCGTCGGCGGTAAGCAGCAGTCCGACCTCTTGAGACAGCAGCTTGCTTGGAGTACACCACGTAGCTTCGTTCTTCTACTTTACTTCTTATCTTTCTTCCCCTGGTATAGGTTTCTCATCCCTATATATCCCGGAGTAGATCTTTCCAGAACGGTCATGGTTGGTCAGCCAATCAGAAAGCCGCCCGCACCAAGCCTTGCGCAATCAGTTTAGATTGGCCAATCAGTTGTCTTCCGCTTTTTCTGCATTATTCTTAAATGTTCTAGAACATTTTCTCTACAATCTGGAATGTGCTTTCATTTCTACGTAACAATATTAAGAAAAGAAAAAAGGCATCTCTTTATCGTGCAACTGAAAGTTGCTGATGGCTTGCGCCATCTATCGGAATAACTATCAACTATTCGGTGATTTTTAATTATTCAAAAATTGGCCAAATAACCATTCTTGATTAATCAAGAAAATCTTACCACGTACGCGTTTCGGGCTGTTGAATAGTTGATATTTATTCCGATAGATGACGCAAGCCATCAGCAACTTTCAGTTGCATGATAAGGAGATGCCTTTTTTTCTTTTCTTAATTTATAAACCTTATCCCAGTACACTATCACATTTGTACTATTTTTCCCCACATATATATGTAACTAGAGAGACATTTCTTCCTTTAATTATGATTCAGAGCTATGCATTATGTACATCACCCTAGTAAACAATCCTACTAATGGTGGTAAAGGATGAGCCACAACACCACTTTTGGAAAAAATCCAGACATAATTCCAACCTGTATACCAAGGTTTCGTGTTAAGGCCCTCATCAGTACAGGTACAGCTTCGATTTTATAATATCATGCGAGAGGTGTTTTGAATTTATCAAAAAGCTGTTTGAAAGCTGAGGAAATGGCAAGGTCCGATTTTCAGCCTAGAAGGCAACATTGCGGAAGAATGATGATCATATTCCATAAAGAAGCACTCTGTTCTTATAGTTCAGGCCCCTGTCAGAGTTCCAAGCTGAAAAGGTTAAAAATTCAAGGATGTTCATTTGTTGGACTATGAAGTAAGAAACCATATTTTTGAGACCAGAAAGAAAATTTTTAATCATGTTTTTTCTTAAACAAAGAATCCTGAGATCTTATCTCCGATTTAATTCGTATTATCAGAGAAGTAAGGACATGTGGTGTTGTGCGGTGAGTGTCAGAAGACCTTTGATGGATTTGGACAGGAATCTTATGTTGCATCCCTGGTATCTAGAATGGAGAAGTTGACAGCGGGTATTTTGGATGATCTTCATGGAGAATTGGTTATGGACTGGAACTTTGATGTGTAGGAATGGAGGTATGAATTCCTGGTTCAAACATTAAACTGTAAGTGGCATCGCCATCTGGCTAATTGTAATGATTTCTTATCGACAGGATATCCGTAGTATACAGGATTTCATAATGTTGTAAATTTTCTTGAATAAACTTCATTGAAATCAAATTTAGAAAAATGCTGAGAAGATTGGGAGAAGAACGAGGCATGTTGAGAATCATCAGAACAAAATATAAGAAATAGATATAGTTATTACATAACTTACACATCGATAATATAAATGTAATTAGATAAATAGGATATTTCCAGTATTCTCCTTCCCCGTCCTCTTATCTAAATTAATGAAAAATTAAATATTTATAATTTCACTTCCATCTCCATAATTTTATTAATGCGGATTTTATATCTTTTCTATTAAAAAAATTAGATTTTAATGCTAACAAGAGAGAAATGTTCAGAATTCTTTAGATACATTTCTACCAGAAAAGGCTTTATTATCTCGTCATTTTGACAAAATTCTCTTGTCCTAACCGGGAAAAGATGAACAATTTAGCAAGGTTTCAATATATTTCATACAAAACGCAATATTCTTTCTCAGGATACTTGCGTCAATTCAGTTACCATTGCAAATGTTTTTTTTTTTTGCTTATCCCTAGTATACGTGGTACAGGCCATGATAATCATG
Organism: Cordylochernes scorpioides; assembly: GCA_030710605.1. NCBI lineage: Eukaryota > Metazoa > Arthropoda > Arachnida > Pseudoscorpiones > Chernetidae > Cordylochernes > Cordylochernes scorpioides. The sequence continues at coordinate 63,103,977 of CP092872.1, forward strand.
GTGGGTAGTTAACGACTACTTTTACTGTAAGCGCACCACATGTCTATACATGTGAAAGCAGTTCGACTTTGCACTTACAAATGTGCCAGAGCCCCGTTTGGTTACTTGCACTCGCTGGTGGGGTTGGACTTTTGCAAGAATCGGGGGGCCATTGGAGCATTTTTTTTTTTAAACAGAAAAAAGTGTCCAATGCAAATGTATATACAATCAATTAATTACAAAACAAACAAATCAGAAAACTAATGACTTGATCTCCTAAAGATAGTTAGAATATCATTAATGTTTATTTACAAAATTCAACATTTTCAAAATATTTTCCATTGGTATTTACAAATTTATTCAAATCTTTTATATTAATAAACTCCCGTCCTCTGTACTTCTCGAAATTGGGCATTCCAACAGTAGATGTCTTGAATTCTGTGTTTCTTCACCGCAGTAACAACCTTCCACTGCTCCTCTCGGTGCTAAACATTTACCAAAATTCTCATAGTCCGTTATAAATTGAATATTATAATGCACTAGCGCGTCATCTGTTATCAAAATTCGAAATTATTTTAAAGGCGCAAGATTCTTTTTGAAATTAAACAATTTCTACTGCCCTTACTGCAATGGAAAAATTTAAGGAAGGGCCTGGCTCATCAGTGGTGAACGCTCCCAGCGGTTTCGCCAGTTTAATCTACCATACCGCTGTTATATTGCATTTTTGGAACTTCCTTTTATAGTGATACTGTTGATAGACTCTTTGAATGGGTATTTTAGAAGAACTATGGACATAAGCTTAGAGGACAGTAGAAATTGTTCAATATCAAAAAGAATCTTACGCCTTTAAAATATATTTTATTATGGTTGATATGGTTATAAATATATCTGAGGTTATAAGATCGGTCTCGGTGAGTCTTTCAAATTTAATACTACATTTAAATCACGAGTCATATAAACAAAATATTTAACTAAACAAAGACTATGATCTTGAAAATAAATATGTGGGGCGTGTTGCTAATAAATTACAAATAATTTTATTAAAACCCGTAATAGAAACAACAGCCGTTGGTAGGACGCTTGTTGTTCGACGGAGCGCGTGCTAGAGTCCCTGGCTGTCGCCGGTCGCGCATGCGTATTGAGATGTTTTCCCAGCCCGTGCTCACTGAAGCATAGTGTGGTCGCCACACTACTCCCACTCCTTAAGGAGCAAATGTGGTCGTAGAAGGAACTCTTGGCCGAATACATGTTTGTGCGGCGTTTAGCTAGGTTGGTGTCTAGTCTTGGGCGCTTGAAGGAGGCGCCCCCCAGTCCTTTCTTAAAACTCTAAAGATGTATTGGGTAGTGACCATCTTGATTTGCGAGGACACGATGAGCTTCTCAGCAATGGGTCGAGTTGCTGTGACTACAGGAGGAGCTATTAGCGGAAGAGAAGTGGTGACACTTGCTTCAATGGGGGTCGGCGATATCTTTTTGAGAGAGTTTGGAGGTTGGAGAGGTTTTTGTATCGAAGATTTACCTATCTGAAGTGGAGGGAAAAGTCACAGCAGCCACGTTATTTGTTTGAAGTTAGAAGAGTGAATCTTTCTGCTTGCTGGATGGAGTCGAGGTCTCTTGTTAAAACGGCTGCTGCTGGGGCGGAGGGTTTTTACCGGGGTGAAGAGAGGGGCTTGTAGGGGGGTGGGATATGGTGTTTGAAGGAAGGTTGGAGCAGAACGATGCGGAGTCCAGGGATGAAGAGTTACTCAGAGAGCTGGTGAGAGAATACAATGTGGTTGGTGGCTTCAAAATTCTGGACGATAGTCGCTGAGGCATTTATTGTGACAGTCTTGCTACTAGAAATTGCCATCTACTACAGGTGCTGCAGTGGGATTATAGGAACGACAGGGCTGGAGTAAAAGCCCTTTGAATATTTTTATGTCGTTGACTTGCACTTGAAGTGTATGATTTTCCTCACTTCTCGTGATACCTATCCTTCTAAAAATACTCTTTCCTTTTTAAAATTTACATTCCTACAAAATATATATTTCAATATCATTCCATTCAAAATATTTAGCGTTACTCTCTCTCTCTGCTATTTATTTTCTTATCATAATTTAAAGAAAAAATTGGAAACAGGTAATTTTCACGTTTAAAGTTTAAGTTTTTGATCGAAATTATAAAATCAATCTTTTATCCTTTTTGTTAATACATACATTCACTAAGTCGATTATTTTGCCGTTTTATGTAATCTATCATATTGGAGAATTATCACTGATAAAGAAGAAATGGTTTGCTTAAAAATACTGGAGGGTAAAATGAATTCTATATACAGTTACGAGCGTCATGCGTTCTTCATCTCTGTCACCGTTTGCTTTTTTTTTTTTGGAATGGCGCTCTCCTATTGGTTCGCTACGATGGCGCCGCCACTGCGCGAGACACTTTGTTTTTGACTTTGCCCCCCCCCCCCCACTCGCTTTTTGGTTTTTGTAACTATTGTGTTGGAGCGGGTCGCTCCTTAAATAAATGCATATATTAGTTAATAACTAAATGGAATCCTCTCTTTCTTTTTCCCAGTAAGAGACGCCTACGGAAGCCAACAGTACATAGACAGATAAAGCACATAGGCTATAAAAAGAGAGATTAAGAGGAATGTGGTAAGTTTCTTTATTAAGCAGTATACGAGCTTTCGGACGTCAGCCGTCCTTCATCAGGTATTGACCAGGTCAGGTCAGGATCAGGTCAATACCTGATGAAGGACGGCTGACGTCCGAAAGCTCGTATACTGCTTAATAAAGAAACTTACCACGTTCCTCTTAATCTCTCTTTTTATATTCCAAACATAGGCTATAGTTATTAACTAATATATGCATTTATTTAAGGCGCCAATTTATAATTGTAGCAAATAGTATTTGAATAAAAACATTCAATCGGGTAAAACACGGGCGTTAATGATCCAACAGGTCCACGTGTCCAAATTAAAACACGGGCGTTGCCCGGGTCATTCGGCTAGTAGAGAGATAACGGTAAGAAAGGAGTGGGACTGATAGACTGGATGCTATAAACACTTAAAGAGCTTAAGTGCATGGCGCCAACAAGACGCCGTTAAGAACAAGGAAGCCAAAGATATGGTTAGGTAAGACCTCATAGGATTATCTAACAAATCAGTTTCAACTTACAGATGGTTATATTGAGGAAAACTGTCGAATCTTCATTCATTTCAACGTTTCAGGTAGCACCATCTGTTCTTATTGATATTCATGGCAAGGTAGATTCGGTATATAAAATCCTCTGTCTAGATATTCTTCAGTTACAGCCATGTTTCTTGTACTGCTCTTCGGCGTCCTGTTCCCAGGTGAGTTCTAGTACATCTTTACCTGGTGGTCAGGCTTCTATAATGTATGTCTAATAGGTGTCCGTGCTAAAGACAAAATGGTTGTTTTTGCTTATTTTTTTGGATTATATAGAGACAATTTGAAATAGGAAGAATATATAAAATTAAGGTAAAAGGTTTCTTTCAATTTTGGTTTTTCAAGTTTTCAAGTAAATTCTCTGCTCTTCAATTTATATTGTACATAGAAGTATTTGCCCGTTGAAGAACAGAATATTTTCTCGAAAGCTTGCAAAATCAAAATTAAAAGAAACTCTTGACCTTAATTATATATTTTTCCTTTTTCAAATAATTTCTAGGGAATTATTTCTCATATGGAGAATATAAAGAATTAGCTCTAGCGGATACTACAATTATTGTTATACTATACAATCATCTGCCCCAGTATTTCGTTTATTATTATTTTTTAAAGATGCTTTGACGATTTTTCAATAATTACATTCATTGTGTCAAAGGCGTTTTCCTATTAGTTTTGATTTGAGTTTAGAATATGAGAAGAATTCATTAAGCACTATGTCCAGTGAATAGTGTGAATAAAGTAGAATTTCATTTCTGGTTTTTAATTAAGAAAGAAGCCAGAATAAAATGTGCCGTGTGTGAGCTGGAATTTCCATTGTGAAGGATCCAATTACTTTTTGCCCATTTTGATGGTCTTTAAATAAATCATTTTCTTAAACTTATCAGAATGATTAAAATAAACTACCTTATATAAAATGAAAGGATTTAAACACGAATTTTACTTTTATATTCAATACAAACTTCTACTGTCCTTATTACAGTGGAAGTTTGTATTGTATATAAAGGAAACATTCGTTCTTAAATCCTTTCATTTTATATAGATATATGGAGCGTTATTGCTTTGTATTGATAAATTACTTTGTTAACTGCTGTGTCTTCTATGGAAGATACTCGTGGTGAACAATGCCTTATTGTCTAAAGAGTGACCGACATTACTGTGTTTTTGTATTTGAACATCCTTGATATATTTGGAGTATAGGTTCACCCTGACCTCGGTGGAATGACGCGTTTTTTCAGGATCATAGCGGTGAACCTATGTTTGTTCACTTGCGATTATCTTGGCATTCCATTCCCGGGACAGTTATTACATTTTCCATCATTTTCGAGCGGCACAATTTTATTTTTTATTAGCGACCTTTATTTTTATAAACAATTTGTTCCAAGTGCACAAATATTCCATCAATAAAATGTTGTTGATAACTCTGTGACTTGTAAACAAGAATGTCCTATATATAGATAGTTCTTTATAATACAATATAATGCGGCTTATGATTGTAGAACGAAATTTGACAATTATACCGCAAATGTTTCTTTTGAACGAAAAATCGAAATATTTTTTAAGGAGAAATAACGATTATTTCTAACCTTATAAATTACTTTATATAAT
>CP092872.1:63108830-63145183 GCA_030710605.1 Cordylochernes scorpioides
TCAAGGGACCGGGAAAAAAATTCAAATTATCGAGAGTATAGACAAGTATAGATTCAGTAGGGATTGGATGTTTGCTAGAATCGTTTTAACAAATGTTCGTTAGGCAAACTTTTACTCGGGTAAAAACCGGCCGAAACCGGGAAAATCTAGATATATCGAGTTTGTCGGCTATGCACGCCCTCAATATGCAACTAATCTCGCTAAAATTTGAACAGGACAGAGAGTTAAATCTGGAAGAGTTTTTTTTTTTTGTCGCACTTCTCTCAACCAAGAAAAATTATAATTGATCAAGTACTGAGCAACAATATTTTTTTTAGTCAGAAATGATAATGACAATATTGCCGTATTATGCTTGATTGACATAAAAAAAATTCTTTAGGGGAATATTCACTATAACAGTCCACAGGCGGAGCCAGATAATAATTATTAGTAGGCAGGAACAAAATTCTACCAGAGAAACATTCACTCGAGCAGAAGTCACACGAAGCCAGGTCATCTCTATATATAAAATATCGTTTTTAGGCCTTTTGGCTAAGATAATGTAATATATATCTAGATATTTTTATTTATATATATCTGTTTAAAAATCTATTCGGTAGAGAGAGTGGATATGTTTGCTCGAAAAATATATATTATATATTATATAAATATATAATGTGTGTGTAACAAATATTATAATAATTCAGTATTCAGTAGAGAGAGTGGATATGTTTGCTCGAAAAATATATATTATATATTATATAAATATATAATGTAACAAATATTATTATAATTATTATCATAATATTCTGTGCGTTCCGGAATATTATTGTAATATATTAGCTAATTAATTTAAGAATTGTTTAATTTAATTGTTTGTGCACAGAGTTAATGATGATAATTGTGAGTATATGTGTATATATATAAAGTAATACTTAAAGTTGCACCGCATAAGTTTCTTTTCTATGATAAATCAATATTTATTTCAAAGAGAAATATATACTATTTCTAACTTTTTTGGATGACGTATGAAAGGGTGAAAATATGAAGAGTGATGGTCTATATATAATTGGATGACGTATGAAAGGGTGAAAATATGAAGAGTAATGGCGAACGGAAAAATAAAAGTGTCCAGGGGCGGGAATCGAACCCACAACCTTCCGCTTACCGGGCAGATGCCATGTCCACTAGGCTACCCTGGACGTATCTTTCCGTTCGTAATTAATACTTAAAGTAACTTATAATACATTATAAAGGACTGCGGCGTATGATTATAAAGTAATACTTAAAGTTGCACAGCATAAGTTTCTTTTCTATGATAAATCAATATTTATTTCAAAGAGAAATATATACTATTTCTAACTTATTTGGATGACGTATTGTGGGTTCGATTCCCGCCCCTGGACACTTTTATTTTTCCGTTCGCCATTACTCTTCATATTTTCACCCTTTCATACGTCATCCAAAAAGTTAGAAATAGTATATATTTCTCTTTGAAATAAATATTGATTTATTATAGAAAAGAAACTTATGCAGTGCAACTTTAAGTATTACTTTATAATCATACGCCGCAGTCCTTTATAATATACTAGACGAATGGCCCGGGGAACGCCCGGGTTTTACCCGAGTGCGAATATATTTTAAAAACGTTGTCTTGGGTGGTCGCTATAGACAGGGTGGTCTGTATAGACAGGTGTATGTATCACACAGCCGATAACAGGGTTGTCTAGAGTGGCCGCTATAGACAGGGTGGTCTGTATAGACAGGTGTATGTATCACACTGCTGATAACAGGGTTGCCTAAAGTGACCGCTATAGACAGGGTGGTCTGTGTAGACAGGTGGATGTAACACACTGATGATAACATGGTTGCCTAAAGTGACCGCTATAGACAGGGTGATCTGTATAGACAGGTGGATGTAGCACACTGCTGATAACAGGGGTGTCTAGAGTGGCCGCTATAGACAGGGTGGTCTGTATAGACAGGTGGATGTATCACACAGCTGATAACAGGGTTGTCTAGAGTGGTCGCTATAGACAGGGTGGTTTGTATAGACAGGTGTATGTATCACACTGCTGATAACAGGGTTGCCTAAGGTGTCCGCTATATACAGGGTGGTCTGTAAAGACAGGTGGATGTATCTCACAGCTGATAACAGGGTTGTCTAGAGTGGTCGCTATAGGCAGGGTGGTCAGTGGTCGCTTTAGACAGGGTGGTCTGTATAGACAGGTGGATGTATCACACAGTTGATAACAGGGTTGTCTAGAGTGGTCGCTATAGACAGGGTGGTTTGTATAGACAGGTGTATGTATCACACTGCTGATAACAGGGTTGCCTAAGGTGTCCGCTATAGACAGGGTGGTCTGTATAGACAGGTGGATGTATCACACAGCTGATAACAGGGTTGTCTAGAGTGGCCGCTATAGACAGGTGTATGTATCACACAGCTGATAACAGGGTTGCCTAGAGTGGCCGCTATAGACAGGGTGGTCTGTATAGACAGGTGGATGTATCTCACAGCTGATAACAGGGTTGTCTAGAGTGGTCGCTATAGACAGGGTGGTTTGTATAGACAGGTGTATGTATCACACTGCTGATAACAGGGTTGCCTAAGGTGTCCGCTATATACAGGGTGGTCTGTAAAGACAGGTGGATGTATCTCACAGCTGATAACAGGGTTGTCTAGAGTGGTCGCTATAGGCAGGGTGGTAAGTGGTCGCTTTAGACAGGGTGGTCTGTATAGACAGGTGGATGTAACACACTGCTGATAATAGGGTTGCCTAAAGTGTCCGCTATATACAGGGTGGTCTGTAAAGACAGGTGGATGTATCTCACAGCTGATAACAGGGTTGTCTAGAGTGGTCGCTATAGGCAGGGTTGTCAGTGGTCGCTTTAGACAGGGTGGTCTGTATAGACAGGTGGATGTAACACACTGCTGATAACAGGGTTGTCTAGAATGGCCGCTATAGACAGGTGTATGTATCACACAGCTGATAACAGGGTTGTCTAGAGGGGGGCAGGGAGGACACGTGTTCGCCGGCAGCCAATGGGCGCGCATTCTATCCGTGAGCTTCAGACTAAGGCAATTATATAAGTAGATATATAGTGTTTGTGTATATAGACGTTCGTTGTATTTTAGTGTGGAATCGTGTTAACTATGTTTGTTCTTTGCTTTGAAAATAAATAATATTTTCAAGTCTTCTGGCTAGAATATTGCATTGGCGACGAGGATTTAAGAGTAAGTACCCAAGCAATAGTATGAGGTAATCGGAAGAATTTGTGTAAAATTAAAGAAGAAAAAAGTTATTAGAAATTTACATAAGAAAAAAATTGTTTCAAGATGGCTCATTACCATTTTAAGGAATTTGAGGGAAAAAATGAAAATTTGTGTACGTTCTGCGAGCGTTTCCAACAGTTTCTAATTCTAGAAGAAGCTAATGCGGAAAAGAGCCTATTTGTTGACTTTAATTGGCTGGAAGGCGTATGATACATTGAAAAATGTATGTATCCCGAAGTTACCTAAAGAGTATAAGTATGGAGAATTGATAGAGAAACTTGTTGAATATTTTTCCCCAAAGCGATCTATAATCGTGGAGAGAATTATGTTTTTTGGAAGAATACAAAAGGAAACAGAAAATGTTTCAGAATATCTGGTGGAAATCAAGCGGCTAGCCTCAACTTGTGGATTTGGCGAATATTTGAAGGAATCTTTATGAGACAAATTAGTGTGCGGACTGAGAAATGCAAAAATTCAGAGGAGGATATTGTCTGAAGGAGATGTGCCGTTGGCAAGAGTAATTGAAATTGCGTTGTCAATGAAGGCAGCAGAAAAAATACCTGAATATTCCCTTTCAATGAGCCTGCAGATAGCGTGGACAAATACGCGCAGAAGTCAGGGATAGATATGAAAGAGAGCAAAAGAGAAAGTGCAAACATTGCGGGAGGTTACATAAAGACTTATGCAGATTTAGAGAGGCGACCTGTTTTAGATGCGGGAAAAGAGGCCACATTGCAACCATCTGCAAGAGCCGTGAGGAACATACAAGCGAAAGACAGGTGAGCCGGTTTCTGAACCAGAGAAAGATTAATCGGATCAAGGATCAAGAGGAGGAGGAGGAAGAATCCGTTCAAAGAATGGTCTTCATGAGGACGTATGATTATAGAGTCAGGTATGCTACGAATGAACCTCCCTATGTGATTAAAGTGAGAGTAGAGGATACTTTGATGACTTTTGAAATCGATACAGGTAGCTGTCTGACTTCAATATCGGAGAAGGATTTCAAGAGATATATCCCAGACGTGTAGGTAAAAGAAGCGGGAATAATTGTTAAGACCTATGACGGAACTGTGGTACCGATTTTGGGTGAAATAGATGTCAAGGTCGATTTTCGGGGAACGATCGCTAGGCTTAGAGCTGTCGTGGTGAGAGAAGAAAGGAAGGCCTTGTTGGGGAGAGAATGGATCAATGTGTTAAAAATCGGAAATTTTGTAAATCAGATGCCTTTGGAGGACACGTTGGCGCAATTATTGAGAGGACACCAGGTTGTGTTCGGGGAGACAACAGATCCAATAAAGGGATTCACATTTGCAGTGAATATTCAGGATGTAAACCCCATATTTCATAAGGCCCGACCAGTGCCCTTTGCGATTAGAACGGCGGTGAACGAGGTACTAGAAAGAATGGTGGAGAAGGGCTACTTGTATCAAGTACCAAGCAGCAAGTGGGCAACTCCAGTGGTGGTTGTGCCCAAGAAGAATAAGGAGTTTAGGATTTGTTGTGATTTCAAAGTAACTTTAAATAGGTTCTTGGATACTGCGGCCTATCCACTACCTACTCAGCAGAACCTGTTTTCCGTCTTGGCCAGAGGGAAGTATTTCTCTAAACTAGATTTGAGAAATGCATACCTTCAATTGGAGGTAAACCCTAGCACCCAGCCACTCCTGACTATTAATACGCATAAGGGATTTTAGGTTTAAAAGAATGCCTTTTAGATTGGCAAATGCCCCTAGTTTTTTTTTCAGTCGGTTATGGATAGAATATTGGCGGGAATTAATGGGGTTATTTGTTACATTGACGATGTACTCGTATCCACGGCGTCAGTGGAGGAACATACAGCGGTATTAAAAACTATTTTTGTTCGGTTACAGAAGCACAACATAAAATTGAAAAGGGAAAATGTGAATTTCTGCGAAGAGAAATAGAGTATTTGGGACATCTCATCAAAGAAGATGGTATTCGGCCTTTAGACGACAAAATTCAAGGAATACAGAAAGCCAAGAGCCCGACAAATGTCTCGGAATTGAGATATTTTCTGGGACTGGTGAACTATTATGGAAAGTTTATTATTCCGAATTTGCCAGAGCTTTTGGAGACACTTCACAAGCTGCTGAAAAAAGAATAGTTGTTGGAAGTGGACAAAGGAGTGTGAGGAGGCGATCTCGGAGTGTAAAAGGAGAATTACCTCCGAGAAAGTGTTGGTGCCATATGATGCCACGTTTACTTTATCTTTGGCCACGGAAGAATCTCAGATTGGAGTGGGGGCGGTGCTGTTTCATGTTATCGAGGGCCAAGAGAAACCAATCATGTTTGCCTCACGAACACTTTCCGGGGCCGAACGTAATTATTCACAAATAGAAAGAGAAGCTCTCGCAATAATATATGGTGTGACCAAGTTTCACCAGTTCATCTATGGAAGACGATTTACCCTGATTACAGATCATAAACCCTTGGTCTCTATTTTGGGCCCGAGAGCAGGAATTCCCACTTTGTCTACTTCAAGATTGCAGAGATGGGGACTGACTTTGGCGGCTTATACATATGAAATTAAGTTCCGAAGAACTCAAGATCATGGAAATGCAGACCTCCTCTCACGGTTGCCAGTAGAGAGTGACGAAAACCCGGTTTTGAATCAAACGTTCATATTATCATACGTGGAAGATTTGCCGGTTACAGCAGAAGAAATAGGCATGGAAACTAAAAAAGATGAAGCATTGTCAGTGGTGAAGTGCTATACGCAGCAAGGCTGGCCTGTGAGAGTGGGGGAACACCTCAGGCCCTACTTTCAGAGAAAGTTGGAGTTAACTATGGACGGGGAATGCGAGTGATTTTTTTTATTCCGTGTTCTCTTAGGAAAAATATGTTGAGTTGTCTGCACGAGACCCATTCGGGGATGAGCAAAATGAAGGCGGTTGCTAGGTCGCATTTTTGGTGGCTGAATCTTGACAACCAGATTGAATGTATGGTAAATGGGTGCAAACAGTGCCAAAAAACTCAGACCGGCCCATGTAAAGTGAACTGGAGACTGTGGGTGTGGGCAACCAAGCCCTGGCGTACCATCCACAGAGTAATGGTTTAACGGAAAAGCGGTTCAATTGATAAAGATGGCCTTGGAAAAAATAAAAGGAAGTTTGAAGATACCATTCAAGACTCACTGTCAAGAATTCTCCTCACGTATCGATGCACGCCGCATGAGACAACTGGGAAGACTCCGTCAGAGCTGTTTATGGGGCGGTCTCTTCGGACCAGACTGACATTAATACACCAGAGTCTGGACGATAGGGTGAGGGAACGACAGGCCAGGCAGATGAGGTATGATCGAGGAAAAGGCCAAGAGGAGTTCGAGGTGGACGATCAGGTGTGGTGTAAGAATTTTAGAGGTGTCGGATGGATCCCAGGAAGAATAGTGGGCAGAAAGGGGTCCCGAGTCTATACAGTTTTGATAAATGGACAAGTGAAGACCTACCACCGAGATCAGATAAGGAGAAGATTGAGTATTGGTGAAAGTGAAGATGAGGCCAAAAAGGAAAGAAAGGAGGAAGAGGACCCAATATGGATGGCTCCTGAGAGTATGAACAGCCGGAGGGACAGAGAATCGTTTTCGTCGGAAACAGCTGGACAGCCGCAGGATCCAGTGTCCGGGGACCTAGGTGTGGAGATTGAAAGCAATCCATGGGAATCTGCGTGTTCCTCAGACAGAGAAGCCCGGACGGACGAAAGGCCCCTGCCAAGAAGAAACCCTCCAAGGGATCGGAGACCTCCTGTACGATATCAAAGCATGTAGGGGGAAGATGGTGTAATATATTAGCTAATTAATTTAAGAATTGTTTTATTTAATTGTTTGTGCACAGAGTTAATGATGATAATTGTGAGTATATGTGTATATGTCATAATATTTGGAAATATGTAAAATAAAATGGCCTGCGTGGGAGTACAAGGAAAGAGGGAAGATAGCGAGGTTAACAAACAACCCCCTTGGTAAACAAGTATCACGACTTCATTATCTCCCCTAGGGGACTTATCTTACAAAAAGCGGCTTATAAGCGGCTAGACGGGATGATCAAAGTTCAGTTCTCACCGAAGTGGCCTCGACGCCAGTTGTTCTAGGGGTTGTTCTGGGACCTTCTATCTTTCCTCCCCGATCTATTTTCCTCACGGGTTTTTGCCTCTGGATCCTGTCTCCTGTGTGTCCTTACCACCCATCGCTCAACAACCACGACTGCTTCTAGCCAACATGCCACACTGCATTCATCCAACAGCATAAACTACTACTACATTACCACATTGAAAAGTCGACAGGATGAACAAGGACAAGAACCAGACCCCATCGGAGGTAGACCAGATCGACGAGAGAGTGGAGCTTCCCTCCGCCCCAATCACTCTGGAGAACCTGGTAACCCAGCTCACAATTGCCTTACAAAATCTCCGCCCAAAGGCCCGTCAAGACTTAGAGGTGCCCAAGTATGACGGTGCGTATCCAGCACAAAGCTTCTTCGAGACCTACGACAACCAAGCGGACCGAGCTGGACTCTCCGCTTCCGAAAAACTAGACAGACTGCCGCTGTTCCTGGTCCAACAGCCCTTGCAAGACTTCCACCAGCTTCGGCTGGACACTCGGAACTACTTCCAGGCGAGAGACGCCTTGCTGGATCTCTACCCCTCGACCAGCAAAGCTACCTACTCGAAATACTTCGCCCTGCGCCTACAAGGTCAGTCCCTGGCAGAATATTACCGCACCAAGACCGCCATGGGGCTACAACTAGGCCTGCCTCAAGAGGCTATCTTGGAAACCTTGACCGAAGGACTACCCTTCGGTGACCAACAGTTAGTAAGGTTCATACCGCCAACCTCCCTAACCGAGTGGTATGAAAGGGTAACAAGGATTCGGGAATATACCCAGCCAACGACACGCCAAGCGAGCAGTGGTCCACCTTATATCTCGGGACCCTACACCAGCACCCAGAGATATAAATCCAGGTCTTCCCACAGTGCAAACAGCCTGCCATCTTCACCATGTCGGTGCTGTGGCCAGAATCATTGCAACAAAAAATGTCGTAAAAAACCATTCGCCGCCGACAATACTCTCCTCCACCAGGTACAGACCCCTGAACAGAGGTCTTCTCTCCGGGATGCGCAAATCCATTCCATCGAGCAAGCTATTACAAAACCAATAGCCACGCCCCAAATATTCCACGTCGCACCTTCCCAAGTCCCAATTAAACAAACTTCCCAAGTCCCAATTGAACAGACTTCCCAAGTCCCAATTGAACAAACTTCCCAAGCCCCAATTGAACAAACTTCCCAAGTCCCAATTGCACAGACTTCCCAAGTCCCAATTGAACAGACATCCCAAGTCCCAATTGCACAGACTTTCCAAGCCCCAATTGAACAGACTTCCCAAGTCCCAATTGAACAAACTTCCCAAGTCCCAATTGAACAAACTTCCCAAGTCCCAATTGAACAAACTTCCCAAGTCCCAATTGCACATACTTCCCAAGATCCCACTACCCCTAATCCACATGAGCTGATTGTGGAAGATGAGATGTCCAAGAACCCTCAACATGACAACCGCCAACTGTTAGAGGACACAGCCCTTAGTGACTCTAGCACGCCGGACAAGCGAGACAGCCCCAGTCTCAGTGAGGAGAAGTGCTACGAGAGCTTTGGTGACTGCGAGCATTCCGACTGTAGTAGAGTAATGGAAAACCCCACTGGAATAATTTCTTCCAACAATGCCGTCCCCTGCCAGTCTACGCCACCACGAGCGGATCAAGCCGCCTACGTCCCGCGGACTCGTCTACACGCCATGTACGGCAACCACATTCCCCATCGGGACTTTCCAACATGAACCAAGTCTTCAACACAACCCAGCTTCGAAGTCCAACAGAAGCCCATCAACAGTGAGTGTTTAACTTTATTGTGATTTCATCCGTTTACATTTTTGCTTGTTATATATATCACATCCATGTTAGCCCACTTTTAGCACAGTTCATGCTCTAAATAACTTATCTCATATCAATTTTAAAACCATAATATGCCACAAGCTTTCAAGCTTACAATGCCTTATTTTATTCTCAATAACATGTTCTCTCGAAATTTTTTTCTTTCACCATCGCTCTTGAAAAAAAAAAAAAAAAAAACTCTTGTTTTTAATTTTTCGTATATCAACTTATGTTTTTATGAACCAATGACCAAATTTTCGCTGAACCTCTCAGTCTTTCTGCAGTGTATCTATTCCTACATTGAAACTTAGGTTCTGAAAGTCATGGCTTTTTTTTTCAACCATTCGACCTCAGAGGTCTTATTTTTTGTCAATTGACCGCAAAGGTCCACTTTTTTTTTCTCACTCGACCCCGAAGGTCTTTTTCACGTACGTGCATGTCCATTATTTGTTAAATTTATTAATTTTAGTGTCATCAAGAGAACCGCACATAAGTTGTCTGCCTAATCAATCTCCTTCATTCTAAAGCATCTCTGTAAAATGTCTCAATACGTTTTGTTGACGAATGCTGCAGAGATGACTATTTGCTCCAGCCTCTTTCTAAAGGCTTCCTTTGTTCATTTTAGAATGTTGAACCACTTACTTTACAGCTCTCTTAATTTCCACCTTTCCATTCTCTTCACCTCCTCATTCACGTATCCATATTGTACATAGCTATGATTGTCCATACCTACACTCTGTACCATATTAACCTACACATAAAATTAATTTGAACATAGCCAAATTATTTCCCACCCTCAAAGAATTTCCTGCACAAATTCTTCTTTGAAAGGGGGGACATCTGTCATAATATTTGGAAATATGTAAAATAAAATGGCCTGCGTGGGAGTACAAGGAAAGAGGGAAGATAGCGAGGTTAACAAACAACCCCCTTGGTAAACAAGTATCACGACTTCATTATCTCCCCTAGGGGACTTATCTTACAAAAAGCGTCTTATAAGCGGCTAGACGGGATGATCAAAGTTCAGTTCTCACCGAAGTGGCCTCGACGCCAGTTGTTCTAGGGGTTGTTCTGGGACCTTCTATCTTTCCTCCCCGATCTATTTTCCTCACGGGTTTTTGCCTCTGGATCCTGTCTCCTGTGTGTCCTTACCACCCATCGCTCAACAACCACGACTGCTTCTAGCCAACATGCCACACTGCATTCATCCAACAGCATAAACTACTACTACATTACCACATATATATATAGTGTTTGTGTATATAGATGTTCGTTGTATTTTAGTGTGGAATCGTGTTAGCTATTTTTGTTCTTTGCTCTGAAAATAAATAATATTTTCAAGTCTTCTGGCTAGAATATTGCAATTATTATCAATAATATTCGTTAGGCAAACTTCCACTCGGATAAAACCCTGGCGAAGCCGGGTACACATCCGAAAGTAATATATAAAAATACTCTATCGGCTCGATATTAAAATCACCAATAATTCTGAAATGAAAAAGGCATCTCCTTATCGTGCAACTGAAAGTTGTTGATGGCCGGCACCATCATCTAAACACGTAAGTGGTTAGCTTTTCTTGATTATCCAAGAATGGGTATTTGCCAATTTTGGAATAATTAAAAATCAACGAATAGTTGATATTTATTCCGATAGATGGCGCAAGATATCAGCAACTTTCAGTTTCACGATAAGAAGATACATTTTTTTTCTTTTCTTAATTTATGAACCTTATCCCAGTACAATATCACATTTGTACTATTTTTCACTAATATTTATGTTTTAGCTTGATCTTAATAGAATGTTGAAAGTACTTATTTGATGGGTATTTAATATAGAATAATTCCATCCTTGTCCAATTTTGCTGTAAATGACTTGAGAATCTCTCTACCAACAACCCACTTCAATAAAACGATAGTATAAGGTTGTGTCCCAAAAGTTCGTTACACTTAAAAAATTGAAAAACCAATTTTATTCGCCGTTATGTATAATGTCTTTGTATTATTCATAAAGTAATTGTATTATGTATTATCATGTATTCACCGTAATAATATTATTCGCCAAGTAATAAGAAAAACAACGTTTTAAGAAAAACACGAACTTTTGGGACAACCTTATACTTATCCCGACCTAACTGCTACAATATGCTTATTTCCATGTCTCAAGAAAACGGATAAGCAAGGTCATGTAGGATAAAGCATCAAGACTATAAAATAACCCTTTGAATATACTGTCAAGAACACGCCAGAAGCTAGAAGATTCACGGAATCTGGATCACAGCTCTTAAAGCAAAATATTTAGGTTTCATTACAACCCTTGAAACTTTCACATAATCTGATATTCCCGTAGCATTCCATCCTCTACCTTGCATTGATGATCTAGATAAATAAATATTGGTCAAAGGTTCCTTGTATGGCTGTTCAAAGAAATTCCTAAAGGGTCATGGTTCTATTTAGACCATCTCCTATTACAATCCAGATAAACCTGGTGCCAATAATGAACCTATATATAAATACTGGGATGACCAATCATATAAGGTTAGAATGTGAAGGATTGGATAAGAGAGTTTAGAAGTGTGACTGGAACGAGAATAGTTTGATGGAAGAAGATACTGTAATATTATTAGGAAATAGAAATAAATAGATGAAAACAAGAACAATCTCTTAAGTAAGAAAATTTCAGTTAGACACACAACACACACAAAACAAAACACAACACACACAAACACAACACACAATAACACACAACACACAAGCAAACACAACACATTATTTCATGTGAAAAAGCGTATTTACGCAAATTTAGCCTTAATAACTAATAAATTCTTGGTTTCTCAAGAAGCCTCTGGGACCAAAAATCTTTTTGGTCGCAGTGGTACAGCCTACTCCACGCTGACAAGCGCCAACAGCGCGAAATACGCTCGTGGATGTCTTTTATTGATTTATCAAGAAATTGGGTTGGCCAAATATCACGGAGTAAGTTAAATAAACGTTAGTTTATTTTGCTCCACTAGGTGGCGCTCTGCCATCTAAAAAGCACATGTGCTTTTGGTCAGGATATGCCTTCTTTAAAATACAATATAACGCGGCTGATGATTATAAAACGAAAATTGCAATTATACCGCGAATGTTTCTTTTAAACAAATATCGAAATTTATTTTAAAGAGAAATATAGCGATTATTTCTAACTTTGTAAAACGAAAATTGCAATTATACCGCGAATGTTTCTTTTTTATACAAAAATCGAGATTTATTTTCAAAGAGAAATAGCGACTATTTCTAACTTTAAGGATGAAGTATGATAGGATGAATTGTGAAGAGTAATGGCGAACGGAAAAATAAAAAGTGTCCAGGGGCGGGAATCGAACCCACACCCTTCTGCTTACCGGGCAGGTGCCTTGTCCACTCGGCTACACTGGACGTATTTTTCCGTTCGTAACTAATACTTAAAGTAACATTTAAAATACAATATAACGCGGCTGATGATTGTAAAACGAAAATTGCAATTATACCGCGAATGTTTCTTTTTTATACAAAAATCGAGATTTATTTTCAAAGAGAAATAGCGACTATTTCTAACTTTAAGGATGAAGTATGATAGGATGAATTGTGAAGAGTAATGTTACGAACGGAAAAATACGTCTAGGGTAGCCGAGTGGACAAGGCATCTGCCCGGTAAGCAGAAGGGTGTGGGTTCGATTCCCGCCCCTGGACACTTTTTATTTTTCCGTTCGCCATTACTCTTCACAATTCATCCTATCATACTTCATCCTTAAAGTTAGAAATAGTCGCTATTTCTCTTTGAAAATAAATCTCGATTTTTGTATAAAAAAAAAGAAACATTCGCGGTATAATTGCAATTTTCGTTTTACAATCATCAGCCGCGTTATATTGTATTTTAAATGTTACTTTAAGTATTAGTTACGAACGGAAAAATACGTCCAGGGTAGCCGAGTGGACAAGGCACCTGCCCGATAAGCAGAAGGGTGTGGGTTCGATTCCCGCCCCTGGGCACTTTTTATTTTTCCGTTCGCCATTACTCTTCACAATTCATCCTATCATACTTCATCCTTAAAGTTAGAAATAGTCGCTATTTCTCTTTGAAAATAAATCTCGATTTTTGTATAAAAAAAAGAAACATTCGCGGTATAATTGCAATTTTCGTTTTACAATCATCAGCCGCGTTATATTGTATTTTAAATTTCTAACTTTAAGGATGAAATATGATAGGATGAATTGTGAAGAGTAATGACAAAGGGAAAAATAAAAGTGTCCAGGGATGGGAATCGAACCCACTGTGTTCCGCTTACCGGGCAGATGCCATGTCCACCAGGCTACCCTGGACATATTTTTCCGTTCGTAAATATTATATAAAGTAATTTAAAATACAATATAACGCGGCTGATGATTATAAAACGAAAATTGCAATTATACCGCGAAAGTTTCTTTTAAACAAAAATCGAAATTTATTTTAAAGAGAAATATAGCGATTATTTCTAACTTTAAGGATGAAATATGATAGGATGAATTGTGAAGAGTAATGACAAAGGGAAAAATAAAAGTGTCCAGGGATGGGAATCGAACCCACTGTGTTCCGCTTATCGGGCAGATGCCATGTCCACTAGGCTACCCTGGACATATTTTTCCGTTCGTAAATATTATATAAAGTAATTTAAAATACAATATAACGCGGCTGATGATTATAAAACGAAAATTGCAATTATACCGCGAATGTTTCTTTTAAACAAAAATCGAAATTTATTTTAAAGAGAAATATAGCGATTATTTCTAACTTTAAGGATGAAGTATGATAGGATGAATTTTGAAGAGTAATGACAAAGGGAAAAATAAAATTTTCGTTTTATAATCATCAGCCGCGTTATATTGTATTTTAAATTACTTTATTTAATATTTACGAACGGAAAAATATGTCCAGGGTAGCCCAGTGGACATGGTATCTGCCCAGTAAGCGGAACACAGTGGGTTCGATTCCCATCCCTGGACACTTTTATTTTTCCCTTTGTCATTGCTCTTCACAATTCATCCTATCATACCTCATCCTTAAAGTTAGAAATAATCGCTATATTTCTCTTCAAAATAAATTTCGATTTTTGTTTAAAAGAAACATTCGCGGTTTTTCTTTTCTTTATTTTTGAACCTTATCCCAGTACAATATCACATTTGTACTATTTTTTCACTAATATTTATGTTTAGTTTGATCTTAATAGAATGTTGAAAGTACTTATTTGATGGATATTTAATGTAGAATAATTCCATCCCTGTCCAATTTTGCTGTAAATGACTTGAGAATCTTTCTATCAAGAACCTACTTCAAGAAAACGATAGTACAAGGTTGTCCCAAAAGTTCGTTACACGACAACAACTTAAAAAATTGAAAAACCAATTTTATTCGCCGTTATGTATAATGTCTTTGTATTATGCATAAAAAGTAATTGTATTATGTATTATTATGTATTCGCCGTAATAATATTATTCGCCAAGTAATAAGAAAAACAACGCTTTAAGAAAAACACGAACTTTTGGGACAACCTTATACTTATCCCGACCTAACTGCTACAATATGCTTATTTCCATGTCTCAAGAAAACGGATAAGCAAGGTCATGTAGGATAAATCATCAAGACTATAAAATAACCCTTTGAATATACTGTCAAGAACACGTCAGAAGCTAGAAGATTTACGGAATCTGGGTCACAGCTCTCAAAGCAAAAGATTTAGGTTTCATTACAACCCTTGAAACTTTCACACAAACTGATATTCCCGTAGCATTCCATCCTCTACCTTGCATTGATGATCTTAGATAAATAAATATTGGTCAAAGATTCCTTGTGTGGCTGTTCAAAGAAATTCCTAAAGGGTCATGGTTCTATTTAGACCATCTCCTATTATAATCCAGATAAACCTGGTGGCAATAATAAACTTATATATAAATACTATAATTACCGATCTTATAAGGTTGGAAGGTGAAGGATTGGATAAGAGAGTTCAAAGGTGTGACTGGAACAAGTATAATTTGATGGAAGAAGATACTGTAATATTATTAGGAAATAGAAATAAACAGAAGAAAACGAGAACAATCTCTCAAGTAAGAAAATTTCAGTTAGACACACTACAACACTCACAAAACATAACACACAAGCAAACACACACACACAAACACTCCCCGGCTGAAAATTTAAATTTGTAAATAATAAATTCTTATTTAAATTATCATATAATAAGGCAAAATAGCCTAGCTGAGAAAGATTTAAACTTTAGAACCTGATTTCCCTCGTTCGAACACGCTTTTCGTCATCTTTTTATTTTTTATAATTATTTTTGTGATCTCTTCCTCATTTTGTAAATATTGACTGAGTTGTCAATAAATTTGTTTCAATTGTAAAAAAAAAAATTGGCACACACAAACAACACAACAACACAAACACAACAACACACACAAACAACACAACAACACAAACACAACAACACACAATCAAACACAACACATTATTTCATGTGTTAGACAATGAAACTTATGTGTAAATAAACTTCTAATTTTTCTTTTCAAATTCCAATGAGATGATGTTTTTACTAAATATTTTTCATTACTCAGGTATTAAAGCTACAAAAAAAGAACATTTATATTCTTCCTTGACTGGCACTTTCATATAGCACTTTTTATCCAAAGCCATCATAAATGTTGGTGTTGCAGAAGCAGTGACGAATGAGAAATCCGCTATAGTCGACCAAGACATTTACATCAACTGTATGAAGGAGGTCAAGGTGGAGGACGACAAATCTATAATAGAGAACATCAACATGTGGAAGTCACTCTTCTGTTGGTAAGGTGTTGGCTGCCATATTTACATATGTCATCATGGTAAACATGCAAATCATCATAAATAAAACCTGTCTTAAGTGGAAATCAGAGGACATAAGCAAAACAATTGGTTAGCACGAGTTGGATACGACCAGGATAGTACAAGTTTAAGTACAGGCACTATGTAACCAATGAGTTTATCTGTAAAGAATACATTAGAACTTAAAGCAGGTCTTACTTTAGTGGGGATTGTCTACATATATTTTGAGGGAAAATTGTGAAAGGTTATTAAAATTCTGGAATGATTTAAATTCAACGATCAGTTGTTATTTATTCCGTAAGATTAGCAACTGCTGATGATATCAAAAATATTTTCTACGCAAGACCTTTTGATGAGTTTTACTACAAGAATTAAGCAAAGGCTTCTCCAACCAGCATAATGATCCACTCAACAATAATAAAAGGTCATCTTCTGCTTTTATCGCATTTGTTTTAGAAATGATGGAAAGAAGAAAATAATACAAATTTGAATTTAATGCAGAATAGTTTTTGAATAGTATCCAGCATCATAATTTTAAATATACTAGGGGCTTTCCAAAAGTAATGCCTGTTTGCCCATAACTCGAATAATATTTGACCTATTTTATTTTTATTTTAATATGTTGTTAAGACTTATATAATAATTATCCATTTTCTCTATTTCAGATAGTTTAAGTAAAAGTATGGAATCTCAAGAGAGAAACAAAGAGCCGTTTTCGAATTTTCGGAAATGGAGGGAATTTCAGCTTCAGAGAATCATCAGAAACTGAAAAAATTATAAAAAGAAGACACAATTGATGTAAGTATTGTGAGAAGATGTATGAAAAGATTGTGATGAGACTTCTTTGAATGACAAACCACCTAGTGGGAGGCCATCAACAGCAACCAACCCTGAAAACGAAGACAAGGTTGATGACCGTATCTGTCATGATCGAAGAATAACTATCAGAGAGTTGTGTTTTATACTAAATGCTGGCTCTAATACAATAGAAACAATGATTGAACATCTAGGTTATAGAAAAATCTGTTCAAAATGGATTCCAAGGATAACTCCTGATCAGCATGATCAAAGGGTTCAACTATGCCAAGAGCTACTGAATCTCTATGAGGCCCAAAAGAACAATTATTTTTAAATATAGTTACTGGAGATGAAATCTGGACATACCTTTATGATGACCCAGAATCTAAGACACAGTCATTAAAATGGCACATCCCAGCTCACGTAAGAAAAAATTTCAAAGTGCAGAGGTCATCCAAAAAGGTGATGGCAACTATCTTTTGGGACATGCGAGGTGTAAAACTGATTGATTTTGTAGAAGAAGGTAGCACTGTGAACAGTTCTCGTTATGTTCTAACTTTACGAGAGCTTAGAGAAGCTATTAGAAAAAAGGACTAAAGATTCCTCTTAAATCTGTAAAGGTACACAATGCTAATATGCACGGTCGCACACCTCCTTCTAGACTTCAGAAGCTATTGGACAAATGGGCTGGTTTCTGGTTCCAGAACCCACATACAGCCCAGATTTGGCACCCTGTAACTTCTATTTATTCTTCCCAATGAAAAAATGTCTAAAGGGACAAAGATTTGAAGACTTGCAGGAAGTAAAACGAGCCATAAAGACATGGTTGAGAAAACAACCTTCAGCATTCTTCCAAAACGGATTTACAGCGTGGGTCAAAGCTGGAAGAAATGTACAGACTCCGCTGGAAAATATTTTGAATATAATACCAATCTATTAACAAATAATTGACTTATATGTCTACAAAATTTGAATTTAAAGTATTTAACACTTTTCGAGTTTTGGCCAAACAAGAATTACTTTTGGAACAACCTATGCATATTTTAAAGCAATTTCACAATGGATTTCGTTGACAAAAACTATTTCGTGCATTTAAAGAAAGGGCTCACACATTAGTTTTGTAATTTCGGTAAAACATTATACTAATCCAATATAAATTTGTCGATTTAATTAATGCTTATGCATGTGCAGCACGTGGTCTCAAAGTTGGCTGTGTTTCGACAAGATGCTGGTAAACATGGACGAAGAGTCCAGAAAGAGGTACACGCACCACATGGACTTCTACCTTGATGCCCTGAGATCCCAGTTCTGTGGTCCACTCTCTCTGGACCAGCAGTGTTCCCTGCAAGCCGAGGAAGATCCCACTCTGGGGAATATAATACTTCTCAGACTGCTGCTAGCTCACCAGTTTAACTTTCAGTAGGGAACTGTTCTATACACAGAATGTTTACCTAAAATATTCCAATAAAATTTATACAGATATATCAGCGTTGTATTACAAGTATATATAGGTGATACATTATTTTGATTTATACAAATCTATCATAAGGCCAATATTAACCTTTACAAGTAGGCAACTGTTCCATATCACAGAATATTCACCTAAAATATTCCAATAAAATTTATACAGATATACCAGCGTTGTATTACAAGAATATATATAGGTGATACATTATTTTGATTTATACAAATCTATCATAAGGCCCATATTAGTATAAATATGGCAAAATATACCTTTACCTTTCGTAACCAACTTTCAAGAATAGAATACACATGAAATACACATATTGAAAGCACCATATTATGTAAAAAAATATTATTATTATAGATTGGAAACATAAACTCGTATTTGAAAGCCTTCACTGAAGCCATCACTGCTGAGCAAGCTAAGACTCTGATCGACCTGCTTGGCAAAATAATAGCATATGTAAATGACAAGACCTGCAGCATCTACAAGAAACTCACCACCATTCGAGCAGCAACAGCAAGGTTTATGGCATGAGATTCCGAATGGCGTGTCTCAATATGTGCGGCATTGCCGTTCGAGCAATCAGCACCCAATTTATTTCGCGTTCATGCAAGAGACGAACGTGCTGGCCCTTAACAACGTCCGGAACATCTTCCTCGGATACAATGCCGTCTTCGAGCCAGCGTAATGGCAAATGAACTATCTGAGGATTGGCTTTCTCCGTGAGCACATCATCATGGAGCCTTCTCGCCACCTCCGTATCGTTGGAAACTTCGATATTCGCATTTCGCCACTTGGGCCCACATAGGGGATGTAGATCGTCCTGATCTCTTGATGATGAGTTATTTCTAATCTACACCACCGGTGTCTGTCCATCTTATATTAATTATTAATCAAATAAACACATTTGTAGTACAAGTGGTAATATTGACTAAATATTCTCTAGCAATGCATTATTATAAATTATTATAAATGCATATTCAAGACGAAATATTAATTCTTATTATAACCTCCCAGATGTTGTCGGACAACTACTTTGACAGATGAAGTCTCTTGTCAGTTGCCCATTGACTTGCACCCGGGTTTTCTCTTTCTACAAACTTATAGACTTGGGTTTCTCTGACCTGAGGACTCTGCAAATCTTCTGTAGATGTTGGACAACGTGAAAGTCTCAATTAAAACATAACTTTTTTCCAGGTATAGGCTGCACCTTTTCGGACAAAGGAGAGAAGATGGAGGACAGAAATCCGTGACTTACCTCAGAGTGAAATGCAGACAGACGGCAGCGCTGACACATTACATGGAACTTCCTGGTCACAGACTTGGTGGTCGACCTTCCCTAAATCGCTTAATGCTCCGTCCCATTTAATCGGGTCGCCGGCTTCAACTGCCGTCGACCATCTAGCCATGTCACACTTACACGAAGTCTCCAGCTCCGTATCGCCCACTTGGATCGGCGCTGTAGTCGCAGATAGTCTAACCTCGTTGCATCAGTCCGTCACGCTGTTGTATTGCAGCTCACCATGATCGACGATATTCTCGTGAAGATGCTCAAAGCGTCTGAAAGGCGTCTGAAATCCGCATTGCGGTTTTTACCCTAAATAATTGGAGAGAGAGAGTTCAAAGTCCGTATTGTGATATTCCCATAATAAGTTCAAAAAGTGCCTAAAGTCTATATAGTGGTATTTCCAGAAGGAAGTTCTGTGAGTGTCCGAGTTCCGCATTATTCTATTCCCCCGGAACAATTTGGGTGAATGTCAGAGTTTGCATTGTGGTATTCCTTGAGGCAATAATGGGAAGTTTTCAAGCAACAGATTGTAGTATTTCCGGGAACAAGTTCGGAGAGTGTTACAGTTCCGTATTGAGGTTTTTCCAGCATAAAGTTCGGAGAAGTCTGCATTCTGATATTTCCCAGAACAATTTCGGAGAGTATCAAATGTCTGCATTGAGATATATTTGGGAAATTTTCGAGTAGTGTAGAAAGGTGCGTATTTTAGTATTCCCCGAAGCAAATTTGAAGATTTTTCCGAGTTCCGCATTGTGGTATTTCTAAGAACAAGTTTAGGAAGTGTCCGCAGTCCGCATTATGGTAGTTCCCGAAACAAGTTCGAGAAGTGTCTGAAAAGTCCGCATTGTAATATTCCCCGAAATAAGTTCGGAGAGTGCTCAAGATCCTTTTTTTTTTTTTTTTTTGGAATTGCCCAAAGCAAATTGGGAGATTGTTTGAAGTCTGCATTTTGCTAATTCCCGAAGCAAGTTGGCGGAGTGTCCGAGGTTCGCAATATGGTATTACCCGTTGGGGGAGCGTGTCCAAAGTTCACTATGTGGTATTTCCCGGTAACAAGTTTGCATATTGGTATTTTAGAACCATTTCGGAGCGTGCCAGAGATCCGTAATGTGGTATTTGCCTAAGCAATTTCAGGGTGTGTCCGAGGTTCTCATTGTGGTATGTCCCGGAACACGTTTGAGAAGTGTCAGAGGTTCGGAGTAGATTATTCACCTCATTTAACGTTCAAATAAAATTTTCTCTAAGAGAGTCTAATTCTTCTTCTTCTTCAAAAAAAGTTTAACTTTAATTCATACATTCATAAATTCTTATCATTCAAAGTTCAAATATATTATTCCCGAAGTCACATTATTTGTTGTTGTTGTTGTGTCCAATGAAGAGCCTCAGATGTCTCCAGGCATCTCTATCACAGCAGCAGCAATATCCACCATCTTGGGTGTGTAAAGCTGCTGCTCTGGGTCCATGTCAATTTTCTGCAAGACTGCGGCCATTGCTGGGCTGGGCATGGGAATATGTGAGTAGGTGTTAGTTCCACACCAGGACAGTTGTTGCACGTCCTATAGGTTCTTGTGCCATCTGGATGTATTGTCATTCCTTTATAGTGTTTTGTTCTAAGTCTTTTTATAGTTTTTTTTATTCACATTATTTAATTCCTTTAAATAAATAATTCTGAGGTTTTTCATCATTTGATGTTCAAATAATTTATTCTCAAGTTCATATCATTCTCAACGTTCAAATAATTTATTCCCAAAGTGTGTTCTGATCATTCAACGTTCAAATAAATTATATATTTTCCTTCTTAGTCAGGTCATTAAATCTTCAAATAAATTATTTCGAAGTTTTAATTATTTAATATTTAAAAAGAAAAATTTCCGGAGTTCCTTTAACTAAATTATATTCCTGAAGTTCCTATTATTCAACGTTCAAATAAATTATCTTGAAGTTCAGTTCATTCAACAATCAAAAGTTATTTCCGAAGTCAAATCATTTAACATCAAATAAATTGTTTTGAAAAATAGAGCAATCCATAAATAGATATATTTTTGTTGTCAACATAAATACGTTGTAAAACCTTGAAAAAGGTTGGCGTTCATTCAACTGAAATATTGGTAAATAAATAATTATTTTTGATCCAATATATGCCTTTTTAATTAAAAATCAAATAAATTTTCAGATGTTCAAATAGGTTTATCAAATCATTTAATGTTCAAATAAATTATTTAGAAGTTCATATAATTTTACGTTCAAATAAGTTTTCCCGAAGTCAAATCATTTAAAGTCAAATAAAGAGTTGTTCAGATATATAATTCAAAGCGCTCAAATATATTAATCATATACAAGTCATATCAATCATATACTTGTAATTCAAAATTCGAATAAATTATTCAGAAGATTATTCAACGTACTAATAAATATCTGAAGTCAAATTTACCTTCATTGTTGAGCTATCACTTAGTGATACATTTCTATATTTTTAAATCAATTTTAAATTTTGTGTTTGAAATTCCAAGTTTTTTTTTCCGTTCAGATTTTTATAATATCCAATTTATCACTGATCATGGAAATTTTGGGAAATATTTGGCAACTATCGGCGTGATGAAGGAACCGGGATGTTTCTGCGGGAAATTCAAGACTCAAAACATCTAGTTCTGGAATGCCCAATTTTTCGGGATTATAGGGAAAGAAAATTTGGAGGCATCGGACAGCTACATGAATTCGTAGATGAGAAAAAGAACATATAAAAATTTTAATAAATTTTGTACATATATAGATACAACTATCTTTTGAACTGGGAAAGAGAGGGAAGGAAATTTTGATGGAATTGCTTTTGTATGTTTGTCTTTTTTCTCCTTGTATATAGCCAATTTGTTATGATGTAAAGAAATGTATTGACGCAAAAACCCCTAAGTTTAGGATATAGCGTTATAGGTGTAATATATCCGCGTGAAATATTCTGTGAACATTTTATTGCTTCTGTAATTCTCAAGTTGTTATCATCATAGTTGTTTTGAATATATATAATTCGCATTATTTTCTTCTCTCTTTATTGCATTCATTTAATTTAATATTTTTGTGTTTATTTCTTTTGGTTAAATATTCAAATATATATATATATATGTAGTAAACCCGATGTGGAATGTGCTGGGCAGTCGTGGTAGTGGGTGCGTGATGGGATTCCCGCACTGGGACAGCAAGAGACAGAGGCAGGTCTAGATGGTAACTCCAAGAAGGTAGAGGTAGACCACGGACGAAGGCAGCGGACCCGGGCGCCACGGATGCCCTAAGTCTACATCGCGGATAGGGGTGAGAGATCCGACCGACCGTAACGGGGTCGCTCTGAAAACAACTAACTAAACAACTGCCTTTGTCCCATTTCTGGGCTCTTTATATAACTCTGGACGCCCGCATATGTGGCGATTCCTGATTGGCTACTGTAATCACGTTACTTTATGGCGCCAGGTTGTTTTCGTCTGGCCTTTGTCGTCTGGTTTACCTCCACCTTCTTTGTTTTATTGTCACTTCCATTGTTCGATACATATTTTTATATATAGATATGGGGTTATATAATAATTATCAGAAGAAGGTTGTGAACAATTTAACTCAAAAAATACTACATATATATATATATAATAAAAATATATAAAAATAAAAGTTTTCTTTCTTCGTTTCACTAAAGTTATTGCAAATGGCGACGAGGATCTAAGCGTAAGTACCCGAAGAAAAGAATTTGTTTTTGGATTTAATTTTTGATACTCTTGCAAATGGCTCGTTTCCAATTTAGTGAATTTAATGAAGAGTTTGAAAGTTTTAGCACGTTCTTTGAACGTTTACAACAATTTTTAATTTTGGAAGACGCTAGCGAGGACAAAAAGAAGGCGTATCTCCTGACACTTATTGGAGCAAAAGCCTATGAGGTTTTAAAAAACTTATGCAGTCCAGAACTTCCGAAAAATAAGACCTTTGAGGAACTTACTGAAAAATTAAATACTCATTTTTCCCCAAAACGTTCGATCATAGTTCAGCGGTTCATTTTTTTTAAAAGGATGCAAGAAACGGAAGAAAGTGTTTCGCAGTATTTGGTAGCGATTAAGCGGTTGGCAGCAACTTGTGAATTTGGGAACTTTTTGGAGGACTCTCTGAGAGACAATTTTGTGTGCGGATTAAGCGATTCAAGAATACAAAAGAAAATTTTGTCTGAGGGAGATGTTTCCTTGGCTCGGGTGATGGAAATTGCTTTGTCCATGGAGGCGGCAGAACAGAATATTAAATTATTTCATGCAGGGGAATTGGAAAAAAGTGTGGATAAGTTGCGCATTGAAATGCAAAGAGAATCGAAAAATGAAAAAAGAAAATGCAAACATTGTGGAAATTTGCATAGAGACTCTTGTAGATTCAAGGACGCAGTGTGTTTCAAGTGCAGAAAAAAAGGTCACATTGCCCCAGTATGTAGGAATCATGAAGTATATCTTATTAGGGAACAGGCGAGCCAACAGAATAGGATACATCAGATGGGTGATCAGAGAGAGACGGAGGAATTGATCCAAAAAATTACATGCATGAGGACACCACACGATTATAGAATAAATACTATAAGTGACCCTCCCTATACCATAAGATTGAAAGTCGAGGAAAATTTTATAGATTTTGAATTGGATACGGGAAGTTGTCTAACCTTGATATCGGATCTCTGAGTTGAGGTCATTTCTTGGATTGGTGAATTATTATGGAATATTTATTCCAAATCTACCGGATCTATTGAGGCCTCTTCACGAGCTGCTTCATAAAAAGAATTGCTGGAGCTGGACCAAGGAGTGTGAAGAGGCTATTGAAAAGTGCAAAAGTAGCATTACCTCTGAAAGGGTTTTAGTTCCGTACGACACCACATTGCCTTTGTTTTTGGCCACGGATGCATCCCAGATTGGAATTGGCGCGGTTCTGTCTCATGTCATCGGAGGCCAGGAAAGACCGATCATGTTTGCCTCTCGGACCCTATCAGGAGCCGAGCGCAACTATTCTCAGATTGAGAGGGAAGCTCTCGCAATAATTTATGGAGTGACCAAATTCCATCAGTTTATCTATGGGAGACGTTTTACCCTGATAACGGATCATAAGCCGCTAGTGTCTATTTTAGGCCCAAAATCGGGAATTCCCACTTTATCAACTTCGAGATTACAGAGATGGGCGATAATTCTGTCTGCTTATACCTACGATATCAAGTTTAAAAAAACTCAAGATCATGGAAATGCAGATCTTCTGTCACGTCTTCCAGTTGAGAGTGGGGAAACTTCGAGACTGGATAACATTTATGCACTGTCCTACATGGGGTTGTTATCATCATAGTTGTTTTGAATATATATAATTCGCATTATTTTCTTCTTTATTGCATTCATTTAATTTAATATTTTTGTGTTTATTTCTTTTGGTTAAATATTCAAATATATATATATATATATATATTAAGAAAAAGGCATCTCCTTATCGTGCAACTGAATATATTAATAAAAATATATAACAATAAAAGTTTTCTTTCTTCGTTTCACTAAAGTTATTGCAATAGTATATTAATAAAGTTAATTAATTAATTTAAAAAATCGAAGTAGAATTAGATGATTGCACATGGTTCAATTCTCAACAAAATATTCTCTTTAAAACATTTATCGCAAAACAGCAGAGGGGCAGTTGTAGGTCACGTCTTCATCTTGGTCGCTAGTCCAACTTTTTTCTAACAACAACATGCCAAAGCTGCTGTTGGGCTTTGTCACCGACTCGAGGCCGCTAGATGGCGTCTAGTTTTGACGCTTATTTTGACGAGAGACTTGTGCTTTTATAGATCAATTTCCTCCCAGCAATATTTCCATCTATATTAAACAAAAATATTTATTCATTGTAATAAAGCCTGTCATTTTCAATAGCAGCCAGCCATCTTTTTGACAGGTTTTCAATTTACTGATGATTCCATTTTCGAGGTTTGGAGTCGAAAAATCGGCCATCGAGGAACAAGCTCGTAGTGTACAATACTATTTATATAGCAAATGAAACCATTTAGACGCGAATGTTTCTTTCAAACATATATCAAACCTTCAGTGTAGCATATATAAGCAGAATGATATATCCAATACAGTATTAGAGCTCTAAAGAAGCGGTCTGTCAGATTAAATTGGCGAAACTGCTGGGAGGGCTCACCAGTGATGAGAAAAGCCCTCCCAATATTTTTCATCGCAGTAAGGACAGTAAAGGTTTGATTTATGTGTGAAAGAAACATTAGCGTCTAAATGTTTTCATTTTCTATATATAGATGGCGCGTTATTGCTTTGTATTACTCCCATTTATGTTCCACCCCATACAGTCGTCATTTTATGACCAAAGCGATCCTGTTTAACTACAGGTTCAGCCTTTTGATAACAGGGTATCCATTGTCTTCTTGTGTCGGGGTTACGAATATAGATCCACTTTTAATCCCCAGTTATATACAATCTGCTTCCAAAACCAAAGATCTTGCCAATTTTCTAACAATCGTTTACACATATCGACTCGTCTCTGGAACTGGGCTAGAGTCAGGTCGTGGGGATCTTTACTTCCATACAGACAATTGGTAGTTTAATATACCTCATGACTGGAACTAGACCTGATATTGCCTACGCAGTCAGCAGAGTTAGCCAATTTATGAACAACCCAGGACCTTCACATTGGACCGCAGTAAAGAAAATATTTGGATGCTTAAAAGCTACGAAAAACATCGGTATTTGTTTTGGTGGGAGTTCCTGCACTACATCTCTGATAGGTTTTTCCGATGCTGATTTTGCTGGAGACCTAGACACAAGAAAATCAACCACCGGATATGTGTTCATGTTGAATAATGGACCTATTTCTTGTGCAGTCAAAAACAGAATTGTGTGTCTCTGTCAACAACAGAATCTGAATATATTGCGGCTTCCAAAGCAACGAAAGAAGCAATTTGGCTGAGACAACTTCTGTTGGACACCAGCACCGCCACTCAAGTATAACACGTGACCGGAAGGATGACGTCGGCACCCCCCCCCCCCCCTCCAACTGACAGTAAAAAGTTTAGCCTAACGACGCTGTTGCTTGTTTACCTTCTACGGAGGATGTAACCTCTTTGTTTCTTCTCTTTCCCTTTTTAATCTTTATATAACCTATGCTTTAATAAATTAGTTAGTGCAAGGCTCTTGTCCTAAGTGTAACCAAGTACCTTGTCTACACCCCTACAAGAAAAGATTATGAGACTGATTGGAGCTGCCTGAAGCATTGAACGGTAAGCCTATTTTTTGTTCTCTCTCCCCCCCTTCAGTGGACGCCATCTTATAATGGAAGCTAACGAAAGTTTAACGAAAATTACCAAGCTAAATGGATTAAACTATTCCTCATGGAGCTTCCAAATTAAGCTCATTCTGATGGACAATGACTTATGGTCAATTGTTGACCCAGGCGAAGTCAAACCCGAGGGAGGGGATGTTGGTCTAATCAACAAATTTAATACGAGACAGAATAAGGCTTTAGCAAAGATATGTCTCTCTATTGGTGAGGAGCAGCAGAACCATATCAGACATCTAAATTCCCCCAAAGAAGTTTGGGATGAATTACAAAGACTTTATGCACCCAGGGATAGCAAACACAGAATTCTCTAACTGCGTCGAAAGTTGTACTCCTAGAAATTCTGTCAACATGTGAACATGAATGCCTATTTGGGAAGCACAAATCTAATAGTGAGTGAACTCACAGGTGTAGGGGATAAAATTGAAGACGGTGATCTAAGCATGCTAATTCTTTGTGGAATGCCCGAGGACTGGGATAATGTTATATCAACAATGTGTAACTTACCAGAGTCAGAGTTCACCAGTGCCAACATCAGACGTAAATTGTTAGCTGAGGCAGAGCGCCGGTATGCTACAACAAATGAAGGGATGGGTGCACTGTCAGTCAGGAACTCTAACAAGAAACAATTCCCTCATGAACATCAAGGTTCTAAAACTGTTAGAAAATGTTTCGGATGTGGGAAAACAGGGCATATTGCACGGGACTGTTTCAAACTGAAAAAGAATAACGGTAAACAACAGGAAAATGGAGCGATACATCAACATCACGAAGCAAAGAACTTGAATGTGATGTATAATGCAGTTGTATCAGAAGAGGATACGTGGGTAATTGACTCAGGTGCCACGCATCATATGACTCCGAACAGAAGGTATTTTTCCACGTTGAATGACGAGAATGTAGGACAAGTGACCACCATTGATGGTACATCACATTCAAACATAGGAAGAGGTAATGCTCAAGTAGATCTGATCAACAATTCTGGACAACTTAGAAGCATAGTTGCTCAGAATGCAATGTTCATACCTGGGATCAGACATGGTGTACTCTCTGTTCTACAAATTGTGGAAAATGGTCATGAGGTTATCTTCGACAAGAAGGGATGTCATATCTACGACAATGATCATAACTTGATGATCAGAGCAGAGAAGAGAGGAAGGCTCTATCTCGTCAGGACTGCTCCGTCCAGATTTCCAGAATCAGGAGAATGTTCAGATTCCATTGCTCAAACCAACAATTTTCGTAAATTCCCACTAAAGTTATGGCATCAGAGACTCATGCATATCAACTATGACACCATAGTAGACATGATGAAAAGAGAAGTTGTCATTGGTTTGAACTGTCAGGCTGGAAAACCTGATAAGTGCTCTGATTGTATGATTGGAAAATAGACAAAAAGACCTTTCCCCCCCCTGAATTTGAGATCTACCAAGGAAACTCAGACACTAGCCCTTGTTCACTGTGATCTAATGGGACCGTTCAACATTGAGAGCTGGGGTGGATCAAGATTTGTCTTGACCATCATTGATGACGCATCAAGATATACAAGGGTATATTTCCTCAAAAGGAAGGGCGATACTCTAGAAAAATTCAAGGAATAGATGAAAGAAGCTGAAAATCAGACGGGATTTTCTCTCAATAGGATCCGTACAGATAACGGACTAGAGTTCTGTTCATCTCCTTGGGATATTTTCACGAAGGCCCATGGTATAGTACATGAACGCACCATGGTCTACACACCTGAACAGAATGGTGTCGCCGAACGCATGAATAGGACTTTGCTGAACTTAGTGAGGAGTACTGTGAACAGTTGCAATCTGCCAACCGCCTCTTGGGCAGAGCTCACCAACACAGCAGCATACTTGAGAAATCGTGTTACAAACAGACACAATGAAGAGAAAACGCCTTTTGAATTGTGGTTTGAAAAAAAGACCTGCTCTGCAACATCTGAGAGCAATCGGCTGCGAAACCTTTGTTCATGTTCCAAAACAAAGAAGGAATTCGAAGCTTCAGCCAATAGCCACTAAAGGAATTCTCGTGGGTTATTCTCTACAGGGACGAGGTTGGAGAATCTGGATTCCTGAAAAACGCCAAGTGGTGGAATCTAGAAATTGTGTATTCAAAGAAGAAATCCTCTATAAACAGCCCAAAAGAGAAAGGGATACTCTACCATCTGTCCATTTCTCCTCGAAAGAGGCCTCCTTTCAAGAAGAAAGTAATGCAGATCAACCAGTAGACCGAGAAACTGAAGAACTGATTGGAACTACAGGTGGAATAGATCAGCTATCTGAGACTCTCCCAGAGAACCTGAGAAGCCATCCAATGACACTCCGAAGTCATGGAAAGACGGCAGAATCTCCGGAAGAGGATAATAGTGGTGGACAGATAAATGCCACAAGTGCAGAGGACAATAACCCCACTTATGAAGAAGCCATGAACAGCCCTGAGGTAGCTAATTGGATAGAAGCCATTGGAGAAGAAAGGGAATCGCTCGAAAGACATGATGTATGGCAACTGCAGGAATTGCCGAAAGGTATCAAACCTTTAAAATGTAGATGGGATTTAAATAAGAAAATCAATGCACACACAGTGGATGGTACCACTAGATACAAAGCACGTCTAGTCGCCAAAGGCTTCACTCAACGTAGAGGAATTGACTACAACGAAGTCTATACTCCTGTTTCCAGTTTTGAAACTATAAGGCTATTAACGGCGATAGCAACAGAAAAGGACTGGTTCATTGACCAATTCGACGTGAAGAGTGCTTATCTTCATGGGACACTCAATGAGACTATTTACATGGAACAACCTGAATGCTTCAAGAAACCAGGAGAAGAAAACTTGTTCTGCAAGCTTAAGAAATCAATCTATGGATTAAAACAGAGCGGAAGATGCTGGAATAAATTCTTAAACAACTTCACGAAATAGGATTCCAACATAACCCAATTGATCCGAGCATCTACGAAGTTGAACTTGAAGAAGGAAGGATCATTCTCTCAATCTATGTGGATGACATCTTTGCCATTTCAGAGAATCAAGCAGCGAGAAACAAATGCAGAGAACTCTTAAATTCCAGTTTTGAAGTGAAGTATCTAGGACCAATTTCTCATATGCTTGGAGTATCCTTCAAGAAGTCAGAAGATGGAAGTATGACTCTTTCTCAAAGTAACTACATAGAAGAACTGCTTCAACGTTTCAGACTACAGGATGCAAAAGGTGTCTCGACTCCAATGGAAACCAATCTTGACCTAAGTGTAAGGAAAAATGGAAATTC
This sequence comes from Cordylochernes scorpioides, assembly GCA_030710605.1. Taxonomy (NCBI): domain Eukaryota; kingdom Metazoa; phylum Arthropoda; class Arachnida; order Pseudoscorpiones; family Chernetidae; genus Cordylochernes; species Cordylochernes scorpioides. The sequence goes on from CP092872.1 coordinate 63,139,045, forward strand.
CAATGAGCGGTTTCCATACCGTGAACTGATCGGAGGACTGTCATACCTTTCTCATAGAACCAGGCCCGACATCGCCTACGCAGTCGGGATCCTATCCAGATACTGTGATAACTACACAAGAAAACACTGGGAAGCTGGGAAACGCGTGCTGCGTTATCTGAAGAGCACCAAGGACTTTGGCATAACTTACAGATCCACTGGCAAACCTTTGATTGCCTTTTCGGATGCAAGTTGGGCCTCAGACATTGTAGACCGAAAAGGAGTATCTAGACATCTCATCATTTTAGCTGGAGCACCAATAATTTGGAGAAGCACCAAACAAACAGTTACCGCTTTGAGTACTATGGAATCGGAATACATTGCACCGTCATCAGCTGTGAAGGACATCACATGGGTACGGAATCTGATGAAACAGCTGAAAATGTCAAGTTTGATTTGTGGAGAAACAAAAGTATTCTGCGACAACCAAGCTGCAATTTCCCATGCGGAAAATTACATCGACAAATCGAAAACTAGACATTTTGCCGTAAAGTACCATTTTGTTCGAGAAAAGATCTCAGAAGAAGCAATCGAACTTTTCTACACTCCGAGTGCAGAGAACCCTGCTGACTTCCTTACCAAGCCTCTTGCTAGAAGCCAGCATGAAAAGTACTGTAGAGCGCTGATGGACTATCGGAATAAACGCCCAGCTGAAGTTATTCTGGGAGGGGATATGTTGGACACCAGCACCGCCACTCAAGTATAACACGTGACCGAAAGGATGACGTCGGCACCCCCCCCCCCTCCAACTGACAGTAAAAAGTTTAGCCTAACGACGTTGTTGCTTGTTTACCTTCTACAGAGGATGTAACCTCTTTGTTTCCTCTCTTTCCCTTTTTAATATTTATATAACCTATGCTTTAATAAATTAGTTAGTGCAAGGCTCTTGTCCTAAGTTTTACCAAGTACCTTGTCTACACCCCTACAAGAACTTCTACGCGAGCTACATCAAGAACAAGTAAAGCCTACAACAATTTTTTGCGACAATCAAAGCTGCATAAGACTTGTTCACAACCCAGAATACCACAAAAGAACTAAACATATTGATATTTCGTATCACTTTATCAGAGATCATTTTCAAAAAACATGCAATTGACCTTCTTTATGTCTGCTCCAATGATCAAGCTGCAGACATATTTACGAAAGCTCTACCTCCAGAAAGGTATAGAAGACTAAGAAGCCAACTTGGACTGTTTGAAACAACAAAGTGCTCGTTAGGTGGGAATGTTGGAGAGAGTTAACTTCGCACACCGGCTGTTGCTTAGCAACGCCAGCTTCCTACCAGACATCACGTGACCTGGCGCCACTCCGACCGGCCGTACCTGTATAGTTTCAGTTTGCTTTTGTTGTCTGCCACTGCGCTTGCCTTTTTTGACTCTCTTTGTTCCTTGTCATCTTAATATAATATTATTGTTAATTAAACAATACTTTTGAGATCCAGCCTCTGATTCTCTTACACTTTAGCTCTCTACTAGAATATGAAATGTTATTCTAAACCCTATTACGTTATTTCAATTACGTGGGCACGCTCATCGACCTTGGGACCGAATTTATTTATTTAAACACTATTTATATTGTAAAATAAATTAAGCTTCCAGGGTTAAATTTCTTGTACAACTTTTTATTTTCAAGCTTTCGGACTTTCCAGTACTTCAACAGGATTATCACTTTAACAATTTAATAATAAATACATTTTTATATACACGTTATTATATACATATTTTAAATACCTACTATATAATGAGAGAAAAATATTCTACATTATTTCTGTTTGAAAAACAAATTCTTTTGAAAATATATGTGCATGGTGGATGATACGTTCTGGTTGAATGATATCTCGAGACTTCAAATTAAATTTTATAACTTCGTGAACTATTGTGTGTGTTATATATAATTTAAAAAAATATATTTAAAAACAGTTTATTGACATCTAGTCAACAGTAGGGAGAAAGGTTACAGTTTAAAATATTTACATGAAAAAGATCAGCCAGGTGTTCTTCCCCACCGCGATAGAGTCCTCCTCCAGGCGATGACGGGGTCCTCGATGGCCATGCCCAGACCGACCTGGACGAAGTACCGATTGATTCTCGATTTCGCCGATGCGAGGATGGCCAGTTCGTCGTCTACCAGGTCAATCCCGAAGATCCAGGCTTGTAGATCAGGGGGTCTGCCGACGACCTGGAAGGCCTCGCGGACGAGGGCCTGATGTTAGGGCAGCTCCAGTACCGATGGCCCAGGGAGCCATCGGGGGATCCGCAAGCAGGGCAGGAAGGACCGGCAGATGCTGGATGGTCGGGGTGAGGCAGGGCATGGAGGGCCAATCGCTGGCCGATGTCGGCATTATGCCCCGAGAAGGCCCCGCACCGCAGCAAGGTCCAACTCACTCTTGCAGGCACGTCGACTATGGGCTGCCACCTCGCGATGAGCCGGGCGATCGGCAGGGCCGCCAGGCGGGGGCGTTCCAGGGCGCGGCGGGCCGAGCGGGTGGTGGTCTTGGTTAGGGCCCTTGTTGTCCCGCGTAGGACAACGGCCTCAGCCAGACTAGACTCCTTGTAGCTCCCCTGGAGGTTCTCCGCCACGATGTTCCGGCAGAAGGCGGCGAGGGCCGCGGCGTCAGCGAGGGCGGAGCGCGTGGGGCGGACGATGGAGGGGTTGCCCAGGTCTCGGACTCGAGCGCCGACCCAGCGGGCGGGAGCCAGGAGATTCGGTGGGCGGAAGAACCGGCAGCCGCCGATGATGGGAAGGCCCAGCAGCTGGGTTGTCGGAGCCACCCGGTGGTTGAGGGTCAGAATGCCGGAGATGCCCTCCCAGATCCGAAGGAGTCGGGTGCCGTCGGGTGGAGGTCTCATCCAGGCGCCGCTGGTGACCAGCCAGGAGAAACCGTTCCTACCTCCTCGGAGCGCGACCTGGACCCCTTTAGGCACGCGAGATGGAGCTGCGTGCCTATATCCATCAGGCCGATCCCGCCCGCGACCATGGGTCTCGCCAGGATGCCGGCAGGAAGCCATGCCGTGTGGTCGGGTCTTCAGATGAAGCTCGACACGCGAGCCTGCAGCTTCGAGATGGTCGTGGCCTCTGGCAGGTACGCGTGGAGGTGGTACTGGATGGTGGAGAGTACCAAGGAGTTAGCGGCCCTGGCTTGCCCGACGAGGGAGAGGCTGCGGGTGAAGGGCGTCGCCTTTCGGCAGGCAGCTTCCAGGAGGGCCAGAAGATGTTGTTCTCGGTGCGCAACGGAGCTCCTCGTGGCGATGCTCGTCCCCAGGACCTGGATGGAGGTGTTAGACTAGGAGGCACCGAGGGGAGAGTCTCCGCGCTCGCGCCAAGTTCCGCACCAGAGGCCCGCGCTCTTCCCGTAGTTCACGGCAATCCCAGAGGCTCGTTGTAATTCCTCGAAGACCGCCGCGATTCCGGCGAACATCTCGTCGCGATGGACGAGGAGGACGATGTCGTCGGCGTAAGCGATGACGTTGCCCGTACCGAGGATCGTCTCCAGGCGACGTAGCAGCGGCCCCGTAGCGATGCTGAAGAGCGCAGCGCTGACGGCGCAGCCCTGCCTCACGCCATTCAGGAGATGGAAAGCAGCGGTCTGGAAGCCCCCGGCCCGTATCGTCGCGTCCGCCCCGGCGTAGAGCAGGAGGATCCAGCCCACGAAGGCCGGTGGGAGGCGCAGGGACACCAGGAGGGACACCAGGAAGCCGCGGTCCAGGCAGTCGAAGGCGGACTGAAGGTCGATGGATACGACGGCGATCGGCGAGCCCTCGGCAGTAGCCTCCTCGAAGCGTCTTTGACCTGGGCGATGTTCCAGGAGGGGGACCTCCCGGGCACGGCGTAGGTCTGGCACTCCGGCACCAGGGATGGCAGGCCAAGGAGGATGGATGGAAGCGAGGACCCTGTAGTCGGCCGAGAGCAGCGAGATGGGCCTGTAGCTACCCAGGCCGCGGTCGCCGCGGGCCTTCGGGACCAAGCAGATCTCGCTCCGGCGCGTCGATGTAGGCAGGGCACCGCAGAGCTGGGAGGCCGCGAAGATTCGCTGGGGGACCCCAGCGAAGAAGTCCTCGAAGACGGCGAGGAGCTCGCAGGGCAGGCCGTCCCAGCCGGGAGCTCTTCCGCGAGGGAGGCGGCGGATGGCGGTGGCGATCTCGTGCGCGGAGATTTCGGCTCGGTGGAGAGGGTCTTCCTCGCCCAGCTCGATGGGGATGGTCGTCCCATCAATGAAGGCGGCTCCTGCAACTGGATCGCAGGTCGGGCGGGCGAAGCGGGGCCAGAAGAAGGCATGGGCCTTCCGCCGCATCTCGAGGCCCTCGATGACGCGGCCGTTATCGTCCCTGACGACGCTGACAGGGCGTCAAAGATGAACCGCGCGCGCGAGGTCCGGCAGTGACGGATAGTCGGCCTGGACGGAGGAGGCCTCAAACTGCGCCGCGATGAATCTCTGGGCTCGGGTGACGTATCCGTCGCTGGCAGCGGGGCGCGGGTCGTGGAGAGATCTGGCTTCTGCTAGCAGCCCCGCTTTGATCGTGGTTCATCTGTCCCATAGGATTCTGTCGGGTGCTCGGCTTGTGTTATATATAGAAGAGTGCCTACATCTATGGGATAGTATTTGACAATATTGTTTCGCATGTTTCTGATATTTCAATGCATCTGTTTTTTTTTGCTGTTTGGTTATCATAGATTATATTAAAAGTCATTGGTATTTACTATGAATATTGTCATAATACACTATCGGTTGAGATAAGTTAAATGTATGGCTTGTTTCTATTTATATTGGTATATCTATATATATATATAAATGAATGTTTGTATGTTTGTTGGTTTGTATGTCCGGTATACAAATTCGCAGTAGTTCACTAATTCAAACCTAAATTTCCATACATAGGTAAAAAATAACGGGGATGACGATAGGCTATTTTAAAAAATATATAAATCAATTATTAAAACTATATACAGTATTCAAATTATTCTACTTAGCTCACGAGCAGCGCCCTCTAGAACGCTCAGGCGACCTGCCGGCGGCGCGCGCCCGTTGGCTGCCGGCGAGCACGTGACTTCCCTGTGCGCGCGCATGGCTGTCGGCGAGGGCTGTTTCACGCGACCGCCCGCCCGCCATGTTTTATGTGTTTGAATAAAACATTTAATCGTGTAAACCCGGGCGTTGCCCGGGTCATTCGTCTAGTTAAAAATAAAGAAGGCATCTCCTGACCACGAGCACATGTGCTTTTTAGATGGCAGAGCGCCATCTAGTGGAGCAAAAATAAACTAAACGTTTATTTAGCTTGCTCCGTGATACTTGGCCAACCCAATTTCTTGATAAATCAAGAAAAGTCATCCACGAACGCGTTTCGCGCTGTTGACGCTCGTCAGCGTGGAGTAGACTGTAACCACTGCGACTAAAAAGATTTTTGTTCCCAATGGCTTCTTCAGAAATCAAGAAATGGGTATTTAAGGCCAAATTTGCGTAAAGACGCTTAACAAATGAAAACAATAGAAAAAATTAAAAGATAAGTGGGTCAGGTGTTGATATTAAAAATAAAGAAGGAATTTCCTGACCACGAGCACATGTGCTTTTTAGATGGCAGAACGCCATCTAGTGGAGCAAAAATAAACTAAACGTTTATTTAGCTTGCTCCGTGATATTTGGCCAACCCAATTTCTTGATAAATCAATTTCTTGATTTCTCAAGAAGCCATTGGGACCAAAAATCTTTTTGGTCGCAGTGGTTAGTCTACTCCACGCTGACGAGCGCCAACAGCGCGAAACGCGTTCGTGGATGACTTTTCTTGATCTATCAAGAAATTGGGTTGGCCAAATATGGTATATTGGTATATATTTGAATAATTTGGTTTTAAATTGGGCTTCCGCTTTGGGAACGAACTTTTGATAGACTGGTAGAAATACAAACAACATAATGGGAGGGGTGGTATTTTATTTTGCTAGGGACTTCAGACTAAAATTACCTGTTATTGTCAAAGGCAATCGATCAGTCGAGGGTGATGCATGCCTTGAACGCTCTCATATTTGGGGCCGTGTCGTTATCTCTCTAAGAACGAATAAAATCTAACGGCGACGATATTTCCTTTATTAAAACGATATAATCTTGGCA
>CP092872.1:63145283-63176215 GCA_030710605.1 Cordylochernes scorpioides
AGCTTTCGGACTACGACGTCTTTCAATAGGCTGTAATACGAATATAAGAAACTAAAGAAGATATAGGATGTAAATCGATTTTTAAAACTAAATACAATCAAAATGGAAATGTTGAAAGGTTTAAGGCAAGATTGGTTGCTAAAGGTTTTGATAGAAATATGGTGAAGATTACAACGAAACCTTTGCCCCTGTGACAAAATTGACTACATTAAGAACTATGTTTTCTATCGCTGCATCTAAAAAATAAATCATTAGACATTATGACATTAAAACAGCCTTTCTTTATGGGGAGTTGATGGAAGAGATATACATGGATCAACCAGAGTGATATATTCATATAGGGAAGGAAAATCTAGTTTGTAAACTTAACAAATCAATTTATGGGCTAAAACAATCAGCAAGATCCTGGTACCAGAAAATTAATGAAATTTTAAGGACTTTAGGATTTCTTTCAAGCAAAGTCAGATCCCTGTCTTTATACTAATAGACAATTTGAAGAAATGATTTATTTGCTCATATATGTAGATGAATTTTTGATTTGTTGAATCTCAAATGATTATATTAACGAGGTCAAGTCAAAGCTTTCTGAACATATTCAATTGAAGGATCTGGGTGATGCCACTCATTATCTAGGAATTCAGATTGAAAAAGATATTGATGGGAACATTCTACTGCATCAGAAGTTGAAAATATTGAGAATTTTAGACAAATATGGAATGAGCAGTTCTAAGGGCGTATCCACTCCTATGGAAGTAGGATATTTAAACATAAAAGAAAATAGACCTTTACCGTCAAATGAGAAATATAGAAAATTTGATTGGTGAATTGATGTATATCGCCAACTGTATCAGGCCTGACATCTCTTCTTGAATTGGTATTTTGAGTAGAAGAGTAGTCAAACCTAATGAACATGTTTGGAGAGCGCTTAAGATAATTTTGGGGTACTTGAAAAGCACTTCGGACCTAGTATTGGTGTTTGAAACTTCATCTTCGGTTGAACTAACTGCATACACTGACGTAGATTGGGGTAATGAAAAGGACAGAAAGTCTACTACAGGATATATTTATAAGTTGGGAACTAATCTGATCACGTGGGTTAGCCAAAAACAAAACTCAGTTTCCATTTTTCGACAGAAGCAGAATATGTGGCAGCAGCAACAGCCGCTCAAGAAGTAATTTGGTTTGAATTGCTGATGTCAGATTTTGGATTTGAAATTAAAAAACCTATTATCTTAAAAAAAAAAAATGAAGATAGAGTTTTATAAAATTACTAAATTAAAAAAAAAATTAACTGCTAGGGCAAAGCATATTGATATAAAGTTTCATTTAATCAAGGACTTAATATCTAATAATTTTCTTTCTCTGAACTACTGTCCAACTGAAAGGATGTTAGCACACATCTTGACCAAGCCACTTCCTAAGAATAAGTTTCAAGAGTTGAGACAAGGAATTGGACTCATCACCTACAGCCATTGGGAAGGGGATTGTTGGAATATTACAGAGTAACAACGGCTATAGATGAGAATGAGTTTGAAAAGGAACTTGTATGTATATAATGTTTATTGTTTTTGTTGTTTTCACGTAAAAACATATACCAAGATTTGTTTTGTATAATTGCTATTAATAATAAATAATATGCAATCTTGAATTGGTTACGGATTCATCCTTCTTACTTACTTTATTTACATAACAGTTGTCGTGTGTAAAATGAAGAGCCTCAAATGTCTCCATACATCTCTATCATGGCAGTCGCAATGTCCACTATATTGGGTGTGTAAAGCTGCTGCTCTGGGTCCATGTCAATTTTCTGTTGTTGTTGTCGTGTCTAATGAAGAGCCTCAAATGTCTCCATACATCTCTATCATGGCAGTCGCAATGTCCACTATCTTGGGTGTGTAAAACTGCTGCTCTGGGTCCATGTCAATTTTCTGTTGTTGTTGTCGTGTCCAATGAAGAGCCTCAAATGTCTCCATACATCTCTATCACAGCAGTCGCAATGTCCTCTATCTTGGGCGCGTAAAGCTGCTTCTCTGGGTCCATTTCAATTTTATGTTGTTGTTGTCGTGTCCAATGAAGAGTCTCAGATGTCTCCATACATCTCTATCACAGCAGTCGCAACGTCCACTATCTTGGGAGTGTAAAGCTGCTGCTCTGGGTCCATGTCAATTTTCTGTTGTTGTTGTCGTGTCCAATGAAGAGCCTCAAATGTCTCCATACATCTCTATCACATCAGTCGCAATGTCCACTATCTTGGGTGTGTAAAGCTGCTGCTCTGGGTCCATGTCAATTTTCTGTTGTTGTTGTCGTGTCCAATGAAGAGTCTCAGATGTCTCCATACATCTCTATCACAGCAGTCGCAATGTCCACTATCTTGGGTGTGTAAAGCTGCTGCTCTGGGTCACTGTCAATTTTCTGTTGTTGTTGTCGTGTCCAATGAAGAGCCTCAAATGTCTCCATACATCTCTATCACAGCAATCGCAATGTCATCTATCTTGGGTGTGTAAAGCTGCTGCTCTGGGTCCATGTCAATTTTCTGTTGTTGTTGTCGTGTCCAATGAAGAGTCTCAGATGTCTCCATACATCTCTATCACAGCAGTCGCAATGTCCACTATCTTGGGTGTGTAAAGCTGCTGCTCTGGGTCACTGTCAATTTTCTGTTGTTGTTGTCGTGTCCAATGAAGAGCCTCAAATGTCTCCATACATCTCTATCACAGCAATCGCAATGTCCACTATCTTGGGTGTGTAAAGCTGCTGTTCTGGGTTCATGTCAATATCCTGCAAGGCTGCGGCCATTGTGTTTTGGTGTTATTTATAATAATATATTATAAATGTTATTGATTTATCTCTCAAAACACTAAAAAATACGATTTAATATGTAAATAATTAATACTTCCTTTCTTTTTTGTATAAATATTACTTTTAATTTAAATATATTTTAATCTCTCTAATACGAGAAATGATGTGTATATATAGTTTAAATACATGTAGATAAAATAATTTGAACATTTACACGCAAATATCTACACAGGATGATATCTACACTGTGTTTTTTAATAAATAAATAAATATTAGAAAAATGTTGTCTAATACATTTCTAAACAAAATACGGATTCCTATTACATTATTTACATATGTTGAGTTGATAATTCTAAAAGATTAGTTGTGCAAATTTAAAAGAGATGGGATAGAGGTGTGTTATAATGTAATTATTTCGTAAACACATTTTTAAATATTTAACCAAACATTTTAAAACAAAAATAATTTGAAATACTGAACACTCTGACAAGAGACAATATAGGATGTATTGTCAAAACACAATAAGAACGCAATTGATATATTAACAAAAAGTTTTATTGAATCATATAAATTATATATTGGCATTACAGACAACAACACATTTATATAATAATTATATAATGATAATAATGATAAAATAATAATAATAATAATAATAATAATAATAAATGCATATATTATAAAAAGAAAAATGTTACCATATTGGTTATACGGGTATATACAACTTTGCCATTCCAATTGTATTTTGGTAAACATTAAAAAAATCAATGAACGATAGCGAAACATGCATGGTGGGATAGAAAGTTTCATGTTGTAATGTTCCTCTCTCTTCGATTAAATAAATAAATATACTTTACCAAATTAAGAAACAAATTTTAATTATATATCTTTCTAATGTTATATATATACTTTTGAATATATTCATAACAACAACAATTACAGTGCTTCCAAATCCAAAAATAAATTAATTAAACAGAGTACATTATAATATAATTATAAGGTATATTACACATGTTAATCCAGGAGTCGACTGTAGGGAAAGTTCAACTTTTGGGTCAGAGAACTTTTGGTCTGTGAGGGTGATTGCTTCTGATAAGAAGAAGATGCTCTCTTTATAATTCACACTTAATAAGAAAGAAGATGAGAGAGAAAGATTAAAACTTCTTTTTTATATCGTCCATATAAGATTATATAAGGTTAAATACAGAATTGAAAATATAGGAATAAATAGAGAGAGATTGAGATTGAAACTGATTTATTACAATGCCCATATAAGATTATATAAGGTTAAATACAGAATTGAAAATATAGGAATAAATAGAGAGAGATTGAGATTGAAACCTATTTATTACAATGTCCATATAAGATTATATAAGGTTAAATACAGAATTGAAAATATAGGAATAAATAGAGAGAGATTGAGATTGAAACTGATTTATTACAATGCCCAAATAAGATTATATAAGGTTAAATACAGAATTGAAAATATAGGAATAAATAGAGAGAGATTGAGATTGAAACCTATTTATAACAATGTCCATATAAGATTATATAAGGTTAAATACAGAATTTAATAAATATGAATAAATAGAGAGAGAGAAGAGATCTACATAAAATGCCATTTATTGATCTACAATTTTTATTTTGGTTTAAACTGATGTCATTTTTGCTTGGATTTCTTTCTTTACTTCCAGTCTCAAGCTTATCAGATGCCTTAAAACTTCAGAAACATTGTAATGTCATTAGAAGGATCGTAAACAAGATCTCTCTTGACCGTTTGTGACTAAATATTATTTCAATTCACCTCACTCTCTCATATAATTTTATATTATAGGTAATCAATATTAAAAAGGAAAATATGCTAACCGAGATGCACGGTGAATTCTGTGGCCACTGGACATGCGTCGGACCTGGAGGCTGTTGTTGGGCTCTGCCATGTCTGGAATATAGATGATCCATCAATGCTTCCTTCCTGTGGTGAATCTGTATAAGACCGGCGGTCTTAATAAACCTGTATATATGTAGGTGATGTAGAGTTCTGATGACTTGGGAGATGTTGATATGGGCTCTCGTATAGTAAATTGATTAGACAATCAAGAATAAGATGTAGATAGAAATATGGCCATGGAATATCTGGCTATACGCGCGCTGATAACTATACTCACGACACTAAATTACATTGCTGTGTTTAGTCAAACTGGTCTCACTTTTTTCACTTTATATTTGGTGAGTGATTCTCGACTGTCCAAGAGGCCCTGACAGAAAAAGGTGCATTATTGTCAGTTCTGGACTCTACTGTCTACCCTGGCTGTGAACACTCTGTCGCTACAATCTTTATATATATAAGAATTCCATTTGATACTCAACCAAAGGCACAATTGAATGTCAAGTTAGAATGCAAGGCGTATATGGCATGTATCTAATTTCAAATGTATGTAAAATATAATAAAAAATATTTCACCATAAAATTTTAATAATTCTTATATATAAGGTTGTCCGAAAAGTTCGTGTGTTTCTTATTACTTGGAGAATAATATTATTTAGGCTAAATACATAATAATACTTAATACAATTACTTTTTACATAATACAAAGATATTATAGATAACGATGAATAATATTATGGCGAATAATATTGGTATTTCAATTTTTTGCAAGGTATTACAATTTACAAGGTATTTTGGTATTACAATTTTTAGAAACAACCTTGTACTATATAATATTTACAGAACATTTAGAGTTGTGAATTTTTTAAAATTCAAAACTTCAAATTTTATTTATTACAAGTTTAATCATAGAACAGTAATGAGACACCTACATAAAAGTATTAAAGTTAAATTAATATATGAGAATATATATATTTAAGAATTCCATTTGATATTCAACCAAAGGCACAAATGAATGGCAAGTTAGAATGCGCGCGCGCGCAAGAGGTATATAACAAGTATCTAATTTTAAATGAATATAAAGTATAATCAAATATATATTTCATCATAAAATAGTAATAAGTGTATAATGTTTACAAAACATTCAGAGTTGCAAACTAATTTTAAAAGTTCAAAAAGTTTTTAGGCTTATATTATAATCATAGAAAAATGTGATGACACAAAAGTATTAAAAATAAATTTATATATGAGAATATATGTATATATTAAATATAAAAAATATAATGTATATATTAAAATGAGAGAGAGATTATTATAAAGATAAATACAATATATAATAAAGATATAATATTTATACACTAAGTTAAATAACATATCTTAGATCAAAATTCATTTTTTTAAGTCAAAAATTTTCAATTGACGTCAATTTAAATTCAAACAAAGTGTAACAAGAAGGATGTTTATGTCTTTATTTTTTTAAAAGGTAAACGACGATTGCTAAATATTTATAAGCAATGTATACAGAGGGAGTATAAGGTAATTATTGTTTTGTAATCATGACGTTTTATTTATGATAGTTTTACAAATATCCAGGATTTAGATATTTTTAAATAAGCAAATTATACAATAAAGTAAATTTATATTCCTACATTAGTAAATTAAATTTTATTGCCATCTATCGTTAAAATCTTACACAAATAAATTTACTGGCAATGCGTTTCTTTTAAATATCATCAAATATTATCTCTACAGACCTTACTGCAATGATATGGGTTATTGAATGAGAGGGCTTGGCTCATCAGTAGTGAACCCTCTCAGCGGTTTCGCCAAATTAATCTCTAGACCGCTCTACTATTGTATTGGACTGGTTTTGTAATATACCCTGCATTTTCTATGTAGTGCATATTTATATTCCTACATAGACATCAATTATAAATTAAATAATTTCAAGTATCAATTTTTAGAAACAGGGGGGAATTGTTTTAAATCCACATGATTTCTAAAATTCCCAATATATATATCAACGAATTTTAAATATAGGTCAAGATATCAGTGAAAATAAATGAAAATAAATGAAAATAATATAATACATTGTCCAGCTCTGTGGTTTGGTCATCATACTTGTTTATTCCAAGAGAAAGAGAGGAGAGGTAATATTTTATTAAAATATTTTATATAATAAAGATTGAAAAGACATGATACATCTGATATTGAGAATTTGAACTAATTAGGATTCGTATCATTCTCTTTAAAATAAAACAAATTTTATACTTCCCTCACTGCAATGATTTATTTATTTATTATCAAATCAGACGCGATATTCCCACAAGGGATGTCAACAAACAACACTAAACTTAGATACTATATTACATAAACAATTTAATAATTACATGGTTTGAGAAAAGTTTAAAGAAGAAAATTATTAGAATAATAAGATGAAATGGCTCATTATTGGTGAACCATTCTAGCAATTTCGGCAGTTTAATCTACCATACCGATATATTATTTTGTTTTGCTGGGAGGAAGTAGTCTGACCACATCATTCTCCTCTGGACCCTTGGAATATTTGACCATATTCTGATCCAAGGTAACTAACGTAGCAAAGGCACCCATTTTCCAATGAAGAGCAAAAGATAAATGCCATTGCAAATGCTGTGATAGAGATGCATGGAGACATCTGAGGCTCTTCATTGGACACAACAACAACATTGTATTTTGCTGTATTTATTTTTTGCTGATACTGAAGATCAACTCATGGATATAAGAGTATCAGCATAAAAGAGAAAATACAATAATATAGCGGTATTATAGATTAAACTGGAGAAACCGCTTGGAAGGTTCACCACTGATGAACCAGGCTTTCCCATCATTTTTATCATTGAGGTAATGGCAGTAGAAAAATTGTTTTATTTAAAAGAATCATACGAACCACGAATAGTTCAAATTGCCAATAATATATATTGTCTGCTGGAATAATCGCCAAGAACATATTTTTAAAACATTTGTATATACAGTTGACTCTCGATAATTTGAAACTCGTTAATTTGAATTTATCGATAATTTGAAAGTTTTTTCCCGATCCCTTGAAAAATATACTCTATAAGTTGAATAAATTCAATATTAATTGCGTGGTCCCTCGGTAATTTGAAGTTTAATTAATATACAGTATAACCTCCCTTTAGAGGACACCTCTCTACAAAGAACAGTTTTCATTTGCTAAATTAATATTTTTACAATTCAGCAACTCTCCGGTAAAAGGACACCTCTCCTCTAAAGGACACTTTAGCTCTGCAATTAGGTGTCCCTTGTGAATAACTACAAAATGTTTAAAATAATAACTCAAGGATATTTTTATATCAAACTCTTGTTTTAAAATTCAAAACTATTATAGACGCGTATGATTCTTTTTTAAAAATAAACAATTTCTACTGTCCTTACTGCACTGGAAAAATTAATGGGAAGGCCTGGCTCATCAGTGGTGAACCCTCCCAGCGGTTTCGCCAGTTTAATCTAATGCAGTAAAAATGCAATATAACAGCGTTATGGTAGATTAAACTGGCGAAACCGCTGGGAGGGTTCACCGCTGATGAGCCAGGCCCTCCCATTAATTTTTCCATTGCAGTAAGGACAGTAGAAATTGTTTATTTTTAAAAGAATCATACGCGTCTATAATAGTTTTGAATTTTGATAACAGATGGCGCGCTAATGCATCATATTAAACTCTTATTTACCTGATTTTTCCCCCTCCCTCCCTCTTGGCTGTTTAAACTCCTGTTATTTTACTCTTGATAAATTGAAAATTTTCTCTGGTTCCTTGAGTTTCAAATTATCGAGAGTCGACTGTATATACATTCGGTATGTGCATAATTTAATACAGAACCCTTTTGTTTGGTAAGCAGTATCAAAAATATTTGCATATTCATATATTTTGTGGATATGAAATTTAGTGTTTTAAAATTTAGAATTGAATCATTTACTATTGGACAGCAGTAAAAAGAAGATTCTGTGAGAAATATTAGAAGGAACAAATATAGAGATTCATATCTTTTGATACATTTCAAAATCGAAATATTAGAGAATATATTATTGTTAGAACTCATGGAATATTGTATGTATATATGTAAATATTACAACTATTTTTTTCATATTTTTGGTTTTTTGTGTGTCTGACCCCTCAGCGAAGGGGAATCTATTTTTTGCTGTTTCTTCTCCTCTTTTCACACACCGGCCCCCCCCTGCCGATAGAATGTAGTCGTCCGTCAGCCGGATGGACCGTCCAAAGTACCCACCGACCAATTGGAGGGGCGGAGGGGTCAAAAAGGTCAGGGCGCGGGGGCCAGAGTTGGTGTCACAGCTGTGCGGAGTAGACAAGAAAAAAGCCTCGCGGCGGCTTGCCCTAGATGAGCTCCGGGAACTTCGTCCATCTTCCATAAAACGACCATATAAGCGGTCTGAGAAGGGACAGGGTGGCTGACATCTCAAAGAAAAGGTGAAGCCGAGACGAATCTTTTGAGAGATTCGCATAGTGGTTGGAGTACGTCGAGGACGACGAATTGTGCTTCATCTGAAGATAACAGGAAGTTCGTCGAGGACGACGAATTGTGCTTCATCTGAAGATAACAGGAAGTTCGTCGAGGACGACGAATTGTGCTTCCAAGGCAGGGGGGGCAAGCCGACCTAACAACTGAGAGGAACTGTTTTTGGTGAGCACTCTCTCACATGCTTTTATTTCCTAAAATTGATATATGTTTTTATGTTAATCTAGCATATTTTTTTGTATTTTTCTTTTCTTATCTTTACTAAGTTTTTTATTATTTCGTCAATATCATCATTTTTATATATCTGCTTTTGTTAAAAAACATTTAAGTTGCATGCAAATTTTGGATTACACAAAAAATAATAAGTTTTTCATATATTTTTTATCCTTCATTTTATAGCTAACATTAAACAAAACTTTATATGTGTAACCTTTTGTTGTCTTCCTTTTTTCTTGCTTGAACACCCAAGGCAGCCCAAAACAATATCAAACTTTAGGTTAAAGTTTTTATTTTGTTAAAAAGGGGGTTTGTGGAGCGTTCAGAATTTTTCTTTTCCTCCACGAGCTTTTTTAATTACCCCGTTCTTAACATTATATTTTTTGGCGTCCCCGGGTGGGCTGCATTGGCTGGTCAAAATCGAGAAAAGGAAAAAAAAAAAAAAAGGTCTCGAGAAAAATTATATAGTAAATAATGCAGAATATTGATATCTTAAAAAGGGCTAGAGCCCCCAAAAGAGCTATTTTTACTCGGCTGTCCACCGAGTTTTGGGCTGAAATAGAAAAGCCAGATTTCGATACAGAAAAATATAGAGCTAAATATAACCGAATTTGTGCTCTCTCTAAGGAAATAAGTGAAATTGATTCAAGGTATCATGGGCTCCTTCTGGAGGATGAAACCATAACGGAGGTCAAAATCGAAGAAGAATTCGAGGGTTGTGAAAACTATGTTCAAGGGATGTTTGACATAGAAAATAAATATTTGTCTCGGTGTGAAACCGCGAGGGATAGGGTCGACGGCTCATTGGTGGAGTCCGCGGCGAATTCGGTTGTAAATACCGAATCTAAAAGAACTATTAGGTTGCCAAAAGTGGAGCTACCAAAATTTAAGGGCAACCTAGAGGATTGGCTCTCATGGTGGGGGCAATTTAGTAAAATCAATGACGATGAAACTCTGGGGGATGTAGATAAATTTCACTATCTGCTACAAGCGGTAGTCGAGGGATCCAGAGCTCATCGTCTTGTGTGCAGTTACCCCATAACTGAAGATAATTATCCCAAGGTAGTACAAGCCCTAAAAGATCGATTCGGAGATAAGAACCTTCTTATAGAACACTACATAAGGAGACTGTTGAAACTGGTTGTTTCTAATGCAAGGAAAGAAAACCTTCCTCTTGACGAGATCTACGATGATCTAACGGCTCACTTAAAGAACCTAGAATCACTGGGTGTTAACACGGAGATGGCAGGCGTGTTCCTCTACCCATTGGTTGAGTCGAGTCTGCCATTGGACATTATTCAGGTGTGGCAGAGGAATCCTGCTGTGGGCTATGGGATAAAAGAAGAAGGAGCGGAGAATGGAGATAAGAGCGATGCCAGCGGTAGACTTCAGGCTCTGATGGACTTCCTTCGGGATGAGGTGAAGGGTGCTGAGCGAATGGCATTTGCTAAGGAGAATTTTGAGGGTAATAGCTCAATGAGGGCTACAGGTTCTCAACTAAAGACTCCTCGGAAGACACCGCCCACTGTCTCCAATTTATTCGGCAGCGCATTTAAGAGAAAATGCATATTCTGCCAGAGGGATAATCACCTGAGTAGTAGATGTTTTGTTGCCTCGCGGCTTACACCTAGCGAGAGGGATCAAAGGATAAAGGAGGCTAGAGTCTGCTTTAAGTGTCTAAAGGGTAACCATCTGAAAAGGGAATGCCGAGCAGACATAAAATGTAGAAATTGCGGAAAAGATCATCTAGATATCTTTTGCAATAAAATTGCTTTGAAGCAAGGAGGAAACAATAGTTTCAAAGGCGAAAAATCTAAGGTTGTAAATGAAGGAAATGCAACATGCACGGGTGTTAATATGTCTGCGCGAACATGCGCCAATGACATCTTACTCATGACTTCCGTGGCGAAATTAAAAGGGGCTAAAGAGACTAAAGAAGTAAAAGTGTTATTTGACACTGGAAGTCACTACTCCTATATAAAGAGATCAATTGTCGAAAAACTGGGTTTAAACAAAATAGGAGAGATAAGTTTGGAAAAATCTCTTTTCGGGGGAGGAAATATGAAGGAGGCGTTGCATGGGAAATATGTTTTGAAACTGGGAAGTCTAACCAATAAAATTGATGTAGACATAGTCGCCCTCGATCAACCAGAAATTTGTGCAAGGATACCGCCGATTCCAAGAGGACGTTTGTTATACAAACTAAAACGGAAAAAGATCTATATTCACCCGTCAAATTTTAGAAATGAGGAAATAGATATTTTAATAGGTAGTGACTATTTTGGACAAATACTGACCGGGAAGGTCGTCCATCTAGGAGAGGACCTAACTGCCGTAGAGACAAAATTAGGATGGACGCTTATGGGGCAATCTCCGGTGGTGTGTAAGGAGGATAAGGTCCAAATTGCATTGAATATGTTGGTTGCAAGAAACAACTTGAAAGATCTTTGGGAGCTGGATATCTTGGGAATCCAAGATCCCATCGAAGTTGTCTCAAAAAAGAAAAGGGAAACTGAACTAAAGGAACATTTTATAAAAAATATAAAGAGGGATGAAGATCAACGATATTCAGTCGCGCTACCGTGGAAATGCGAAAGAAATAATATACCCTCAAATTTAGAAATAGCGCAGAGGAGATTGGAAGCATGCACTAATAAGTTAAGGAAGGAGAAAAGGGTTATTGAATATTCTACTATTATTCAAGAATGGGAGAGAGAGGGCCTAATTGAGAGGATAGAGGAGAATAGGCCTCAAAAGAAGGGCCATTATTTACCGCATAGGCCGGTGTTCAAGGCTGAAAGTAGGACGACGCCTCTTCGTCCTGTTTTCGATGCCTCCTGCAGGTCGTATAATGGTCTCTCTCTGAATGACTATCTAGAAAAGGGACCTAACCTTTTGGAAAAAATACCTGAAATATTAATTAGGTTTAGAGAAAAGGGTATTGGTGTTCTAGCCGATATTCGAAAGGCATTTCAGATGATTACAGTGCAGCTTCAAGACCAGGACTTTCTTCGCTTCCTTTGGTGGGATCAAACTGACCCTATGAAGTTAACCGTTTTTAGACATAAACGTGTGGTATTTGGGCTTAACTGTAGTCCATTCATCTTGGGTGCAGTTATTGATCATCATCTGAATTCTGTACAAGGTCCGGCAGCTGAAATCGCAAAGACTATGGCGAGATCCTTTTATATGGATAATTTGGTAACATCCCTCTCCTCTCAGGAGGAGGTCCAACAATTCCAGAATACAGCTGTCAATATCATGGAAATGGCAAAAATGGACTTGCGTGAGTGGGAATTTAATTTACCAGTGAGTAATTCAAAGGAGGAAAAAGGAACTACTACCAAGGTGTTGGGACTTGTGTGGGACAAAGTAGAAGATGTACTTAATTGTGATGTTTCTATTGAAAAGGATCTCCCCCGAAGACTAACCAAGAGGATTATCCTTTCTAAAATTCAGCAAGTTTTTGATCCTTTGGGAGTTTATAGTCCTATATTTTTGCCTCCTAAACTATTATTACAGAGGTCCTGGGAGTTGAAAATTGGATGGGATTCTCAATTACCCGAAGATATGGATCGGGAGTTTAGAACATGGTACTCCCAAATTGGTCTATTAAGTCAAATCAAAATTCCCAGGCATATTTGGTTTGATCAAACTAATAAGAATGAAATACACGTCTTCTGCGATGCCAGTAAATCAGCTTATGCAGCAGTGGCATATATGAGAAGTGAAGTGCAGGGGGAGTACATTTGTCTCTGCTTTGGAGCAAATCTAGGCTTGCGCCAACCAAGAGGGTAACCATTCCTCGGTTAGAACTTTTGGCCTGCGTTTTAGGAGCTAGACTTGTTAAATCTATTTCGACTGCCTTAACAAATAGTTGCCCTGTTACTTTATGGACCGATTCCTCAACCGTTATGGCTTGGCTCAAGAGAAAAAATGAGTGGAATGTGTTTGTAAGAAACCGAGTACAGGAAATACGAGACACTGTCAATAATGAGAACTGGAAGTTTGTTTACGGAAAATTTAATCCAGCGGATTTGCCTTCTCGAGGGTGCTCTATCGTACAATTTGTCTCGACCAACTGGTGGGAGGGTCCTGAATGGCTCAAAGGGGAAAAGGAGAGTTGGCCTAGTTTTGAACCGACTATTGATGAGGAAGAGATCATCAAAGAAAAAAGAAAAACCTTACAGGCCCACACCACTCTCATTGTCGAGGCAAATCGATGGTTCCTAGATAGAAGATCCAAGTATAGCTTAAACATTAGGATTATGGCCTGGGTTTTAAGATTCTTGGACAATGCTAGAAGAATACCCACTGAAAGGGGAAATTTGAAAGTAATAGAGTTAGAAAGGGCCGAAAGGAAGCTGTTGAAATTGGTTCAACAAGAGACTTTCCCAGGAAAACAGGCTCCGAAAAATGGATTAAAGACTATTAAATCCGTCGAAGGTTTGTGGTGCGTTGAGACGAAACTGCTACATGGACAAGATTCAGAAGTGTTTAAACGACCTATTTTACTACCTCGTAATCATCCTTTGGTGGAACAGATGGTTCGTGAAATACACCAACAAAATGGGCATGGAGGGGCCCAATTCATTCTTTCACAATTGAGAGAGAAATTCTGGATCATTGGTGGTCGCAGATTGATTAAACAAATAATTGGGAAATGTGTGATATGTAGGAGGCATAATCAGAAACCTATTCAGACTCCTGGCGCGGCTTTGCCGACTAATAGAATAGGGTTAGGCAAACCCTTCGAGGTGACAGGTGTGGATCTGTTGGGACCGCTACATCTTAAAGGTGGCAGCAAGGTTTGGGTGGCCTTGTTTACTTGCGCTGTTTACAGAGCTGTCCACCTAGAGATTGTGAGAACATTAGAGGCAAACACTTTTTTGTTAGCTCTAAAAAGATTCATTTGTCGGCGTGGACGTCCCGGAAAAATATATAGTGATAACGGGACAAATTTCTCAAAAACAAACGAATTACTTAAACGCTTGGATTGGGGGGAGATTGAAAGGGAATCGAGTGTAAAGGTTGTTAAGAGTTTATTGGTTCGTATGCTCGGATTTAGTAAATTGAATTATGTACAACTTGAGACTGCTTTATGTGAGGTAGAGAGTATTATCAACAATAGAGCTCTTTCATATATATCGGAAGATGACCAAGACCTCATTCCCTTGACCCCTCAAATGTTTCTGCAGACTAACGCAAACAACGAGTTTCCGGAGCTAGAAAAAATAAGAGTGAATTCTTTCACCAGAAAATACAAGATTTTGAGTAAACTAAATGAGGAACTCAAACAGAGATTCCGCAAGGAATATTTGGGGGTACTGATGCAACGGGCCGAAAATAAAAGGGAGCGATGCATAAAAGAAGGGGATTTAGTCCTTATAGGCCAGGACAACACTAAAAGAATTCTCTGGCCTGTTGGAAAAATAATAAAACTTTACTTGGGGAAAGATGGGGTGAACAGGGTTGCCAGAGTCAAGACATCTACAGGCGAATGGCTACGCCCTGTACAGAGACTGTTTCCCCTTGAGATTTCCTCTGAGGAAACTCCTGAAAAGGTGTCTGGGGATAAAAAACCTCTAACGATCAAAACAAGATCCGGACGTGAAGTCCGCAAACCAATAAGGTTTGCACATGATGTTTTGAATCAGTGACAAAAGAAAGGGAGAGCACATTTCCTTGTTTTTTTTTTGTGTTTTCACACAAAGAAAAGGTGGGGGTATGTTAGAACTCATGGAATATTGTATGTATATATGTAAATATTACAACTATTTTTTTCATATTTTTGGTTTTTTGTGTGTCTGACCCCTCAGCGAAGGGGAATCTATTTTTTGCTGTTTCTTCTCCTCTTTTCACACACCGGCCCCCCCCTGCCGATAGAATGTAGTCGTCCGTCAGCCGGATGGACCGTCCAAAGTACCCACCGACCAATTGGAGGGGCGGAGGGGTCAAAAAGGTCAGGGCGCGGGGGCCAGAGTTGGTGTCACAGCTGTGCGGAGTAGACAAGAAAAAAGCCTCGCGGCGGCTTGCCCTAGATGAGCTCCGGGAACTTCGTCCATCTTCCATAAAACGACCATATAAGCGGTCTGAGAAGGGACAGGGTGGCTGACATCTCAAAGAAAAGGTGAAGCCGAGACGAATCTTTTGAGAGATTCGCATAGTGGTTGGAGTACGTCGAGGACGACGAATTGTGCTTCATCTGAAGATAACAGGAAGTTCGTCGAGGACGACGAATTGTGCTTCATCTGAAGATAACAGGAAGTTCGTCGAGGACGACGAATTGTGCTTCCAAGGCAGGGGGGGCAAGCCGACCTAACAACTGAGAGGAACTGTTTTTGGTGAGCACTCTCTCACATGCTTTTATTTCCTAAAATTGATATATGTTTTTATGTTAATCTAGCATATTTTTTTGTATTTTTCTTTTCTTATCTTTACTAAGTTTTTTATTATTTCGTCAATATCATCATTTTTATATATCTGCTTTTGTTAAAAAACATTTAAGTTGCATGCAAATTTTGGATTACACAAAAAATAATAAGTTTTTCATATATTTTTTATCCTTCATTTTATAGCTAACATTAAACAAAACTTTATATGTGTAACCTTTTGTTGTCTTCCTTTTTTCTTGCTTGAACACCCAAGGCAGCCCAAAACAATATCAAACTTTAGGTTAAAGTTTTTATTTTGTTAAAAAGGGGGTTTGTGGAGCGTTCAGAATTTTTCTTTTCCTCCACGAGCTTTTTAATTACCCCGTTCTTAACAATTATAATTAGATTATATAATCATATTATAATTATAGATATTTTGTTATAATTAGATACAAAAATATAATGCCTTGCTAAAGTTTGGCGTTCAGCCAACCGAATTATTTGCAAATAAATATTTTATTCAATCCAATATATGTCTTTATTTTTATTATCTAATGATTTAACAATGGATTTCTCTTTTTTCAAAACAATATATTATAATATTTTATAACATTTTAAATGAAAAATTATGTAAAATGCTTTCTATATATATATATATTATTAATAAATACATTGTTAATAACAACATGGCAATAATTAAAACAAACATATGTTGATTATAAAATGTGTATGCAGCCGAATAGGTAAAAGATAGTTGGGGTTGTTGCACTCCTGAAAGATTTGTCGTCTGTTTATCTTATGGACTCCATATCTTCTATTTGCGTCTTCATACGTTCTATTTCTGATTTTGCTCTCTGCAAATCGGTGTTTAAATCTTGTAATTGAGTATTGGTACTTTCTTCGTTTGCCTTTAAATTCTGCAAGTTAGTTATCACTTTTTCTAATCCTTCTTTCGTATTGTCATTTTGATTTTTTATATCTTGTACTTCTTTTTGAAAATTCTTCAACGCTGTATTAGCATATTTTTGTTCAATATTTATTAATATTAAACACAGTGAGATTCCAATTAATATTATTGATAAAACCAATATCAAAATTGATATAAAACTTTGTTTAGATTGACCACAACATCCTTTGAACTTTGTTGTTTCAATGTTTGTAATTTTTTGTTCAGCATTTGAATCTTGAAATGCTGAAATTACGTCAACCTTTACTACCTCTTTTTCACTAGGTTTTCCCATTTTTTCTAACCTGAAGTTATTTATATTTGATATAATTGTGTTTTCAGGCTAAAACTAGCACTTCTTTAATTTATCAGTGATGTATTTATTTACTGAGTACAAAGCCTATTGACAAAGGCTAATCTGCTATGTCGACTTGTTTTAAGTTTCTGTGAAATGTAAAAATTCTAATTTACCTTCAAATATAATTTACCTCGGGGGGTTTCAAGCAAAATTCTTTTAATTTCTTCTTCAAAGGTGAAATATTCTCCACACAAAACCTAAAACAAACCAATAAATATAAGTTATATATATATACTTCATTATTAAAAATATTAATGATAACACATCACACACACACACCATTTTCTGTTTCAAAATCACATTTGTAATAGGTACCGCTCAGCAAGAGCAACCTAGTTCATGATAATTGAAACAGTGAATAATATGTGAAGGACACACCATTTGAAATGAGAAATTGGTCAAATTAATTATTCTGATTAAGAAAAAGACATCTTCTTATCGTGCAACTGAAAGTTGCTGATGGCTTGCGCCATCTATCGGAATAAATATAAACTATTCTCGTTGATTTTTTCAATCAATTCCAATCAACGAGAATAGTTGATATTAGATGGCGCAAGCCATCAGCAACTTTCAGTTGCTCGAAGAGGAATTGCCTTTTTCTTAATTTATGCACCTTATCCCAATACAATATCACATTTGTACTATTATTTCACAATTATTTAGTGTTAAATTTATGGAATTTAACCGGAGGATATTCTGATCTATACAAAGAAAGGTTAGGTCAAATTAGATTTAAAAAAAAAGGGCGCCATCTATCGAAAGTTTCTTCAACTATCTGGCACACACACGGGTCGGCGAAAAGATCCGATATTTCTCTTTATAGATCAATATGTATACAAGAAATTTGAACTATTTTTGACGTGTGTATGATTCTTTTGAAAATAAATCAATTTCCTACTGCCCTTACTGCAATGATAAAATAATGGGAGGGCTGGCTCATCAGTGGTGAACCCTCCCAGCGGTTTTGCCAGTTTAATCTACCATACCACTGTAATATTGCATTTTTCGGTTTTCCCTTTTTTTTAAAGAATCATACACATCAAAAATATAAGGCTGTCCCTAAAGTTTGTAAACATGATTTATATTTTGTAAGCGTTAACGAACTTTTAGGACAACCTTGGTAATATTGGTAACCTTGGTAAAATTGTAACAGAATTCTTATAGAAGAATAACTTAATCTTTGATGGCCTATATCAAGAGTGGTCAATCAGTAGGTGGGCCAAGTTTCAAAATTACAAGGTTGTCCCAAAATTTCGTAAACACTTGCAAAATATACATCTTAATTTAAAAAATAAGGCTTATTTTGGATTGTAATAAGATTATTTATTAATCCAATATTTCGATGGACCAATCGTCCATCTTTTACGAGGTTTTTGTTATGAAGCACAAAGCAGGTTAGGTGAGCCACGGACGTCTTGCAAGCTTATTGGGCGATAAACCATCTAAAATATACATTTTAAAGGGTAGTTGGCGACTTCTGTACGCTCCAGGAACCTGGGGGTTACTTAAATAAAATACATTTTAAACAAAGTAAATATAATCAAAAGAAAAACAGTGTAATATATACACCTATCCCCCGATTTACACGGTAGATACGTTCCTGAGAAAAACGTGTAAATCGGGGGATAGGTGTACACAGAAATAAAAATAAAATGTTAGTCAGCATATAAGCTCGGGATTCCTCGTGAGATGTGTACACAGCGCATGTGTTCAATCACAGTAGCATTTAATATAGTGCGATAAAAACAAAAACAAAAAAACTTATTTGGAAAACCGTGTAAAAGCGAAAACGTGTAAAACAAGTACCGTGTAAATCGGGGGATAGGTGTATAAATAAATATTGATAATTAAGATATTTCGAATTAATTAAAGAAATAAATAACAAATAAAAAGACCATAAAAATTGAAATAACTGTGAAATAAACCTCGTAAAAGATGGACGATTGGTCCATCGAAATATTGAATTAATAAAAAATCTTATTACAATCCAAAATAAGCCTTATTTTTTAAATATATATATTATGGATTGCTCTATATTCAGAATAAATCATAATATGTGTTCGAACTTTTGGAACAACGTTGTAGTTCAAATTTGTTATAGCAGATCGTATCAATATATATCCTCGCGGGAAATTTCCCATTTATATTTTTGTCAGCGAATTGGCCTAGTCATTCTTTCAGCTAAATACCTCATTGGCCAATTCTGAATATTCCTTGTGAATCCCCTGTTAATATCATGAAATCAAAGCCAGCCCTGGACTGACGAGGGCCAAAGACCGAAAACATTCGAGTGGACGTTCTGTATTTTCCAAAGCTGGTGTTGTGGCACCGACCCGAGTCCGATGGGTTAGAGAGAGGGCCGATATATGGCGCTTAGTTTTTGCGTCAATTTGATAATAAGAAAGTGCCCATTTTAATATATATTAAGAGACATTGGTAGTGTATACGGATTCTGTAAATCTATATTTAGAATAATGATTATTATAAAATTTATACTAAAAGTGGTACCTCTCCTTTTAAAAATAGATTGAAACAATGTATTTGGTTTATCAGCTCAGTACTGAACTGAATAGCGGTGATATGGTATGTGTTACAACCCCAGTTTTGACAAAATCCAACAACCTGTATACCGTAGTTTCTAGCTCTGGCTCTCATTGGTACGGATGTGGCATTCTACGCTAGGGGAACCTTATCCCCACATTTGGGCTTGAGAAGTCTAACAAGATATCCTTTTTTCATCATTCAATCCATGTTTCCTCCTGTAGAAGGGCGTTCGTTCCCGAAAGCTAGAGATTAAAAAGGTTTTTGAAAATATACTTTTCTCTGGAGGCCTGGTGTTTTTACTCAGTGTTGATACAAGGGGTTATTTTATTGAAAGGGTTCGGTGGAAGGATGGTCTAAACCGTTGGTTTTCGACCGCTACGATCCGGGTTCGATTCCCGCATTGGGCACTTTTTTTTTTTTTAATTAAAAAAATGCTCCAATGGCCCCCGATTCTTTCAAAAGTCCAACGCCACCAGCGAGTGCAAATAACCAAACGGGGCTCTGGCACATTTGTAAGTGTAAAGTCGAACTGCTTTTCACATGTGTAGACATGTGGTGTACTTACAGTAAAAGCAGTCGCCTACTTCTACCCACCATGAATTACCGTGGCCTGTACCACGTGTACTAGGGATAAGCAAAAAATACCTTTTTATTTTTTTTTTCTTTATGGCCCAGTTCAGGCGCACAAAACTTCTTTTTTTTTTTGCACATTTTTGTCCTTCACGAACCTATATGTTTTTTGTTTTTTTTCATTTATAATGCTAATTATACATTTCGCACTATTTTTTCAAACAGAATTCCTACACAGTTCCATCAAAATTTTATAGTCACCCAATTTGTCACATCACACGGAAAATTCCAGAAATACTTACATAAAGAGGTCTATCAGAAACACCAAATTGTTTCTGCGGAGAAACTGAACAAACTGCTCTTCACCTTATCTATGACTGTCCGAACTTTACAGAAATGAGACATCGATTGTTCCCTGATCTAAATGATTCAACTTTCTTACATCAGCCACATCGTCTATATATATTTTATGAACACTGTCGATTAATACATGTAAATTTGTAAATATTTAATTCTAAATTCTAATTTGTTTATTGTTTTGTTTCCTCTGTATTAGGCGCAAATATTTCATAATCGCCTGATTGATTAATAAATATAAAAAGCAAAATGCCATAACGACACAACGTTACATCAAATTCTTATTTTTAAAACATTGGTCTCTGTTTAACCTTGGCTGGAGGAGGTGTTCTACTCACAAGCACCAACCCTTATGCCTCCGCCACCCTCAGAAGACTGTAATTGCTTTGCGTTGAGGGAAGGTCCGATTGCTGGCGATCATTCATTGACTTCCAAAGGGGGATCTACTCTATAAAGGATGGAATCTCAGACACGGTCGAACTTCACAAACACACTGGTTTTATTTAACAAAACTATCTATTTATACAACTCCGCCTTTGCCGGTCCCAAGCCCGGATGAAAAAGGAGGAGGAGGAGCAGTAACAAGCTCACTAAAAAACCTAGCCTCAGCTGGCCCGGCTGATAGTACCCTGTGAGGGCTTCTAATCCAGAGATACAGGATGAGCAGCGTTTGTACTCCATGTTAGGAGCGGCTGCACATGGCGTCTGTTCCTCATGTCAGAGGCGGCCATTTCTTTTGGAGCTAAGTCGGCCTGCCACTGAGTAGTACTCCCAATCTTAATGACAAAGGCAGATGCATTCTACTTCATCCAGCCATGGTGGTTGTCAAACAGACACCATTAAGGGTCACAACTTGATACCCTAATACGAGGTGTGTTCAAAAAGTATCGCGACTTTTGTGTCTTTTCAAAAATTATTTATTTATTCACGAATACCTATTTTGTCCCCACAAAGTAATCCCCGTGAGATATTATACACTTGTGCCAACGGTTTTTCCAATCTTCGAAGCACTTCAAAAAATCATTTTTTAAAATCTTTTTCAGCTCCTCCTTCGATGCCGTCTTTATCTCGTCAAGCGTAGCGTAACGTCGTCCTTTCATGAGCCTCTTCAGTTTAGGGAACAAGAAAAAGTCACAGGGGGCCAGATCTGGGGAATACGGTGGCTGCGCGGCATCATTAGTGTGTTGTTTTTGGCCAAAAAGTCGCGCACAAGCAACGATATGTGAGCAGGGGCGTTATCGTGGTGCAAAAGTCAATTTTTGTTCTTCCACAAATCCGGGCGTTTCTGGCGGATTGCTTTGCGCAAATTGCGCATAACTTGCAGATAATATTCCTTATTGACCGTTCTACTCTGTGGCAAGAACTCATGATGCACCACGCCCCTGCAATCGAAGAAAACTGTCAGCAAAACTTTCACATTCGACCGAACTTGGCGCGCTTTTTTCGGTCTTGGTTCGTGCGGCAGCTTCCATTGAGATGATTGAGCTTTGGTTTCCACGTCATAAACATGAACCCACGCTTCGTCACCAGTTATGACCCTCTGGAGCAAATTTGGGTAGTCGCGGACAGAGTCCAACATCTCATTAGCAATGTTCATGCGATGCTGTTTTTGGTCGCAATTGAGCAATTTTGGTACGAATTTCGCGGCGACCCGTCTCATGCCCAAATCATTGATAAAAATCGAATGGCACGAGCCAATCGATATGTTTAGGTCCTCAGCAACTTCTCTAACGGTGATTCGACGATTGGCCAATATAATTTTCTCCACTTCATTAATTTTTTGTCTGTTGTTGAAGTGCTCGGGCGTCTGGCACGCTCTTCGTCCTTCACATCTTCTCGGCCTTCTGAGAACATTTTGTACCACCGATAAACGTTGCTTCGGTCCAAGGTAGCTTCTCCGTATGCCAAAGTCAACATTCGGAATGCATCCGCGCACTTAATTTCGTTTTTCACACAAAATTTGATACA
Source organism: Cordylochernes scorpioides (assembly GCA_030710605.1). NCBI lineage: Eukaryota > Metazoa > Arthropoda > Arachnida > Pseudoscorpiones > Chernetidae > Cordylochernes > Cordylochernes scorpioides. The sequence continues at coordinate 63,167,836 of CP092872.1, forward strand.
GGTTCTTTGATCCATTTTTTTAATAGGTAAAAATCGAAGACGATCCAAAACACCTGCAAGCAAAGCAGCTGTCAACAATTAAGTGAACATTCAAAATGGCCGAGCTTGTCGGCATAAGTGAGAGACATGAATACCAACATAAAGCCACAAAAAGATCGAAATTCGAATATACGTAACCCGCGAAAATTCAAAAGTCGCGATACTTTTTGAACGCACCTCGTATGATTGAGTGGAGATAAGGAAGAAGAAGAAGATCTATTTATACATACTTTGGCACGTGGTCAAATGAATTAAAAAAATAAAAACAGATTAAAAATGATTTTACACAAAAAAAGAAAATTATGCAAAAAAAAAGGTAGAATTTAAACATCAATCTGAAGAATATCCAAATGTACAACAGTATGAACAAAAGGTTGGAGTTACAAACCGACAGTTTCCAATAAACACATTATGAGAATATTAAGAAAAGACATCTCTCCTGATCGTGCAACTAAAAGTTGCTGATGGTCTGCGCCATCTATCAGAATATGCCTTTTTCTTAATTTATCTACCTGATATCACTATAATTTCATATTTTATTCTATTTTTCACACACTCTAAGAATTATTTATTGCCTATTCCCAACTGAAAGAGAGACTCGGTATTTTATGGTGCGAGTTTTAGGTTTGTTTTATCTATTGTTCATTATAAAGGTTTTATTCAAATATTTCACAGTTATGGGCCTATATCGAAAAGCCAATTGTACCATAAAGCCTTGCTTAGTTAATATAGCTAAATAAGAAAACCTATTTCTAATCTACTTTTTAAATCTAATTTAACAATCAGCGTTTATTTATAAACAATATATGATTATATATTGTAAATACAGTAGAACCTCCCTGTAAAGGACACCTAATTGCAGAGCCAAAGTGTCCTTTAAAGAGAGGTGTCCTCTTACCAGAGAGTTACTAAATTGTAAAAATGGTAATTTTGCAAATGAAAACTGTCCTTTCTGGAGAGGTGTCCGCTAAAGGGAGGTTCTACTGTATATAGCTAATTATATACAGAATGTATCATTTTTCAAGAAATATATTTATAGAACTTCACTTGCTGCTACTAGACGTTAGCTGATGCTTGGTAAGGGCGGTAAATACCTCTGTGAGAAGTATAGGATGGAATTAGTGATGAAAAATAGAAATTTTACTTTAATTTCTAGCGTGGGCTCTTCGGTCGTTGACCGTAATAGTGCAGACTGTGCACTTTTGCCTATACTTTACGGGATCTCGAAAAAACTATGTTATTTGTCATTTGTCTTCGGTCGTTGATTTATGTATAGCTTCCCCAGCAAGCCCTTTCTTGCTTCTCTCCCCCTTGACACATTGTAAATAACATTGCTGATTATTGTAACTATTGTTCCTGTATATACCTTCTTCTACTTGGAGAAGCTGTATAAGACCAAAGGGTCTTAACGGACTTTTGTTGTTGTTATTACTGTTCTTCTTGCATGTGCCCTACATTTCCGTGCTTGGAGAATCCGTATAAGACTAAAATGTCTTAATAAAGCTTTTTGTTGTTGTTGTATAGGATGGGATAGCATCATGTTCCAATCATTACTGTTTAAGATTTCTGCAGTTTCCGCTTTGATGTAGTTGATGATGTATTCCTTCAGCTGTTGGGCTGAATGATTGTCCGCCAATATCAATAACTTTGTTGCAGTATCTATAGTGACTCTAGCACTTAGTTCTTTCTCACACAGATGCTTCAATCTTTCTAATTCATACATTGCCGCAAGAGGAAGAATTTGTTCTGCCATCTGTGGGAGATTGGTAGATGTCCCCGTGTAGATATATTTGACTACTTCAACCAATACTTCATACTTAATATGTGAAAGATCTACAGTATTCTCTTTGTTTTCTTTCATATCATTTCTAAACATGGCAGCAAACACAGAGGATCTTGCTGAAAGTATGGCCTTGTGAGCATGTATTTCTTGGTTATTATCTGCTTTCAAAACAACATCAGATAATTCTTTGCTTTCCAGAAGAAAAAGAAAATCATTTGATATTCTACACTCAGTTACTTTGATGGGATCTAAGGGAATTGTTGAAGTTACCATTTCATAAAGACTTATTTTAAAGTACAAAGTTAGTTTGTCTTCAGGCAAGAGATCTGCAGCATTCTCATTCAGATATTCACTTGAGATAAATTTATGAAATTGAGCGTCTGTAAAAAATTCAACACACTTTTTGTTTGTTTCTTCATTCGTCAAATTTAATATGGAAACTTCAGCCACTCCTTTAAAAAAACGAGTTAAAACTGTTTGGACTTCGGGTCTTATAAATACATTTATAAAATAAGAATAGGAAATTTCGTTATAAGGAAAAACATGAATACACACACACAAAAGCCTATATTAGGGACTTGCCCCATACAGATTCTCCCAATTGGGTAAGGTAATAATCATCTTGTGTTATTTACATAGAAATTGAACTGGCTTTACTCTTCGTCTCAAAGTCATTCACTTATTGACTGTTCCTTACATAAGGATGATCTAAAAATTTATAGTAAGCTATTGCCTTAGATTTGTTTGCTGATATTTTTGAAAGCAATACGTAGGGTGAAGTGTTGGTACATTTAATTTGTTGATAAAGGGCCTTCCTCTCTGCATCAAGGGCTGTAAGAAAAACATGAATATTAAATTTCTCGCATTTCCAATACTCTCAAAACAAAAGCTACTTATTAGTTCCTTATTATAATCTGCTCGATGTGTTGTGAAATTTTCGATAGTCCACATAAAAGAAGAGTGGTACATCTTGTCTGCAGTATGGCAGTATGTATCCGCAATAGGTTTGGATGCCGAATTTGACAGTTGGTCCTTTATCGACATTTCAGCAACTGACCTGATAGGTGTAGAGAGAGCTCAGAGATGTGACAATAAGGCCGTCACCAACATAGGATGTACACGACACCTAGCGGCCTTACACTTTATTACGTCACTTGAAACAGCACCTACAGCGGTGACTAAATCAACCTGCACAGAAATCAATACCGTCAATTCTCAACATCATCAGATCTCTCTTCAAGATAGAAGTTGTCTGGCCGCCGGCATTCTTATTTCTTTAAATAAGAGACACTTCGGTCAGTTGATGTTTTATTATCTCTATAACTGTCCGAACTTTGTAAAATTGAGACATCGTTTGTTCCCTGATCTAAATAATTTAACTCTCTTACTGTATGTAGAATGCAACTCATTTGAGTATCACTTCGATATTTTGATATATGAAGCCTTATTTTCACTCATTTTATTACTTAAATTGAGCCTCAACTAATTTGCCCACAATTTATTTCCCTTTAATAATAGTTTTACTACACTTTCATCCTGTCTCACCATCGTTAAACTCTTATCCACCGGGGGAAATTTTTTCATATTTTATGTTGGGCTTACAATGTTATACATAGAAACACCAAACGCGTGTAACTTCAAAATGACGTCATTAAAATAACATCCGCGGAAAAGGAAAGGTGGACCTCGGGAAAGGTTATTAAAAAGTTGTTAACATTGTCCAAGCAATTCTTTCGGCTTGTCTGCTTGCTACATTATTTTGGCCTCAAAAATCATTTACTTTAATTAGTAGCCCGTAAAACCATATTATCTCTCTCTTTACTTTGTAGAGAGAGAGAGAGAGAGTTTTACTTTGTCCGCTCTGGCTGCAACAGAGCATTGCGGTCTGTCTGCTCTCCACGGTCACCCCTGGGCTCAACACTATTGGACCCGTCTCTGCCTCCCCCTGATTTCCGCTGATCACCACCCTGCCCCACTGATCCTTCCCTACATCCTGGCTCTCCTGGCTTCACCTGGCGATGATCCCCTGGCCACCCATCCCCAGCCCCTCCAAAAGTGCAATGTACATAGTGTTTTGTATATATTCCGCTTTATGCGTCCATCGGAGCTCGAATTCATTCATTCTGGTTAGCAGTCCCGTAAATAAAGATATTTCCTGTCCAAGCAATTCAAGGATTATGTAAACATATTGGTTGTCTCAGGCTTTGATTGGATGCAAAAAAGACAACATTTTCCGCCCTCTCTAACGTCATCATCCTGGCGTCTGCCAAGACATGTCTCTATAAGTATCATCTCAACATTGAACTGAGAGCGGTTCAAATTGATCCTGTCCTTGTCTGGAGGAGGACTCTCTCAAGGTGGAGGAGCCTCCCTTCCTGAGAACAGTTTTTAAAATATTTTTATCACCAAATTGTAAATAATCACATTAACTTTGTATAATTTATCTTTGATTTTTATAACAATTAACAAAGATTGTCAATAAAATATATTGAATTGTCAAAATTGTCTAACGTCATCATTAACATTATAGGCTGTTTTTTGAGCTCGGAAGAATCGGGTGTTAAGAGTCAGATATAGCTAGGACACCAGACTGCTCGATTAACCAGTGGCTTCAAGACTTCCCCATCTCACCTTCCCGGGTGCATCCCTAAACAGAGGTAACCAAGTTCATATGTGAGTGGATTTCTTTTATCCTCAAGTTGTTCGCTTCGACCTCGGAGCAATGACTGCAAGTTACTTGAGTAACTTACGACGATGTTTTCTTCACACATTAGAAAACATTTATTATTATTAACTTCAATGAAGCTTAAGACTGGCTATAGTTCTATAGACAATTAAAAATGATTTATTAACATCTTGTCAATTACATAGGTGCACTGTATGCATAATTATTTTTATAATGATATTATAATGTGAAAATTGGATGTGAAAATGTGTTTTTTTTTATCATCCCTTGTACACATGGTACAGGCCCTGATAATCATGGTGGGTAGAATTAGGCGACTGCTTTTACCGAAAGTGCACCACATATCTACACATGTGAAAACCAGTTCGACTTTGCACTTACAAATATGGCAGGGCCCCGTTTGGTTACTTGCACTCGCTGGTGGGGTTGGACTTTTGCAAGAATAGGGGTCCATTGGAGCATTTTTTATTTTTTATCAGAAAAAAAAGTGCCCAATGCGGGAATCGAACCCGGGTCGTAGCGGTCGAAAACCAATGGTTTAGACCATCCTTCCACCGACCCTCCTTAAATTAGTGAAAATGGTAACAAATGAAATAAAACAATATGCAAATAAAACCCAGTCCTCAAGACTATGAGTAGATGTCAATGGCCTTAATTTAGTTTCATTTTTGACTTGATATTTGATGAGTTCTTCTACCAAAACTTTCTGAGCGTCAGATCTACCCACAGACTTATCAATATTCTGTCTATAATTGATGGAAGCATTCAAAATTCTTTAATTAATCGTAATTATATAGTTTTACCCATTGGTTGAAGAATTTTCTCTCGTTTTTAATCATGATAATCATTTTAAGTAGATAATTTTATCTCCTTTTCCATATTGGAGTGAAACACACACACACACACACACTCTCACTATTTATTCATATTGTCGCGTTCAGCGGCGCAGTGCCCAGGCTCTATTTTGCCCACACGCCCTAAGTCTATTTCAGGTGTCCCGGGAGGAGAACACCAACCTATCTCTATGTAGGGGAAGAGCGACTCCAAGAAGAAAGAAACTGCGGAATTCCGTTGTTGTCTCTAGGGCAGGTATCTGGCAATGATCGGCCAAGCAACAACATGAGAGTCCAGCCAGTGAATTACAACAACTGATTTTATTTCTAGTCGCGAATACACATAAGAATTTACATAAAATTAAAAAAATGAAGTAAATTTACATAGTTTCAAATCTATACAGAAGATTAACATAATACATTCCCGACACATATATTATTCATATTTTATATTTATTCTGTAATTAAGCTTATATAATCTTATATGGACATTGTAATAAAGTAGCTTCAATCTTTCTCTGATAAATTCGACTCCTTGCCCGAGAAAGTGAGGTTATTACAAGTTGGGAGCTAGTTCCAGCATATGATGAGACCACAAGAGGACAGTTGAAGTGTGAGATTTCAAGCTTACAAAGGAACAATACAGGTATTTTGTTTTGTTTCTGTAAATCCTGTCTCCAACTCAATTATTTTTTCTTTCATCCTTTCGCTTTCTCCTCGGTGTATCTGTAAAATAGGTGTTTCTATTGCGTAAATCTTTGGCAATTCAACGGAAGTATAAAATTTATCGCATACCACGTGATATCCTTCATCCTGAAGTTTGTTTTTTTTTCCAAATTACGAAGCGCTAATTATACATTTTACAGTTTCCATATTCAAAAAGAGCCTTGAACTGCTTTACAAGTTCTTCACCTCAACAGAGCATTTGTTTATCCATTAAAGCTTTTAAATATGAAGAAATATTTGTTTCTGATGAAAACTGCTGTGTTGGGAGATATTGCTTTCTAAACAAAACAATTTTGGTCAAATATTTATATTTAATTACTCTGACCTTCGATGGTATGGACAAGGGGGGTAACTAGAAATGGTTATTATGACCTCTAAGGGTTTTATATGATAGTTTTAATTTTTTTTTGCTTACCACTAGTACACGTGTTACAGGCCATGATAATCATGGTGGGTAGAAGAAGGCGACTGCTTTTACTGTAAGTGCACTACATGTCTACACACGTGAAAAACAGTTCGACTTTGTACTTACAAAAAATATGCCAGAACCCCGTTTGGTTACTTGCACTCGCTGTTGGGGTTGGACTTTTGCAAGAATAGGGGGACATTGGAGCTTTTTTTTTTAATCAGAAAAAAAAAAAGCCTAATGCGGGAATCGAACCCGGGTCGTAGCGGTCGTAAACCAACAGTTTATACCAGTCTTCCACCGACCTCCTGATACTTTTAATAGTGGGAATATATGATAAACCAGATTGTTATGTTCCATTTAGTCCATGGAGCATAATTGAAATTACAGGAATCTTTATAGGTTCTTAGAATCCCAAATATGCTAAGATTGACCTTCTTCTGAAATATAATGAGAGCAAAAGGATTACATAAGATGTTAGGAAAAATTCGAGGAAGAATAAAGATAGGAAGACCTCTAAATACAGTAGAGCATCGATTATCCGAATCAATTGGGGAATGGGGGTGTTCGAATAATTGATATTTCGGATAACAGATCATTCCTTCCTTCAAAATAAAATACTAAGTCATAGTAGTAATATGAAAAAAAAAAAAAAAGAAACAGTTATATTAAACATGAATTTGTTTGATACTTGTATTTTGCTTTAATTATTGCTATTTATTGGTTGTCCTTGACTACGTAACTGCATAAACCATGTGTAAACCGCAGCGTCTGAATCTTTTTTTTCTGCTATTTTCATCGCTTTTCTGTACAAACTTCCATCTTCATTATCAAGTGCACTAATATAGTTTGTAATGGCATCACTATTCTTTTTAATGTCCGCTATTGTTGCATTTCCAACTCCATATTTCCGAGCTAAGCTTGATCCACTAGCACCATTCTTCAACTGATCTACTACCAGTATTTTAAAAGTAAAACTGAGAACAACACGTTTATGTTTAGAAGACATTGTTGGCAGCCTGCCGCCAGATGCCAGCCCGCTATGTTAGCTTTCGGCGGTTTTGGTTTCGGATTAGCTTTCGGATAACCGATGTTTCGGATAATCGGTATTCGGATAATCGATGCTCTACTGTAACTGGCTGGATGGGATCAAGTAAGGTACTGGAAAGTCGCTAGATGAACTGAGAGTGATGCTCACTAACAGTTCAAATTGAAGAATATTTGTTAATATAGTAACTAAAAGTCGAAGTGAACTTGATGGACACTAAAAACAACAAAAGTGTTATGTTCCATATATGTTGGACATGTTGTCTATAGAAGAAATAGAAATCGGAGAGGAAATAGCATAAAGGAAACGGAACAAGTTAATCATCCATGACCTTGGATTGCCGCCAAGAAATGACGTAGTTAGGTTTCAGTTTTGCCTGCCGCAACACGTCTGCCTTCCTCTAACCTGATATGTTCCTTTGTCATTTTCAACCTTTGCTGGCCCGTGAATATATCACATAGGTATAACTCTAGATAAAACATCATTATTGGGTACACCATATTTGAGTTCTAAAACTTGATAAGCCTAACTATTATAGACGCGAAACAATTTCTACTGCCCTTACTGCAATGGAAAAATTAATGGGAGAGCCTATATATCTATTGCATATTTTAAACTGTATAATAATGACACTTTTAATATATTTTACACATTTTCCAATTAGTTAAAGCCGATACTTTAGAAGATCCTACCCTTCTATTAAAATGTACACTGTTCCTATTTTCTACCACCCCCATATTTTGTATATATGCCATACCTTTATTAATATACCCTGTACACCCATATTTGTATTTAAACTAAAAATGGTGACGTCAAAATAAAAAACCAAAGAGTGGTCAGCTGGTTGCAGCTGGGGCAG